>JAPFBL010001926.1:3735000-4185000 GCA_026182355.1 Hermatobates lingyangjiaoensis
TATATATATATATATATATATATATAGTTCAATGTACAAAATATACATAGAGAAATTAAAAGCAACACTTAAGTCTCTAATTTTCGGTTTGAACCGTCTTCAGGAACGATAAGAGAGGGAAGCCAAGCGCACTGGTTCAGATTCGGTTGGTGACACAATATATATATATATATATATATATAATAACAAGATTCACATAAACATGTGAAATAACTTTATATATATCAATGATCAAACCACAATATGAAACGGGAAAACAAGACTAAGACCTTTCAACCGTAACAAGCGGTCTTCGTCATAGAAAACAAACCCAACTGTACGAAGACCGCTTGTTACGATTGAAAGATCTTATCAACCAGTCTCTGACACAAACTTTTTCCACGTGCCAACCATTTTTTTTTTAGAACATATTTGGTTCTTAAGAAACATAAAAGAACATAAAAAGTTCTTAAGAACTTTTTAAACGAAAAATAAGAAATTACCTCAGAGCAGTAAAACATAGTATTAAAAAAATCGTATTTAATCTTCAGAAGTACATTTTAAAACAGCCTTTAAGCTTTTGTGACTTTAATAGAATACAGCAGATAAAGCTATACAAAGAAAACTTGTTGACCCCTTTTATATACTGTCAGTGAGACTTCTGCTGCTGCATAACTGATGACAGAGATTTTACATCGGGTTTATATTTAGTTACATTGAGGATATGCATTCAGCACTAGTTTCATATGTCATGCTATTCCTGTTATGAGACTTAACAAAGTTCATAATTGAGAACAAAAATTCGCAAGCATATGTAGACGAAAACATGGTTAGCAATGCTGTTACAAGATTTTTTAAACAGACATAATTTTCTGGAATAATATTCCAAGTCCAAAAAAAAAGAAGGAAGGTAAACTATGGCAACAAGATCAACTTCTTTTTCTTGAGACCTCTTTAGCTTCGTAGAGCTTAAACCTCTTCACCGTCATGACATGAAAGCTTATACCCCAAGGAAAGTAGTTTTTTTTTTGTCTGTGCTGAGGGTAACATGTGCTTGCATCTGTGCTAAGGGTAACCTGTGCTCTTGCGTGCCAGAGGTTGCCCACCCCCGGTTTAGAAAGTCATTCCTCTTTATCTTTTATTTATTATCTCTAATCCAATCTTTAATTTTAGATCGTTTGATAAAAAAATATATTCTGAAATCAAATATTTTCTTTCTTCTACAATAAGTAAGACGGACGTATTCCATAATATGCAAAGAAACCAAATATTTTGTAATTACCAGAATATATGAATTACGATTAAAACTAGGTCATTCGAAAACCGATATTTGACTGCATTGAAAAAATAGCATGACAAAATATTCGAGAATAATGGTGGAAATGTTTTATTGAAATTTTTACCTAGTTGATATCTTCAGTAACAGAATTGTTGTAAACAGACTGACAATGCAGAGAATCAGTTCATACTCCTCTTGAATTTAATATACGTTATTATTCTGACATGGGTTTCCTCTGTGTTGAAGAGAACAAAATTAATTAAAAGGCATAATAGATACAAAATATACGCATGAATGAAATAAAATGGTGGGGACTGAAATAGATTTTAAATGGTTTTAAGTGGAATGGAAATGAAATAAAATCAATACATTCATATGCATATATATATATATCTTTTTTAAAAAAATCACTTTTGTGTCTCTTTGTCAAAAGTCATAAAAATCCAATTTACTCTGAGTGAGTGTTATCTTTTTCCTGCGAGCTGTACTCTGTTATATGGTTGCTGTAAATGTATATTGATAACAATATATTAGTAATTAGGCAGTTTTACAGACTCAAATCAAATTCAAAGACAGCTTTTAGTATAATTTAAAACTTTTATAGCTGGATGCTCGAAATTTTTGAGAATAGACGTAAACTATTAGACTGGAATAGTGGAAAATCTGGATATTTGTCAACAATATAAAATGTAAAAAAAATTTAATATACAGACTTTTTTTGTTTGTTATTTTGTAAATAATTTTATGAAATAAACCGACATGTTATAAATTTATGAAAAAAAAGTGATAAAATCGTCCCCCTGGTAAAGATAGGAGGTTAAAAAATGGCAGACAAAACCATTACAGAGGAAGAGTTGGTGCTTCCTGTAAGAACTCGGTGAACCTTAAATATTACTGGAGAAGCAGTGGGGCGGGCATAGCCATATACCATGGCATGTATATCGGGATTGCATATCCCGGCATGAGCCAATCATATGGTATAGTTCTCGTGGAGACTCTGTTCTGGTTTGGTCAACCATCACCTCAGTGCTTTGTGAGAAGCACACTTCCCATGTTACCCTGGAGAGCAAAAGATTGGTAAGCTAAAACGATATGCCTCTACGACTCTGTATAGATTTGTTTGTGGGGACTATTCTAGACAGCTAGTACCAACTTTCCCTTATCCTTGAATCCGAGGTAACTTCTGTTTATGAACGACTCAGATCATTTAAATTTATTGGTCCTTGCAACTTTTGTTTCTTGAGTAATATTACTAATATAATTTTTCGTTTTTTTTCATATAAGAACTTTTTGCACAATTTTGATTAAAATCTCTGTGATTCTAGTCATTTAGTCGGTAATTAATCCTAGTGGATCCTAGTGGAATTTATCCTTTGGGTGCAATAGAAAAACAAAGCTGTTTTGTAACAGGGATAAATGGACTTCTAAAGCATTAAGATTACGTTGAAAAGGATATAAAGAACAATGATGTCATACATGTATAATAAATATTAAATTTGATCCAAATTTGTCAAACTGATATTGATTTGAAGTGATTAATTTGAGGTGACATGTCAATCAATTCTGTCTCTGAGGTAGAGTCTTTTGACGGAAGACTTAAGGGACCACTATTACAATGGAAAGAACTAATTACTTCTAGATCGTACATTAAGCTATCATAACTATTATTACATGTGTTCATTTATTGTATCTAGTGCTTTCAAACATTACACTGATTATCCATGTGTTTTATTATGAGTTCACTGATTCTTAAAATCAGAGAACTCAATGGTTTGTTTTATTTTTTTCGGTGCTAATATGAAGAAATTACGAAGGTTACAATCGTAACTTTATAGGAATGTTAAATCGTCGAAAATATGGGATTAGTAGTCGATGAAATGTTTTAAAAGATATCCCAGCTGATATAAGTAAGGAATGTTTTATGGGTTTCTTAATGCGCAGGTGCTGGAGACGTGAGCCGCAAGAGTGCATTGGAGGAACATAGTTCGTGCATTAGGGCCACATATGTTGTCCACTAGCGCCTATCAATCTGCCACGCGCCTTCGAAGTACAGAACAAGCGACTTTTTGAAGAGGTTTAGAGAGAAACTTTCTTTTTTTCATCAACTCTTAAGGATTCAAACATCCTACTTCGTAACTCAAATCACTGACATAGCTGAAACATGGAAGTCCACTTAATATTCTAGTTTTTTAAATCATACAGTTGCAGGGTCGCAGTCGGCATTACTCGGGCATATATTAAACCAGTGCCTTACACTATATTCCATCCTTCTTCAATTGTCTACTTAGATTATTTTTTAAGCGTATTAACAACTACGGGCATTAATGACATGTCC
Source organism: Hermatobates lingyangjiaoensis (assembly GCA_026182355.1). NCBI lineage: Eukaryota > Metazoa > Arthropoda > Insecta > Hemiptera > Hermatobatidae > Hermatobates > Hermatobates lingyangjiaoensis. The sequence continues at coordinate 3,738,594 of JAPFBL010001926.1, forward strand.
AGTTAGTGAACCAAAACAGGTCAGTACAAGTAAGCAGGAATTGCGTCTTTATGTTGTTTTTATTGTTTCTGCCTCCCGGTTGCATCCCTCGGAGGAAAACACATTTCCTTTTTAATTCGGAAGCTGATTTGTTCTAATTGGTTTAATGATGAATTTATGATGCAAATAAATACTTTTAAAATTCAGTGACTATTGAGTACAGGAAGAGAGATTAGAGTCATTCATTAAATCAAGACTAATTAAAGTACGACTTATTTAAAGGCCAACTTAGTTCACAGCTCTGTTTTAAATGAGACTGCAAATTATAAGTGTAAATAATATGAACGAAAATTAAAGTTGCGTGTGACTCCAGTGAACTTCATAACTACCGGTATTAAGAGATTAATGGTGCAAAAGGTTGAGGGGCATGTAAGGTAGACCCTCTAATTTCCAAGTGCCTATTTGCGAAGTTCAGGTCTCACGATGGATTGTAGTAGAACATCTTGTACAGTTTAGTTCCCTGGCTGAAGACAGAATTGGTAGGAAATGACCAGCCAAGCGTCGCTGCCACTGAGGCTTGTAATGCATCTAGTGACATCTAGTACTAGTGACTCGGTATCTCAGGAACACTAATTACTAATGACACCACAGAGACAGGCATATTTGAATTGCCCTTCACATGGCAATGGCCTTATGGTGGCTGCAGTTCTTACCCATGGTTGGGTAGACTGCCAGTTATGGAGTCAGAAGCAGTTCTTCTAAAGTGGTTGCTTCGATAACAACAGGATAGACAGCTAGTTCACCATTATCACTGACTGTAGGCAATACCTGCCTAAATGGACTGTCAAAAGTCTATGAACCTTTGTTTCAGTCTCTCTTAAATGAAGAGTAGCTTGAAGTTCCGAAATACCAAGAGGTATTTCTACTGCTTACAGAATAGTCCTAAAACTGCAAGGATGTTTGTAGGTCAGTCAGAGATCTATCTGTTATCATCTTAACCTTTCAAACACTGACAGAAAACTCACGGAAAACAGAACCAGTTATAAAAGAACAAGGAGTTGAAAAAATAACACTTCCAATTTCCTATAATTCATTAAACTTTATAACAAATATTAAATATTACAAAACCACTTAACATCAAAATAAACATACACATCTGATAACCAATTTTATAAATCAATAGACATAATTTTAAATACTGAGAGTGGTCAAAAATTAGCTTTATAAGAAAGTTATCTAATGCCTTGTGGGTATGTTTCAATTTTCGTACAAATGTAGTGTAGTTACATTATGAAGTGAATAGTAAACCGTCTCACCTGGAATAAATGCTGCTAAATATTAGTATGTTTCTTGGAGTCGTTCAGGCTGTCATAACCTTAGTCATACTGGTTGTATCAAATATACGCATAGTGTTAATACCACAGAAAGTAGTGTGTTTCATTTTAAAATGAATAAACTGTCTTACCACGAATACTGGTAAATACTAGTACGTTTCTTAGAAGGCGTTGAAACTGAGTCATAGCCTTAGCCAGGCATGCATACATACAAGTAAACCTAGTGCCACTCATTCGGGGCACTTCTTCTCCTATTGAAAATGGTTGTCGAAAAATACAAGTGAGTTGCCTGCAAGTTTTTTGTTCTTTTGGTTTGTTATTGTGTTTGTTGTCCGGTCCGATTATTGAAATTTGTTGATTTATACCGTAAATGTTAGTCTGTAACGCACAAATATATCATAATATTTATATTAATATATTAATTTTACCACACATTCTTTCTGTTTTGAAATATCGTAAGGTTAGTTATACAGAACCCTGTCAAGGTTTGCACTGCCGACTTCAATTTCCTGAATTGAATTTCCTTGTCCAATTTTTACTGTTTCTTAGTTACTTTCTGTAATAAATTTAATTGTTATCAGTTGTTAACAGTATTGATAATTCCCTCATATAGAGGGGATTGAAACAGTAACAAGGATATTTTTAGTGTTATCTCTGTTATGACATCTCATAATTGACTCCTATATCTTGGTGCCTTGCTGTATCTTATTTGTGTTTTGTTCAGGCGCCTCATCTTGTTGATAAATTGAATTTTTGAATTACATAAATATGATTAGTAAGATAACTGAATAATCATATCTCTCATCCCAATATATTTGGGTAGATCACTCGCTCTCTTAGTGTTTCAAATGGCCTTCAAAATTAATATATATATAATATATATATATACTTTGAAAAAGTGATCTGTAAAAAAAATAAAAGTTAAAATAAACTTCAAAAACAAACAATTCTAGGTTATGAAAATATGCAGTGGTTTTATATTAATATGTAGGTACTATATATTAATATATAGTACCGGTTTCCATTACCATTGTCTCTTAAAGTATTTCCTGTTAAAGTATTGCTGTTCCTGTTTTGGGAGTTTTATTCTTCTTTTAATGTGGTTGTACTGTAGACATAATATCAAAAACTATAGTAAATATTAAAATCATATTTGATCAGTTTATTCAATTTATTTGCTTTAATCTTGCTATATTAGTATTAATCTTTGCTTCACTTAATTAGTAATAACAAACTAGTCATCATTCAGAAGAATCTGACATATTAATATTATTACGTTGAGGCACTTAATAATAATCGGGCTTGTACGCACCACACCCATGTACGAGTATCTTTCCTATTGTGGTGCTTCATTCCTTCGTTTCTTTAATGAACTTCAGATAACTTTCTTCAGAAAAGTATATCTTACTTATATTTGTTTTTGGTATGATTTTCGGAAGTCTTTAATCTTTTAAATGCTATTGCCTAATAACATTTTTAGTTGATCCTTTAATAAGGTTCAATTTTCAGATAAAGTTTCGTTTTGATTCATCAACCGGTTGGGTTAGTTTTATTGTGTTACAAACTTTCAGAATCAATCATCAGTCAAAATTTAGGCATTTTATTGAAAAAAAAACTTTCCTGTTGCTTTAAAAAGGCCAGGTTTTTTTCTGACTTACTGCCTGTGATTTCCATGGTAATACTAAAATGTCAACACTAGAGTTAGTAGCTTAGGAGGAAAAACTGCCCTGAAGATTTATATAGCTGCTTTATATACTGAAGCTATATCTATATTTAGTGCCCTTGATTACGTTGAAGGTGGACATTAAAACAAACTTAATTTTTAAATCAGTTTTTAGTTACAAACTCTAATGCTTGTTTAAAGTTATGTTTTATAACATAACATTCCTGACTCTGCGACCATTATGTTCAGTTTTTACATCTATTTTGGGCTTTCAGAGTATCAAATAACATATTTAACATTTTCAATTACAATACCATCTCCATTACTAACTGAATAACCCTAACTTGTTGAAAGGATTTATTAAATTTTACCAGGTATCATTTGATAGCTGTTCATTAGTGAAATCAAACGAATGGTTTTAATTTTTTTCTGATCCTATTAGTTCCAGCAAGTTTATTGATGAATTTTTCCCAAAAATCAATTTAATATGAAAAATAAAAGTGTCTTTCCTTTCTTAGAAAGTGGAAGAAACGATATTATGGAATGTTATTCTACATTGAATGTTTCACGTTTTCATACGAGTGAGTCAAGTCATTATAAGAACAAAAATTAATTATAAAACTGTTTAGTAAGAAATATCTGAATTACTATCAGATGAATTTATTCATATTAAGCATAACATTTACCAATTAATGTTGTTTTCAAATTTCTTAAAAGTAATTTGTTTTTAATATTTGTTAATGGCGATATTTTGTTATCAAGTTTTTCTATATTTATCACTTATAACTTTTACAGATTACTTTGTTGTTCACACATGTTTAATTAAGGATCATAAGGTTCACTTGAACACAAAGAATTTTAACTAAGTTCGCAAACTGTGCAAACGCAGAAAACGCTAGCTCAACGTACTAACTGTACGGAACACGCATTAAAAAATAAATTTATATTATTTAACCTGTTTTAAGTACTCATTAAAAATAAGTTATTTTAAAGGATAATATTTTAGTAGCAAACCCGGGAAGTATAGTACAGTCAAGAATTACGATCTGTCATGCGTTTATTTATATTTCTGTTTAATTTAATAATGTCAAATATCCAATGATGTATGGGTCTTTTCTCTAATAGAAGTGATTTTTTTCTTTATTTTGATTCAACTGTACCACTTCACAGTGATTTATCATTGGAAGGTAAATAAAGTACCAACTGGATCTATGTTCTGGGAACGATCTGATCCTGAGATAACCAAAGTCCCCGGAGGTACTAACCGAACTTCATATGGGTTTAATATATACTCCGATACAAAAAAAGAGCCAGGAAAAAAAAGTTTTTTTTTTTTAAATGAACGTCACAGCAATCAAATGATAGCAACTATCAGTTATTTGATAAGAGTATCGGTGGAAAAACCTCTGAAAGTGTTTTCTTTTTCGTTATGGTCCATTGTGGCATTCTCGAATTCTCTGTTAACCCCCATGATTTCCTTCAGATGAATTCAATCTTCAGATGTTTTATTGACTTCTACTTGATTGAATTGCTTTATAATATATTTCTTCTGAACAAATGACATTCGTCAAAACCATTCATGATTATTTGTGATTAAAACTGTAAATAATTAATTGCATTTGATGTTTGAAGTGGTTAGAAGGCATCATCGAGTTTTTCAAGTCAACATAACATAGAGAAACTGTATGAAGTAAATTTTAGTTTATCTTCAATTAATCTCTTTTAGTATTCTTTCAAAATAATGAAAATTATTGATTTCATTGAATTTCAATTATTTGCGATCATTTTAAAATCTATTACCAGCTGTGTAATTATAAGTAAAAAAGAATTATCCTATTCCATGGGCACAAATATTGCACTAAGGGTGCATGACAGAAAAGTTGAGTTTTATGCTTTATGCAATACCTGCAGCACGGGCACTGTCAATGTGTAATTAGCATTTCAGACAGACGTTTTTATCTTATCGTGGACAATGAAGTAATCGCTGCAGGTATTCGTTGTTTATGGTTATAGACTTTATGGATAGCATAGGTGGAACATAAATTCCACTCCATCCTTTATGCTACCCAATAAGAAAAACTGACATTCTCCGACGTCTGGTGATATGGGAGGACAGGCACAAAGAGCGAGGAGTCCGGGGATGTGGTTATTATTTTGGTTCTTATCGTATGCTGTTGTCGGGAATGTGGCCGCATTGAACACTTGTTCAGATAGTAAAGAAAACTTGATTGTGAGTAGGATCAATTCTGATTTACCTGAGTTGCATATTCCTTTACTCTATTTCTATGTTGAGCATTTGAAAGCCATCCTTTTTGAAATACCCCATATAATATCATTGAATTGGTTTTTTTTTTAAAGTCCCAAAATGGATTAAAACTGTGCAATGATAATTAAGACTAAATATACAACTCTTTCTGTCCTTTGATAATTTTATTTGAATGTTCAAAACAGTCAGGTACATTTTATTATCAATAAAATATTACAATTATAAAACTATGCTTTCTTGTAAATTTTATTATCTGAAATGCTTGTTATCAGGGTCCTCTGAGAACTACTTCTTATTAAGGTCTTTATAACAGATACCTTCCGAACTCGTGCCTTCGTGATCATCATTCCCTTTAAGAAAATTGATGATGAATGGTGATTCTGTATGGTAATAATATTTCTAAGAACTTCCATGCTGCGGACATCTATTATTTATGAAAAAAAATATTATCAACTTGTCTCATTTTCTTCTAAGTGATCTCCATTCACATCAAAACCATGTAATCTACTTTTAAAATGTTATTATAAATGTACAGTTATAGTCAGAGGAGTGAATAACCGACAGAAAAGTTTATGTAAATATTTTTATGTTATAAGATTCTTGAGAGTTTAGGTCTTATAGTATTTCTCTCGACAACGTTTCAACATATATTTATGTCTTCCTCAGGGCTCTGAATGCTGTTCCATTTAACTATACTACATGGTTTATAAATAGGGATTTTCCTGGGATAATGTCATTGTTTGTTGACAACATACAATGTCAACAAATACCTAATGTCATTAAACAATCCCATTTATGAACCATGTAGTGTATTTAAATGAAGGAATTTTGAAAATGGAACAGTATTCCGAGTCATGAGGAAGACATAAATATATGTCGAAACGTTGGTAGTAGAAGTAGTTTAAATTTTAAAACTAAACCCTGAAGAGCCTTATATTGGGTGAAGAAAAGAAATCATAATAAATGTTTCTAGATATATATATTATTTGAAACAGAAGTATTGCATTTTTTATGAAATATTCATACCAGAAGGTATCAGAGAAATATCCTTGTAAAGTAATTTAGACCAGAAGGGTATACCACAAACATTCATGTACATCACATGCTACATCGGTACCGTCGCCTTTGGTGCCTGAGTTTAAAACAATTTCAGTATTATTCAATATTTGTGGTAGTTTAGTTGAAGTTAAATAAGAAAGTTGAAGAGCTTATTTTGACTTTGTGCGATGAAAGGAACATGGAAAATGAATGGGAGATAGCGGCAGTTTTTGAAGTCAGTAGTTAATCGGAATGCCAAACCATTTATGTAATGATATCAATTGGATGGAACAGTGCAAATGATTTGATTGAAAAAGTCTAGTCAACATAACTAACATCTATTGCATAATTGAAAAACTTTCTCTTAACTTAGGTCTAGCTAGAGTTGGGATGAGTTGGGATCAATTATTTTCACATTTTTACTAGACTGCTTTAATATAAATATTAAATAGTACTTCAAATTACTATTTTCAAATATTTTGAATTGACTTTGAACTATTACCATTTTTATTTTGAAATAGTATTTGAAGTACTAAATGGTACTTGAAACACTTATGTAATGTATCTGAAAAGTTATTAAGATTACATTGTTGCGAAAATGGCAAGACGAAATTACTGCACCAACTGCAATAGTATCTAGAATAAAATTGTTATTAGCAATTTTAAAATATTGCATTACTCTATTATTACATTTAAAATCGAGTAATATTAGAGTATATAAATGTATAATATTTACATTAAAATATTGTGCATCGTTCCGAAATAATAAAAAGTACAATGCAATTAAAATCTGATTAAAATCAATTATACATATCCGACAGGAAAGATGATGGAGTACTTAGATACTTATTATACATAACCAACGAATCATAGTAGCAGTATATCATAGTGATTATGCTACCATGCAATTTAAACTCTTATAGATTGTCTCTGTCAAGTATAGGCAAAATATATATATTGGAAAAGTTCTGTTTTGAATTTATAAAGTGGTAATTTCCGCTTAGTTATTTAAAAATTTGATCGCAAACCGAAAAAAGTGTTACTATCTCCAGCACTGGAGATTGGGTTTGAAGGTTCTTTGGTTTACTTTATATTTGAACCTCTGTAAACGAATTTTGTTTATCATTTAATAAGACATTGATTGTTTATATTAAATTTATTTACAAGCATAATTAATGAAAATGCTTTCACATATTCTATGATAATTAATATGCATGCCATCAATATAAAATGTATAGAAAAAGTCTAGTCAACATAACATACGGCATAATCTTCTATTTTGTCGTATATTCTATATATATGGTCCTGATGATGTTAAAGAATATACACGTTGTGTGTTTCGTATGCCTAACTTTTAATAGGTATTGGATCCATTAAGTTATTAATAGTCAGTAATATTTGCAACATATATTTTGATATTGAAACCCCGATTGTTAAAGGTACAGGTCAGGTAGATTTGTGACTGAGTGGTGAACGCCAGAAGTTGTGGACTGCTTAATGCTCAGTTAGAAAATTGATTGCACAATCCTCTACCTATACAAGTCGTATGACAGCCTTAGTCAAAAATCATTATGTACTTGATATAGTGAAAATGGAAATCCTTAAGTGCTTGTTATGCCTTTTTAGACTATCATCCTTATTTGTACTGAAGTAGGAAGAATAGGTTGAGTTGTTGGGGATCGAGCAGCCTGTTAGAGTAAGTATGTTGCAGGATGAGTGGTCGGCAGGTAAGGTGAGGTGTGATTGACGCACACATTTCACCGATTCATCTAGACGAAGCCGCAGAGCCCGGTAATTAGCTCCGTCCTAACGACCACCACTACCTCTGTCCCATCTCGCCGAGTCTCCTATTAATCACCCTCATCTATTCCTCCGCCGCTACATTTCATCACCAAGTGGTTTATATTCCATCTGAATATTTTCAAGTTTTAAATGTGAAACCTTGTCTTAAATATCCAATGTAGAAGGAGGTCAGATAACGTATGTAAAAAGATCCACTGGATATTAGAACAAAAGCAATGAAAGAGAGTATTTCTCCTGTAAGAGATTATTTCGTAACACAAATCGTACACTTACAGTTTTCCAAAGTGTTATTATAACTGTAGTGATATATAAAAATATGTATATATATGTCTAAGTCGATCAGTCACTATCTGTACTTCCTTAAGGAATGAAACACTAATAAACATCTCCCATTTAGAAATTAATATTATGCCTGAATGGGACATTATATATTATATACCCAAGAAGTTTGATATTATGTGCACTTATAGTAAAGTTGAGTGTAGGCCACTCCAGATTTTTCGTTTGTTCTTTAACCATATTAGTCAACCTGCTAAATCTTCCCTTTCATTCTACGACTTTTGAAATAGCCCCTCGTGATTTATTCATCTTGGGACTCTAACGTGGACCGTTATTGGTGGAAATTTCATAGTTCCTTGACTACTTCTTGTTGTTTTTACTTTCATATTGTTGATTTTTAATCTAATATGAATTTAAATCGAGAGAAAAAAAGTATAGGAAATATTGACTGTACATTTTCTTCTAAATGTCTCTACCGATATATCAAGTTTGATCTGTTGGTAGCATCTTGCTATGAATACTGATTATTACTACTAACCATTTCAAGGTCATGCCATTCGATTTTATGGTCGAGTGATGACTGCATGCCTTCTCTGGTAGACGACGTAATGAAGGTGTAAATAGATGATAGGATATTTAAATTTACGGGAGATGTTACTAATTGAAAAAGAGTAATTTCGTAGAATAAAAGCACTCTTTTATTATTATAAAGCAAGGGGGCCAGGCTAGCTCAGTGGTTACGTGCTCACCTCTGAACTGATAGGACCGGGGTTCAATCCTCACCTGGCCCTCAATTTATTCACGCGGGAGGTGAATAAATCTGAGCACGTCGTCCCTCGGAGAAGGACGTTAAACCGTCGGTCCCGAGCCTGTACGATGTCAGGTACTCGTTAAAGATCCCTACTCTTAATATATTTGAGTTAGGAAAAATTTAGGACTCCCACTGTAGAATCAATCTTCATTGTGTGGTATAACAAAGGGCCAATGCTTGGCCTACGTGTGTTCCCTTGTGGGACTGCCACTGCAACCTAACCTACTATACAGCAATTAGGATTAAGTTTGTCCGATTTTTATTGTAAATACATGACATAAATACCTACATTATAATTGCTTCGATTCAGATGAATTGTTGAGAAACATTTTTGATATAAATCTTGTATTTCAGCTAGTCCAATGTTATCTCTGAATTCGGTGAGTATGTTTTAGAGTAGAAATTAGCAACAATCTAATTATTGAGATGCTGTGAGTAAAGTGTTTTGTTAGAGAGGCAATCGTGGAGCAGTGAAACAAATAATTGAAGAAACCCTTCGTTTCTGCCTGTTAGATAAGAGAATGACAGTGCAAACCTTTTTATTTCTTGTCCTATTCCATGGCCTGAAGGATTGTATTTCAAATTCCAATGTATTGCTGGACAAAATGAAGCAACATCTCCAGATTGAATAATATTTATGGCAAATATATTTTGCAAATAACAGCATTTTAAATAAATAGGTATTTTGTTTGTGTTATTTACTTCCCTAGATCAGGAGTGTCAAACACTTTTACACTTCTGTTTATAATCTGGGCAAGAACACTTTACTTTATGTAGAGTTCAAATTTTAGAATTATTAACAGTGATAATGTCATAACGGTTCGATAATATCAGGGGTTAGTTTTTGGATAAAAATGTAAACAGTTTGACTTAAGATTCATTTAAAAGATTGTGAACACGATTATAATGACACCATTTGCAGATGACAGCGAAATTTAACACAAAAGTTACCCCTTTTGGGAGAATCAGGTGGATAATTTTTTTTTGAAAATTTTCATAATAGGAAAAGTCTATTTCAGTATATTCTGTGAATTCTGAAAATTAGTATTAGAGTAATAAGATTTTAGTTAAAGTATCTACCTAAAAGTCCTCCGTAAAGAAAAGAAGATAAAATTTGACCACTGTAGGAGGTGGCCCTCAAAAGGCGAAATTCAACTCGGAATAATGGCAATTTGCTGTACAAGTTTAAATTTTGAAACTTGTTATAATACTTGTTTTAAATGAGTTTTAGACATCATTAAAATGTGTTAATTGATTTGTAAAAACATTTTAACATAATTGTAGGGAATAACACTCAGACAAATAACTTTCAGTATTTTACACACCGTTGAATCTGTTCTTTGAACAAGATCGTTACATCGTTGTTTACTGCGTCATACCAATGTAATTAATTAATTATGATTATGCTATAACCATAGTTGTTTATGTTATAATTTTGAATTAATACATTTAAAATATGATTGCTCGCTCTTTAATATATACATGCTCATATTTTGAGGTTTATTCCATAAAATTGATTTATAATCAATAAAATGATGATTAGCCAAATTAAAATAAATGGACTAATTAATCGTTTGTCAATGACCTTAATTAAATAATTTAATTAATTAATTTAAATTTAAATAATTTTGTTAAAAGTAAAATTGAATGTAGACCTCACCAACTTTTTTTTTAATTTAATAGTTACATATGATAGTAAACATTTTTAATATATGTACCAACAATTGTGCAAAAACTAACGCAATGTTACTCTTTTTACTGTTTTTTAAATAAAGGAAAAAAAATCTACAAATTTACATGTTTTGAAGTCCCCTAATCACTAAATGTGGTGAGAAAATATACTTTTTTCTACTCTACATTTTCAACAACTATATTGAAATAAGCCATTTCCAATAGAGCTACAGTGGTTAATAGAAAACAATGATTTTAAAATAAAATTTACAACTTTGATATATTTTTTTTCATGCAACTATAAATAACATTTAAACGTAGAAAACAATCACAAACTGATAGAAACACCGTAAATAAGACTTTTGCGTATGTTTCTTAGAAATGATTGTCTCTTGGCAGTGTTCCTTATTTTTTATTCACGAGGGAAATCTGATTCCAAATCTAGAAATCTTTCAGAGCTTTGCTTTCGTCCTACCAAAACATGCAGGATCGGTCAAAAATTGGGCCTTACCACACACCATTCCCGTCGTGCCAATTTCGTTTTAAGAAAGTTTTTAAGAAAGATAACTGAATATCAGAAGTTATTTTATCCTTTAAAATATAAAATATTTTCGTATCTTGATAAGATACCTTGAACTTGATCCCGGGCCTTTCCAGGTGAAGTAACCCTCCTTGGAAAAATATTTAAAAAATTAAATTACTCTACGAGCCATCAAATCAAGTTAATCCACCAAAATTTTGAAATGAAACGTTGTCATCAATGTTATATTTTAGTCATAGACTTCACGTTTATAGACCTTAGCTAACGTTGCAACGATAAATGCTATAAAAGTTTTAGACAATGAAATTTGTGATCGATTGTAATTCCAGATTTTCTCTAAAGTCACTTGTTTTCAAAATAGTTTGTTCTAAATAATTTGGTTTAATTAGAATACAATTTAACATCTTGTGTCAGAATACAACTTAACATCTTGTGTCGCTTAGACCTTTGACAGTTTTAGATGTGCACTTAATCTTAAATAACATCCATATAAAACACGTCACCACATAAATAAATTATAACATTTTGGTTCATTAGTAACATACACGCAGGTATGGCAGGTTAATCCTTAATCTGTCATTTTCCTGACTTGAAAATGTCATCAAAGAAAACTGTATGTGAACCTTTTTTAGATCACAGTTTTTTCAATTATTTGTGAACTAATTCTTCAAAATATATGGACACCATAGCTTTACCAGAAGCATTTACAAGAAATATTTAGACTATTACAATTCAAGCTTGGTGTCATTTAATAATTGTTATAATGTGAACTAACCCACAGACAGACTGTTAGGATTGATTTTTATATTTATAGATTCAATGATGGGGAAAAAAACAGTAATGTATCCCCCAGTATATGATGATGATAAACAGTATATGATGGACAGGAGAGAAAACATTATTTGGCTTTTATTTCTTCAAGAAGATCAATTATTGAACGTATGCTTGTTATTTTATAAGGACCCATTCACATGAAATATGTCTGGACGAAAATAGAATGGTGAGTTTATTAAAGTATGCAAAGAGGGTTTACGATGAAGAAGGGTTTAAGCTGAAAAGAAAAGAAATAGGAGACTAGGGTGTTTCTAAGGAAATCGAATGAAAGCAGCAGTTAAATGAAAAAGGACTGGCCGGCTTGAAAATGGAAGCAGGTCGACGCTTAAAGCAGTATATGCTAGTCCTCATCGTCTGCCTTCTCTCTCTTACATTTATTTTATATTCGTCTTTTATTATTGTTTATTATGCCAAGCAAAATCATGATATTTTTGTAGTGTTAGATGGCAAGAATCCTATATGGGTTCACTTGATGCCCTGGAGTTGGAAGTTCATGGATTACTAATTACTAGTGAAAATTATAGTGAAAAATAATTAGAAAAACAATAGTTCATTAAAACAACGGAGTGATATTCTAACTCATACGCCGGTCCATATATATTTCTAGCTAAGAAATTTCATTTTCAAGTTCCTTTCTTCCTTAATCCTTTTTCTGCACTGTAGTTCCTATTAAGAATACATAAGTATTATATACTATAAAGCTTTACATGAATATTAAAATATTTGTGTAAAGCACTAAACTATTTTTATAAAACAATTTAGCCATTAATATTACCAATAAATAATTATTTCTCCATCATTATTCATGATCGTACAGGAAGTCTAACTTTCCTGACCAATGAGTGTTTTACATGGAACTTTAATCACATTTATTATGTTTATTATATAATTTAACATTAAAAATAAATATAATTAATTCTAAATTAATGTAATATATACATATACCTATTTAATACCTTTCACAGTACATATTTAATATATACGTTATTAAAATAAGCAGCAGTTTCTGCATTGACCCATTTCTTGTTGACACTCTCTAGTTTTCGTATCACTTTGCGCTGAGACTTGGTAGCTTCCAAAGAAGGTTAGCGAAAGACATTAACAAGCACAATAAACTTCAGGTGAACCACGAAAACACTTGAATAAACCACTTTTTTAAAAAATCGTGGTTTATTCAAGTGTTTTCGTGGTTCACCTGAAGTTTATTGTGCATGTTAATGTCTTTCGCTAACCTTCTTTGGAAGCTACCAAGTCTCACCGCAAAGTGATACGAAAACTAGAGAGTGTCAACAAGAGATTGGTCAATGCAGAAGCTGCTGCTTATTTTAATAACATATGCTTAAGGGAAGACCTGCTGCCATTGTACAGAAATATTTAATATATACATAGAGATATTTTAAATAGGTGCTATCAAAAGCCTTTGTTACTATTTACTGAAAGTAGGTAGCAATAGTGATCAGTAGGCTACAAATAATCAGCATGATTGATCCAGGTGTCATCACCAGTAGTACTGTTCACCAAAGTCATATCAAGGACTACATAGAGAAAAAGGATACTTTTTCTTAATGTAAGTTAAGTCTTTTAAGTCTTATTAACAAATTCGTTCTTGAGAAACGTTCCTCATTTTAAGATGACGTCAAAGATTGTCTTTTTGTTCATATGCCCTCACTTGGTTTTCTTGGATACGTTAGGGAGGATGAGATGTTGTAAGTACCTTTTATTTCTTCTTTTAAAAGCATTACATTCCAAATTTTTTAAATGACATCAAGGACATGCTATTAAAAAGAGATTTTTTAACACTGAGTGGGTTTAGAGAGTAGCTTCAGCATCATCAACGCAGCGAAGCCATTTAGCATTGTTAGGTAGTATCAGGCCCCACAAAAGAGAGTGCGCCGAACTAGGGCCCATAAGAGTCTACGAGGTACATGCATGTCAAAGTTAAAAATTAAAATGGGCCATCATGCATGATTTTTTTTATAATTTAATTCTCCAAGGTTACCAGGTTACCATTTTTTGACCCATCTTCTTCAGTTACTGAATTATCTAGATATGACCAGTTGGAAAGGGGGCCCCAGAAAAGGTTTTGCACCGGCACATTTTTCCTCTATCAAGGGCTCTAGGTAGTATTATAGGAAGATAAGTGATCTCAACATATCCCATATAAATATTCCTTTAAACAGGAGAAAGGCAATTAATCTTCCATCGTCAGCCAAACTTATGCTTATAAAATTTTCCTTGATATGATAAACAGTATGTAATGTACACAAACTAATAAGTCTATTGGAACTGTAACAGAAACAGGTAAAGTTGGTGTTTCTTTCTTTTGTTCTGTTTCTAATAATAATGTTTTTTTTTGTTCTAAGGAAAACTAATAAATCTTCAACAAATACATTTATAATGAGGTACTTAACATCAAAGCCCTGCATTATACTATTCTGAAAATAATAAGTTTAGTTTGAAAGTTCAATGTTGGCAATGAATAGAAAAAAAAGTGGCTACTAATGGTGGTAACACATGAACCATCGATTTTGATAAATGTAGCCTACTGATCCAATGGAGCTAACAATCTATCTAGCCTGATTAATATCTTAACGTGTTTTAATCGAACGATACATGTAAGGGATAGGATGAGATCTACTAACAACTTTGGTTATTAAATTTTTATTATCTTTTAACATAATTGTAAACTCTTATTGAAGAGACTGAAAGATAGTTGTTGTTTTCAGTTGTTTTTGAATTGAATAACTCATTGCTATTATTATAAGATAATAGGGTTTCCATGTTGGTAGCACTATGCCTCCTGATTTATCACCTTTTGTGATATAGGACAAAGCCAAATGTGAATGTTTCTATATCATTTAATGATTTAATTTACATATTAATTACAAGTTTTCTATTAGCCTTTACTATTATAATTATTGATTCAAGTTTTATTTTGTGAGACTCAATTGCTCTTTTGCCAAAAACCTAATTGATAGGTGGTATTATAAAAAAAAACCAAGCAATCTTTGAAATCATTTAAAAATGAGGAACGTTTTTCAAGAAGAAATTCCCTGCAGCTCATGATTAAAAGATATAACATCCTTTATGAAAAAGTTAGACATCCAATTAGTTAGTATTGGTGATAACTTTTTAAAAATGTTGGACCATAATTGTTAGGGAAGCCAAAAAATTGCTTGTGGATTAGCTTACATTGGACAGACAGACAAAAGTCTTCCCATCAGGATAAAGCAATATAATTATTCTGTTAAATGAAATGATGCAGTAAGGGCTTTGTTCAAATATATTTGAAACAAAAATCATTTAATTAATCATTTAATGGGAAGAAGGAAAGGAATTTATATTTATGTCTTTATGAATTATATTATATTTATTAATTGATATTATGAAAGAAAAAGAAGAATGTTGAAAGTCGCCTCATAAAAGGCTGTTTGTTATAAGAGTTTAGCCAACAATAACCCAGGTCTTTGTAAGTTAGATGAAATTGCAAATGAAGGAATCGCCAAACAGATTAAGACTAGTTGTAATTTAATAGGGGTTAAGTCTGTTAATGCTGCCAATTTCCATACTACTTTAAACCTAATTATGCAACCTGTTTTTCTTTATTTACTATTTGATTTCACTTGTTCTCCGACGACTTGTAATTTGAATGGCCTCAGAGCGTTAATCCCCCATTTTTTTGAGGGTGTTAAGAGTTTAATTAATTAATTCCTTAATGATGAAATTAATAACATTAGGTCAATTGCCCTATCATTAAAATACCCTTCCTCTTATATTGAAAACCTTCTCTAATATTTCAACACATTGTCAAATTCTATAGTTTTACCGTAGCATGAAACATTGGACCCTCTTTCAAGGCTTGCCCGTAAACTTGATTTTAATATGTTTTCTAATCATAACGACGTAGGCAATATGTTAATAAAAAACTCTCCCAAGGAACTAGAGTCCAGTGGTATTTATAAAATCTCGTGCAAAAATTGCCATAGAATTTATATTGATCAAACTAGTAAATCTTTAAAAACACGTGTAAAACAACACCAATACAAGGCAAGTAGACAAGAAAAAAGTAGTGCTTATTCTTGCATATAAACAATGAAAATCATCATATTGATTGGACAGGAGCTATATTTATTACCTATGAAAAATCTATGCTATTAAGAAATATTATTGAATCGTCTCTAATTAAATTTAATAGATCAAATATTATAAACATTAGGAACGGTCTCTTCAAACTTGATACATACTTTCGTTACGAGGGCAATAGTCTCTTCAAAGAGGGTTGACAGCTAGTGGATAATTTTTTACTTTTTCTTACCGTAAAGTTAACTAGTTCTGAAACACTGATAACATTGTTCATCATTATAGTTCAGAAATAAAAAAAACAATATAAACTGTAGGAAATTATGAATTGAGGAATCCATTTGATTTAATTAATTTAATTTAATTTTAATTAATTTAAATTTCAGTTTATGTTTTTAATTAGGATTGCTGATATTTATCATTTATTTTTCGTTTGTCTCTTGATATTGACACCTGCTCTGTGTGTCGATTGTTAGTGACTTTATTACTTTAAGGGCAAACCTGGAGCATTGCTGCCCACTTTCTGAGAAGCTATATTGAAGAGTGTGTCATGTTGTGAACCTGCCAAATAACAGACGAAGTAAATCCACCAAATTGCTTTAGGAGAATTAATTATAAAGTTTCGGTTTCCAGACAGTCTTCTTTGTTCAAAGTTAAAACTGGCCGTCGAAAGTTATTTGGAATTGGGTCATTTTCCTTCCTCAATTCCAGATCATGTTATTTATAAAATGCAATGAAACTTTAAATGCGATAATTAAGAAATTCAGTGTTTTTGGGTTTACTAGCCAGTAAAATCTGTCCGCAGGATTTTGATTGAAATAACTGTGATGTTGGCTTTTGAGATGACTTTACGTATATCATAAAATTGTTTACGGACATAAAAATTGTTTTTCATGGAAAAACTTTAAAAAGTGATCTGGAATGGCGATAAACGACCTTCTAAAGTACTCTTGATTAAGGTGATGTCGATACTAAATAAATAAAGTAAAATATAGGTAATGAGTATTAAATTTATGCTAATTGTTTAAACTAATAAAGAAAGAAACAAAGACAGAATAAATGGAAAAAAAATCTGGAGTGGCCTACACTCAACTTTACTATAAGTAAACTTAATATAAAACTTCTTGGGTATATAATATATAATGTTATATTTAAGCATAATATAATCGTCTAAATGGGAGGTGTTTATTAGTCTTTCATTCCTGAGGTAGTACAGATAGTGATTGATCCACTTATCAATAGATAAGCCTTTTTTGTATGTCACAGAAATAATGGATATACAATCATTAGTATAACTACAGCAGTAATAACATTATGAAAAGCCAAAGTGAAAATTTACTAATACGAAACAATTTCCTACAAGAGAACATGGCTTTTGCTCCAATAGCCCGTGGATCTCTTACATAGATTATCTTACCTCTTTCTACATTTAATACTTAAGTCAAATTTTCCCATTTAGAACTTCAAAATATTTTTAGTATTTTAAAAACATTACCAAGTTTATTTCTGAAATGTCAAAAACATGTAAGAAATAATGTGGTTCTCAGATAATTTTTAATTTAAGATGTAAGATATTTCATTTATTATGTTTAAAAGAATTTTTTTTAATTCTGAATAATGTTCTACTTTTTTGATCTTTTGTCAAATTATTATACTGGGAATTTCATGGCATGCTGGAGTATTTTAAAAACTCACTTTTCTTTCCCTTTGTCAAAAATCATAAAAAGCAATTTATTCTGAGGGAATGTTATTTTTTCCTACGTGCTCTACTCTGTTTTAAGTTTGCTGTAAATGTATATTGAAAAATAATATATTGGTAATTAGCCACCTTTGCATTCTTAAATCAAGTTCAAAGCCTCTTTTCTGTATAATTTTAAATTTAAAACCTGGAAGCTTGAAATTTTTAAAAATAATGGTATGAACTAGAATAGTGAAAAAACTGGAAATTAGACAAAAACATAGAAACCCTTCTATAGGATGTAAAATTTCATTCCAAAAACTTCAATATTACCCAATAATAATGTTATTCATAAAGGTAAAAAATATCAGCATCTGATATTAAGCTTTGTAGAATAGTGCAAGATATAGATTGATTAGAACAATTTGTTAGACAAACCAATAATACTATAAAAAGGATCAGAATTTATATGTTTCATATGCTCTATTATTGTTGACTTTTTACACATACAAATTTTATTCTTCTTACATCACATATAAGTCGTTAAATCATTTAAACATTTTCATTATACCTCTAAATATTATATTATATCGGTGAATTTACTGAAAAAAATTCATTCAATGTAAACAATATAAAAAAATATAAAAAATTTGACAAGTATAAAAGGTGATCCCTTAGTTTAGGATAAACAAACAGTTTTTACACCTTCATTGCTCTTTGCCGTAATTGAAATTTCACGAATTTTTTTTATGAATTGCTAATTTTGTGTTCCATTTATGGATAAATTTTCATGATTTTTTAATGAGCTGTTTAGCGTCAAAAAAACATTTTCTGAAAACATAAATCGTACTGTAACGCCCTTTTGGTGAATGTAATTTTGAAAAAAAATATCTCAACTCATTCCCCACATAACGTTCTATTTTTAGACATAGTTTCATTTTGATTCCTCAAACGGTATGGCTTGTATTGCTCTCACAAGCTTTGAGATTCAATTATAAGTAAGAATTTTTACATTTTATTGAAAAAAAAAACATTTTTTTTTGTTTTAGAATTCTGAATATATTTTTCGTTTATTCCATTTGTTACCTCAAAGATAATGTCAAAATTTCAAAAACTCTAGGGTTAGCAGTTTAGAAGAAAAAATGTTTTCAAAAAAACGGTTTTTGGCAAAAAAAGGTGACTCTCGTCATGCATAATTCTTCCCAAACAATAGGGATCATCTACCCAATGGGGCCAATTTTACATTTTCGTGTAAAATATAAACGTGATCCATGAAAGATTGTAGACCGTAGCGTGGTAACAAGCAATGCTAACACAGTCACCCACCCGCCGACCCACACACACACAGGCATCATCGAAAAAACTTCATACAACGACTATTGGGACCTCAAAACATGTAATTCCGTCAAAATCTCGAGATCGAATTTTTTCACGATCACTATACTTTACTTATAGTAAAGTAAAATGTAATAATGAAGCAATTTAAATACTCGAGTAATCAAATTCATTAAGAGTTAATATATGTTACATTAAAAAAGCGATATCAGTAAACAAATGCATAATGTAAATAACTTCGTTAAGATAACAAAAGACAAAAACTTATAATTTTGAGGTTATTTGTCTTTTACTACTAGTTTAGTGAAGTATTCATGGTAAATACAGTGCACAGTGCAGTCGAAATAGTCAATAATAATTGAAATAAGAAAGTTGTTTTAATTATAACTATTAGGAATTGAGTTATTCCACTTTCAAAAAAAATATTTTGCGGTAACATTTTATTGGAAAACGATTTTCTTTTACTCTCTGGCAAATTCGTACTCAGTTGAATGTATAATTAAAAATATGATGAGAAGGTGTCTACAATGTTATTAAGATTACTTCATATAACTTTAAGTAACATTATTACAGTAAATTACTTTTAATTCATTTTTTTTATGAAGTGGATTTATACCACTTTCAAAAATAACAGCTCAATATTTCTATTCATATTCCGCATTCTAGATATAACAATAAAGCAATAATAATAACAGTATACATAAAATTGAATGACATTTTTGTTAATGTGAGATGTTTAAAAATTAATGAAAATAAAATAAAATTTCAAAATCATATACATTTATATATATTCGTTACAATGTTGACCAATAGGAGTGAAGTTTACAGGTCCATGCGTGTGGTCCCAGTTACCCGCTGCTCAGCGAAGCCTCAGTCATTCTGCCAATAGGTATAGAGGTTGCACAGTCCCTCTGTGTTAAATGATGTTTGGCAGAAAACATTAGCCTCACTTTACAGTGAACTCCTGGTCCCTTTCTATTTTTGATTTTTGCGGTGGCTGGGTGTTATATATATATATATATAATATATAATCTTGTGTCTACGGACATTTTGTAATATTGTCACGCGTATCAAGAACACCGATAAGTCAATTTCATGTTGCTTTGAAATGAATTCAACCATTTTTATTTTATTTTCATATTGAAGTCTCTGACAGTGTTTTCACCAATTTGCGATCTCTGGATTATACGTAGGATAATTGTATTATTTTTCAAAGAACATGTCAATTTTTAATTGTGTTATATATTTTGATCTTTTATCAAGTTATCATCCTCGGAATTTTATTTCACGCTAGCTTTTTTTATAAAGTCACTTTGCTTTTCCATTATCATAAAAATTCAATTTACTGGAGCGAGTGTTAGCATTGCCTATGTGAGGTACAATTTTAAAAAGTTGCTATAAATATATATTGAGAAAAAAATATATCAGTAATTAATCAGCTTTTACATATTCAAATCAAAGATGGTTTTCAGTTCAGTTTAAAACCATTATAGCTGGAATCTCATTTTTTTAAAACGACTAAATATGAACTCTTAGACAAGAATACTGAAAAAACTGGATATAGGTAACAACATAGCGCTGTTTTAAAAAACGAAAAATTCCATTCCTTACTCTTCAATATTACCCAAAGATAATGTAATTCATAAATACAAGAAAATCTACATCTGATATTATGTTTTGTTCAAGGGTGCAACATATAGATTGATTAGACCATTTTGTTAGACAAATCCATCATACCAAGTAAAACATCAGAAATTATTTGTTTGATTGGCTTTGATTATTTACATGTAAGAAGTTTATTCTTTCACCCCTCATATTCAATATTAAATTATTTAACAAATATTAATTGAATCTCTAAACATCAGTTTTATTTAACTGAATTCATTTAAAAAATGTTTAAGTCAATGTAAATAAATAAACGTATAGCTTGTAAACCATTAGTCCAGGATAAACATTCAGTTTTTATAGCTTTATTGCTCCTGCCCTGCTTGAAATTTTTTGAATTTTTGTTTTAAAAATTGATAAATTTTTGTTCAATTTTTAGTCAAAATGTCATAGTTTTTTTAATTAGCGTCAAGAAACATTTTCTGAAAATAGAAAATGTACTTTAACGGCCCTTTAAATAATCTAATTTTGAGAAAGATTATCTCAACTCATTCTTCACATAAAGTTCTATTTATAGGTATAGTTTCATTTTGATCCGTTAAACGGCTTTACATCCATATGGCTTGTATCGCTTTCACAAGCTTTGAGGTTAAATTATAAGTCAAATTTTATTGAAATTTTATTTTATAAAATTTTAATTTTATAATTTTATATAAAATTTTATTTTATTGAAAAAAATGTTTTTGGTTGTTTTCAAAATCTGAGGATATTTTTCATTTATTGATTTTGTAGCCTCAAAGATAATGCCAAAATTTCCAGACTCTAGAATTAGTACCATAATTTAGGAGAGAAAAAAATGTGGTCTAAAAACAGGTTTTTGGCAAAAAAAGTGACTTTTCTGTCATGCATAATTCCTCGCAAACAATAGGGCACATCTACACTAAAAGGTACATTTTTGTGTAAAATATCAATTTGATTCATCAAAGATTCTGGACCGCAGCGTGGCAAAAAATTTGGATACATACTCAGCCACCCACCCATACACCCACAGACATCATCGAAAAAACTTAATAAAACGACTTCTGGGACTCAGAACATTTAATTCTGTCAAAATCTAGAGAACGAATTTTTTCACGATCACAATACTTTACATGTTATTATTATTATTTTTATAAAGTAAAAACACCACCGAGATTTTAACTTAAAATTAATATTCGTTTTAATGTAGAACTCAGAGTCCATTCCTTATACTACAATATTATCCAAAGATAATACCATTCGAAAATATGAGAAAATAAGCATCCGATATTGGCGTTTTGTTCACGGCAGCAACACGTGGTGTATTTTGTTAGACAAATCCATGGAAAGCATAGAAATTATAGGCTTGATTGGCGCAAACTTTTTAAATGTAATATTTTATGGTTCTAACATCTCATTTGAAGGCATTAAATCATTTGAAATTATTTCATTAAATCTGTAAACATCAATTATATTTCAGTCTATTTTGTTAAAAAATTTCTAAGTCAATGTAAACAATGTCAGTAAACGCAAACAAGTCCGTCAAGTATAGCAGGTGATCCATTAGTCCAGGTTGAATATTCAATTATTATAGATTTATTGCTATTTGTGGTAATTGAAATTTCACAATATTTTTTATAAATTGCTAATTATAATATTATTAATAGAAAGTACTACTTATTATTATCCACCTGTCATCTGTTTTTTAATAATGAAAAAAATAGATGGAGTCGAAGCTGGAGTCGGAGTCGGATGTTGAAAAATAGAGGAGTCGGAGTCGGCCCTAAGAGGTCCGACTGCACAGCCCTGTTTAATCCCAAATGACTCAAATCCAAGTTGGGATTTGCCTCTGACGAAGACCGCCTGTTAGGGTTGAAAGATCTTAGTCGGTTTTCTCATTTGTTATTGTGATTTGAACTTTAACTGTTATTTCACGTGTTTATGGTGAAATCTTGTTTTACAAATGTATATATATATATATATCAATGATCAAACTACAATAAGAAATGGGAAAACAAGACTAAGATATTTCAACCGTAACAAGGGGTCTTCGTCAGAGTCAAAAACCCAACGACAGTTGGGTCGTTTATAAAGTCGTTTATAAAGAGTTGACCGCCGACATTCTCTTACAATAAATGAGTACAATTTGTTCTATGGAGTCCCACAAACAGCTAACTACCTGATTTCTGTTAGATTACTTAATTTGTATTTGTAAATACCAATTTTTTTAGTACTTGTATATACAATAATATTGAAATTAAAGTAAATAATTTCGTATTATTTGAAAGAGGACTTCTATTTTCAAATATAATGAATATGACTTAACGTACTGAACAAAATAATATAGTTCCTAATATATTTCAGTTGTTCATGTAGTGGTCTTCAGATTAACTTACACATGATGTAAATTGTTATGCTTAAGTTTGAGGAAAGTTCTCATTAATTGTAGTAAGTTTCATGATTACACTGTGGTCCATATAACAGTATTACTCAACCTGGAAGTCGAGCAGCTGTCTGAGACAAAGTTGCAAAGCTGAGATAGACGGATTGTGAAGGTGTCACTGTTGCGGTCACGAAGACAAGATATGTGGGTAGGTAAATTGGTCACAGGTAACTCACGAAGCTGGCACAAACATGTTTAGAAGTGCCCTCAGTGGATTTAGAAGTTAGTCTTAGATGAGTCAAGAGGTCGTATAGGTGCATCATGAACCTAACACAAGTGAGTCGCGGAAATGCTGCAGGTGGGTCGAGAAGCTGTTACAAGTGGGTTGAGTTTGTCACAGGTGAGTGCAAAACTGTTACAGATGGATCTAGAAGTGGTCACAAAATGGTCTTAAAGATATCTTGATGAGTAGATTAATTTTAATCATTGGAGGGCAGGGGAAACGCATGTTTCGTTTAAATGATTGCTACAAAGTTGATTAGGTTGTAGCGTTAATTAAAAAACAGTTCTGATTGTTCCAGGTTAATAGAAAAATATAAAAATGTATCTCTGAAATTGTTTTCTTTTGAGCATGCTTTTATTGGAAATGTGGTTCATTTCAAGCCAATTCAAGACGTCCGTATCGCTGACGTCATATGGCCATCTTAATCATCTTGCCCATCGATCTTGCTGTCTTTTTCTAGGCAATCTTCTAGTCTCGATACTTACTTCGTCGAATAACCCAGATGAAACCGAAGTCGTAAACAATCATTTTGTGGAACACCTTAACTTAGAAATACAAATACCATTTAGACTTAATTCTTATTTTATTTCTGAAAACAAATCATCTTGCCATTTGCTACAAATACGCTATCTTGAAAGGGATATATTTAATCGCATCGTTTTATATATATATATATATATATATATATATATATGTATAAACTGGTAGTAGGTCTTCATCTAAGCATGTATTGTTAAATAGCAGAGCAGATTCTGTATTCACGATTTTTTTTAAGCAATTGTTCCTTTGCAGCATAGAAAAGGGATTAGAAAAAAAGAATAATTGCTAAATAAAATTGTGAATGCAGGATCTACTCTGCTATTTAACTATATTATATATATATATATATATATATATATATAAATATATTGTTAAATAACGCCCCATATTTGGCTATAAGTGACGAAGGAATTCCGGAAACTGGAGAAATTGTATAAGAAACAGATGCAAGCCAAATATGGGGCGTTATGTAACAATATATCTTTAAGTGAAGGACTGCATCTAACTTTTACAAATATATGTATATATACAAAAACTAAAGTTTATTGGGACAAGGTCAGTTCAGAACTGACCGATTCCCGATAAACTTTAGTTTTGTATTCCACAGTCGATACTTTAATCAATATATATGTATATATAAATACATACACCAATTAAATGAAACGATTGTACGAACCAAATAAGCAACATTAACATAAATAACACACAGAAAAGAAACAAAAACTCACTACTATATTTCGATGGCCTCGTTTCTATCCTTCTGATGACGAGACCATCGAAATGTAGTAGTGAGTTTTTGTTTCTTTTCTGTGTGTTCTTTATGTTAATGTAGTTGATATATATATATATATATATTATATATATATATATAAAGATTTCACATAAACACGTGAAACAACAATCAATGATCAAACCACAATAAGAAATGGGAAAACAAGACTAAGATCTTTCAACCGTAACAAGCGGTCTTCGTCAGAGTCAAAAACCCAACTGAACACTAGATGCAGAAAACATCTGGTGAGGAGTTGAGAAGAGTGGGAGGGAAGAGTGGTATTTTAAAAGGGTGAAAGCACAGGAAAGGACTAATGTCCAGAAAGGGATGTTTGGGGAAACAAAGGAGTACAGTAAGAAAAAGTAAAAAACTATCCGCTAGCTGTCAACCCTCTTTGAAGAGGCTATTGCCCTCGTGACGAAAGTATCAAGTTTGAAGAGACCGTTACTAATGTTTATAATATTAGATCTATTAAATTTAATTAGAGACGATTCAATAATATTTCTTAACAACATTGATTTTTCATAGGTAATAAATTTAGCTCCTGTGCAATCAATATGATGATTTTCATTTTTTATATGCAAGAATAAGGCACTACTGTTTTCCTGTCTACTTACGTTATATTGGTGTTGTTTTACACGTGTTTTTTATGATTTACCAGTTTGACCAATATAAATTTTATGGCAATTTTTGCACGGAATTTTATAAATACCAGCGGACTTCAATTCGCTTGGAGAGTTTTTTATTAACATATTACCCACGTTATTACGATTAGAAAACACTATATTAAAATCAAGTTGTTTGGCTAATCTTGGAAGGGGGTCCAATGATTCGTGGTATGGCAAAACTGTAGAATTTGATAATAAAAGGGGCACTTTTGAAGTATTAAAGAAAGTTTTTTTAGCACCCTTCAAAGCTAAATCGATATAAGAAGAGGGGTATTTTAATGAAAGGGCAATTGACCTAATGTTATTAATCTCTTCATTAAGAAATTCTGGAGAGGAAACTCTTAAAGCTCTCAAAAACATATTTCTAAAAACAGAAATTTTAACATTTGCCCTTCTTAGATGTCCTGATCCATAGGTTACCTAATGAGTTACGCTTTAGTGTATATAGAAAACCTACGAATGTACTTGCATACGTTCATTTTTATTCGTCGCATCCAAAAAATGTTAAAATTTCTGTTTTTAGAAATATGTTTTTGAGAGCTTTAAGAGTTTCCTCTCCAGAATTTCTTAATGAAGAGATTAATAACATTAGGTCAATTGCCCTTTCATTAAAATACCCCTCTTCTTATATCGATTTAGCTTTGAAGGGTGCTAAAAAAACTTTCTTTAATACTTCAAAAGTGCCCCTTTTATTATCAAATTCTATAGTTTTGCCATACCACGAATCATTGGACCCCCTTCCAAGATTAGCCAAACAACTTGATTTTAATATAGTGTTTTCTAATCGTAATAACGTGGGTAATATGTTAATAAAAAACTCTCCAAGCGAATTGAAGTCCGCTGGTATTTATAAAATTCCGTGCAAAAATTGCCATAAAATTTATATTGGTCAAACTGGTAAATCATAAAAAACACGTGTAAAACAACACCAATATAACGTAAGTAGACAGGAAAACAGTAGTGCCTTATTCTTGCATATAAAAAATGAAAATCATCATATTGATTGGACAGGAGCTAAATTTATTACCTATGAAAAATCAATGTTGTTAAGAAATATTATTGAATCGTCTCTAATTAAATTTAATAGATCTAATATTATAAACATTAGTAACGGTCTCTTCAAACTTGATACTTTCGTCACGAGGGCAATAGCCTCTTCAAAGAGGGTTGACAGCTAGCGGATAGTTTTTTACTTTTTCTTACTGTACTCCTTTGTTTCCCCAAACATCCCTTTCTGGACATTAGTCCTTTCCTGTGCTTTCACCCTTTTAAAATACCACTCTTCCCTCCCACTCTTCTCAACTCCTCACCAGATGTTTTCTGCATCTAGTGTTCAGTTGGGTTTTTGACTCTGACGAAGACCGCTTGTTACGGTTGAAAGATCTTAGTCTTGTTTTCCCATTTCTTTTTGTGGTTTGATCATTTATATATATATATATATATATAAGTTAAAATGTAAAATATAGATAATCAATCAATAGATAAAAACACTTACAGTCTGTAATTTTCTGTTTAACCATCTTGAGAAGAGAGAGGAGACACCCCACATGTACCGTACCATGTTTACCCCAACACCAATTACAAGCACTCTTGGCCCTCACATTCACCACATAACCGACGTTCACACAAACATCATATACGAGTATATACACCGTATACCCCACAAGCACACACACACATACGCAATGAACCCCCACTCCAGACAGAGAAACACAGAAACACACATACACCATAAAAACAATTAGAAGGCTTTAAAAATGACTCACGGGACCTCAAGGCATGTAAATCTTTCAATTATTTAACTCGATTTTTCCTTGATTATATATATTAACTATAGTAAAAACTTGTAACTAAATTATTGCATTATTCTTTCTTTTTGCCTTGCTAAGACGGGACGAACTAATACTTAAAAAAAATCTGGGTTGTCAACACTCAATTTTACTTTACGTAAAAATATGAGATTAATTGGCAATCACATTTTTAAATGGCTTTTTTTTTGACGTGGCTGTCTCAATTTATCAATTATAATGAAAAAAGAATCACTTTTATCACATTTTATATCAGTAGGCTGAATATTATTGTTATGTTTATCAAAAAATTGCAAAGAAATATTCAAATTGACGGGGATATTGAATTTGTTTTGCAACTAATTTTTTTTTATTTCTCCAAAATCTTTTTACCACGAAGTAAATTCAATGTAATAAAGTTAGAATAAGAGAATTATTTCATTGTATTCTTGGAAGAAATATTAGAAAGTATTTCCTGATATTCTTTTCCAAATTTTTTGTAAAGATATCAAGTTTTGTTATAAATAAATATTTTAAAATATCATTTAACAAATGTATATTGTATAATTTATCGGAACTATTGTTTTTTTTTCTCTAATATTTCTCTAATTCCTTCTAATAACGTTACAAAGTGATTAAAGACTTGTGTCAAACTAAGCCCTCACACGTTATTTGTCAATTCCTGATTATTGGCATTCAATTTCTCCTAAGAATTATGCAAATTGGTGCTTATTAAGAGCTAATTAATTTGCACTTAAGATGTAATTAATTTGCATTTAAGAGCTAATTAGTTCGTTTATAAATGTTCTTACATTTATAAAGTTAATTATTTTTATTACTTTACTATAAGTAAAGTATAGTGATCGTGAAAAAATTTGATCTCGAGATTTTGACGGAATTACATGTTTTGAGGTACCAGAAGTCGTTTTATGACGTTTTTACGATGATGTCTGTGTGTGTGTGGGTGGGTGGGTGGGTGGGTGCGTGTGTTAGCATTGCTTGTTACCACGCTACGGTCCAGAATCTTTGATGGATCAAGTTGATATTTTACACAAAAATGGGCATCATAAAGACGAAGATCTCTATTGTTTGGGAAGAATTATGCATGATGGGAAAGTCACTTTTTTTGCCAAAAACCGTTTTTTAGAAAACATTTATTTCTCCTAAACTGATAACCCTAGAGTTTTGAAATTTTGACATTATCTTTAAGGTTTCAAATGCAACAAACGAAAAATATATTCAGAATATTAAAACAACAGGAAATATTTTTTTTTCAATAAAATGTAAAACTTTTGACTTATAATTCAATCTCAAACCTTGTGAGAGCGATACAAGCCATAATGTTTGACGGATAAGAATGAAACTATGCCTATAAATAGAACATTATATGGAGAATGAGTTGAGATATTTTTTTTCAAAATTACATTCGCTAAAGGGGCATTACAGTACGATTTGTGTTTTCAGAAAATGTTTTTTTGACGCTAAACGGCTCATTAAAAAATAATGAAAATTTGACCAAAAATGGAACAAAAAATTAGCAATTCATAAAAAAAAAATTATGAAGTTTCAATTACGGGAAAGAGCAATAACGATATAAAAACTCTTTGTTTATCCTAGACTAAGAGATCACCTGCTATACTTGTCGAATTTTTTGTATTTTTTTACATTGTTTACATTGACTTAAACATTTTTTGAGCGAATCCACTGAGATAAAATTGATGTTTCTAATGGAAAAATGAAAATATATTATTGACTTATAAGAGATGTAAGCGGAATAATATTGTGCAGGTAAATGATAACACTCATTAAAAAAAATTCGTATATATGTTATTTGACAAAGGGGAAGGAAAATGATCTTATTAAATACTAAGAAGCCATAAAATTCCCAGTATAATAATTCTGTTAAAAACCAAAAATGTAAAAGATAATTCAAAATATAAATCTTTCGTTTAGAGATTAATAACTGTAATTATCGTACATCTTTAATTAACAAATCACCTTAAAACAACATTTTCCTCGCTGTTTAAGATGTTTTTGAGAGAAAAAAAGGGTATTTTACTGTTTCAAATTTGAAAATTTTACATTAATATTTAATGTAGAAGGATGTCAAGTTAACGATGTAAGAAATATACTGGCTATTTGAACAATAGCCATGTTCTCTTGTAGGATAATATTTCGTATCAAGAAATGTTAACTTTGGTTTTTCAAAAATGTTATTACTGCTGTAGTTATACTAATGAAATTATTTGCAAATAATAAATTATTTGTGATGTACAAAAATAAGCTTATAAATTGATATGTCCTTCAATCACTATCTGTACTACCTCACGAATGCAATGCTAATAATTATATCCCATTTAGATATTTATGTTATGATAAATGATACGTTATGTTTTATATACTCAAGAAATTTGACATTGAGTTACTTATAGTAAAGTAGAGTGTAGGTCACTCCAGATTTTTACAATTGACATCATACTGGAAAATGTTTTTAAACCATCCTTTCCACATAAAAATGCTGGTGTATTATACAATGAAATTCAATTTCGCTTATGATAGTGAATGAACTCAATGTTTTCCTTGTCATACTAGGTGCATACTGTTGTATGAAAATGAAACATTGAATTCTATGAAAATTTCCACTTTTATAACGAGGAAATACTGTTAACTGTGCATAACCATTTACACCATTACTCACATCTAAAGCAATTGATGTATATATTTCTCCATAACTTAAGTCGTTAAGTATTTGCAAAAAAATATTGCTTTCCAATTTTATTATTCCATCTTTAATTATGTTGTGACTTATAGGTAACATTTATATGTTTTATTATAAGTCTTTTTCTATAAAGTTAGCAAACAATGCAGGACTACACTCATCAACTCTCTTTTTTTTTCTAATTCTCCTGTTAAAAGAGGTTTCCCTTGTCGAGTAATGCAATGGGTAACTTGGAAACTAGTAATGCTATTATTTTGGAGCCAAAAACTTTTTAAAACACAGTTTTGAGAAAAAGTATCTTTTTTCTTTTGAAGAAAAAAAGTTTTTCTTTCATTTCTTTAACATGTTGAGATTAAGTATGCAATGTGACAAAATGTCTTTTTATATTATATGTAGTGAAGTTATTTTTTAATTACAAACAACATATATAACCATTTTATTCCTTTTGATCGCATCATATTTATCGAACCATTAAGCTTGATATGACCTGTATTTTGTGTTAGTTGTTTTTATTTTTTTAACCATAGAAGATAGGGGATGATACAAGTGCTATGGAAATTTCTTTTTAAAAATATAACTGGACATAACCTTACAAAAGTGCTTCCGATAAAAATATGGTTGTTTGCTTTGCTTTGTCGATTTCTTTTCAACAAACAAATTGTTAGCAAAATTATTCATTTTAGTTGATATTTTGTAAACACTTTTCCTTTATCTTAAATACTACAAACGCATTTGTCGTGATTTGTGTACTTTAAGACTGTAATAATCAAACTGAAGCTGTTAAACTGCTTTTGTATCAATGAACTGCTTGAAAATAAGACAAATGGGATATAAATTATCCACACAAATTATAAAGTCTATATAAACTCGCATAAACAAAGAAATGGTTGCCTAGCAATCGTGGGTCAGTTAAAAATCTTGCTTGGGTCAGTGTCTGACCCACGTGTCAGAGGTTCGCTATCACTCATCTAGCCAAATAGATAAATGTACTTTAAAATAGTTTTAAAAATCTTAGAATCCTTTCGATGAGTTAATTTGATAAGTAAAACACATTTGGATATTTTTTTTCTATTTATGCAGAGTCGCATCTCTACTGGTGAGCGCATCACCGAATAGCTCGACAGCCAAGGGTGGACGTTGGCTAATAAATAAATAAAGGATTTTTTCCGAATAGCTTTATATTAACGGTTAGAGCAAAAACTTTATTATATTTATTAATTTGTAACAATATATATAATGTTAATATGTTATTATATTGTATAATACCTTACTAATTATATTGTATATATTGTAATATTACATATAATGTCACATTATATATATATATATATATATATATATATAAATGTTGTATATATTATATTGTTAGATCGAAACATTTAAAAAAGGAATTTCTGTCTTGTTTAATAACTCCTGCTATGTTTTTAAGTTAGTATCATGTATTCTGATTTAGAAAAAGATATTTTTAGATTTAGAGGGTGCTTCTTTATATATTTATAATAAAATTTATAAATACTATGCTAGTTGGGGTGTTTAACAAAATTTAATGACATTTCATAAGCTTATATTTCTAGCTGTTCTTTTCTAATTCTTTTGATACTTGGGAAAGCTATTTTATCGTTTTTTTATGTGCCTAAGAGTTAATGATTTCAACATCCACTCTTAGTTATACTAGAAAATTAAATGTCATTTTAAATATTGGCTTAATTTGAATATACATAGTACAATTTCATTATTTTTTAATATTTATGCATTATATTGTTTCTTGTTACAACAATCCTATATTAAGGATTACATAAAAAGCGGATATCCGTATTCAAATTAATCATTAATTCAATCGAATGTTATTGAGTTGGATAATACGTTGGCCACCTGTTTTTAAAATACGTTTAAGCAGCCAGTCACATTAAAATAAATCAAATCATTATATGGAATACCAGTGAGTACTAAGTAGGCTTGCTACACTACATATATTACTATACCACGCAACTCTGTAGGAAAGCCTATAAGTAAGGGCGATAGCAACAAACTTACGGTTTTTTTTTTAAATTTTGAACTCTTGGATGAGGTTTCAGAAAAAACTGTTTAAATAAATTTGAATAGAATAACATATGTATGTAATCATTCATATGTGTTTATTCATTCATACATATATGATGGTATGCTTTCAAATTTTATTTTAAATCTTTTGCTTTTAAGATATTTTTAGATGGATATTTTTATCAATTTTTTTTATACATATGTTATTGCTTATAACTTTAATACATTTTACGTAGACACAATCCATCAATATATCTCAAAAGAGTGGCTGATTACACGTGGTTGTTCATGGTTTAAACACATTCACCGTTGAACCCATGACCCATACACGGGTAGATGGCCAGGGCAAAGTCAACACCGAACCGAAATACGTTATGTACACATAGACATGGGCAAACCGCAGACGAAAAATGTCAAAATGTTTTCTGGAGACCTCAACACAAAAAGTAGGTGGTTTCTCTTCTTTATTTAGAGTAAAGTATTGCCACGTTAGTATGAGTGTTAAAACCATGTATTCGTATAAACAGTAGTAAAATAAATGATGATGGTGCAGTATATGAACCCATTATAGTTGATAAAGAATGACCCTTTGCATCGAGGTGATGGTACAATATTATCTTGCGTAATAGATTTTGTTTACTTCTTCAACATAATATCAGAGTTCATGTGCAACTAAATTTCAATTATTTTTATAAGGGTTTGTTGATTTTGTACATTTCTTTTCTAATTTAAAGTAAGATCATTGAAATATCTGTACTCTCAGACTGTAATTTTTTTTTAAATATTTGATTAGAATAATTCATTACAGTAAGCCTATCGAACAGTTTAACTTATTTTGGAAACATATAGAGACATCAGAAAGTCACTTACGATTTGAACCGTATAGTCTAGCATCCCTCAATTTTTGTCTACCTTGAATCAGTTTTTCTATGTAAATAGGATCAAAAGCCCTCATCCTATGTGCGGGTCCCTGATTTCTCAGCGCCAATTTGCAACATCTAGAAGTGACACTTCTTATAGAATTGGTGACACTGGACAGAAATCTAAACGCAGTACCATCCCCACAGGTAGGTTCAGTAGTATCTCTGACCTGGTGTATCACGTTCTTAAAGATCGGTACTACAGTGACGGGAAAGTGACTACATCACTTTCTAAGTGATGGTCTCTTGATGGCTTAGGTCCCTCGGTATGGCCGAAAAGTCCCAGGCATGCAATATTATACCAAAACAGGCCTAGGTCCCTCGGGTTCTGATCCCATAGTCGTAGGAGGTTCGTTTTTTGCAGTAAGATGAATCCTCTTTGCGGGCTCCCAGGTATTGCCATGGGGTCTCATTGTTTTGGATAAATTGGTGTGAATCTTTTAAATGCCATTCGTTTGCATTTAATTTCCATCGATAGGTTTAATGTTATGACTAATTTATGCATTTTGTAATAAATATATTGTGTATCTAACTGTTATAATCTAGATATTGACTTGGATCTGTTATTTCAGAATGGCTCCCCGGAGGTTGCCAGGAAAAAATATGTGGTATTGAGGAAGCCTGCAAGAAGCACCCCTCACTCAAGCAACACATGTGCATATGCCCTCACGATGGTCAACGGGCAACTCCCCAAGTCAAATGCTCTCGCCGAATAGGTCTGTTTAGAAAATTATGCTTTAAAACTAATCAAAATTATATTGCTTAACTCAAGGATCTTTATGTCAGATTTAATCAGCGAGACGATTCAGAACTATACTAAGCTCTTAAATACATATGATCGACTCACAACCAAATTGACATATATGAGTCACAGAGCTGCGAATTTTATTTTTCAATATCTTCTCCCAATTATGGGGAAATTAAATTAAGTAAGTAGAGAGTGTGTTTAATTACAGAGGTCCGAAACTAAACCACCTGACCGCGGAGCAGAACCGGTTATTGAGGTAAAAGTTGATAAAAGGTACACAAACCAATTCAATTACATAATATTGTTTCATTAATTACCAGAGTCTGAATACTACTTTACTAGCAAATTCTGTTTGAATTTTGCCTGTTTTTATCGCCTTGTTTCCTTCTAGATACGCACATTACAGACAAATGAAGCCCCAAAACCAGCTGAAAATGTATGTTATATTTTCTCTTTTGTATAGCACTTTATAGTGATATAATCCAAAGCAGGGGAATGGGATGGTAAACTTTACTTGTATTATGATACTACAAAATTTAATTTGTTTGTTTCTCAAAAATTTTGTATTATTATTTATTTATCTCACTAAAATAATCTGTCTAATAGTTTTTCAAAATTATAAAAAAGGTCCGTTATGAAGCTTCATTCTCTCCAGTATACCGTTTTTGTTGGTTACGTGGTTGAGGTTCTGAGCTCATTCATATTTCCCTAGAGATGTCCAGGGGTGGATGGCAAAGAAGATTCATAATGGCTCGCACTATTATGGACTGGTATAAATGTTCTTTGTACATTTTATCATACCGATAAAAATTTTTAAAATATGACTAATTTCTGTGCTGTTCTGACCACTCATGAAACTAATAAGTTTAGTTAACCGAACGTCCACCATTGGCAGCAGGGAGGACATGTGGCCCTGCGTTGTCCTGTATAGTTTGAATCGTAACTCGAAGCTGTCCACCTCATCAGGTTCCAAAGAAGATCAAGTCCACAGATGGCTAACATCCATCTCAGTCACCAATTTCGCTAGAGGTGTGGTACGAGATGTTCGTAACTGTTTTTAGTCGGAAATTAGCCAGACAGACTTTGCGGATTAAATTGTTGGGATAAGTTCGTCCATTAATATTTTCCATGTCTTCTCCACTATTTTGTTTTACTTTTTTTTTTGTGAAAGTTTTGAAGATAATGCCCTCTATTTTTAAATAATTCATTCTAAGATTTGTAAAAATTTTTTTGTTGTAGTATATAGATTCTGTCTTACTTAGGTAGTAGTTAACTGTCATTTCCTCAGATACTACCAACATGACAATACTATATAATATATATGATACATATGATTAATACGATATGTATTAATGTATGTTATAACATCATTTCACAATAAACACGTGAAAAAAGAATCAACATCCAAGCCACAAAAAGAAATGAGAAAAAAGAGTAAGATCTTTCAACCTAACAAGCGGTCTTCGTCAGAGTCAAATCCCAACATAGGAATTTGACTCTGACGAAAACCGCTTGTATTATATATATATAACAATTAAAATAAGCAGTGACACATAAACTGAAACACAACAAAGACTCACTTTTCAATATTTCGACCGTAATGGCGGTCGTCCTCAGGAGACGACCTCCTGATAATAATAATAATAAATAAATTAATATTATATATAATTAAATATATATATATATAATTAATGAATTAATTATTATTAATTAAATCTTTATTAATCTATGTATTACCTATTAATCTATTTACACTATTGACCTTTTAACTCTTTTATTCTTATCTTTATTGTACTTTTCATTATTTCTAACTATACCTTCCCTATTAATTCTTACTTTCATTCAACTCTCTTATTTTAATACATTTTCTTGTCCTTTAATAATCTTTTATCCTTCAATTACTTTAATATTCTTAATCTATTTATTGCCTATTAATCTAGTTATACTATTGACTATAGTATAGTCAATATATTTCCAGGATCCTGGAAAATTGACCGAAACCCGATTACATTATACACCTATTATATATATATATATATATATATATATATATATATATATATATATATATAAACATTTAAAATAAGCAGTGACACATAAACAGAAACACAACAAAGACTCACTTTTCAATATTTCGACCGCCATTACGGTCGAAATATTGAAAAGTGAGTGTTTGTTGTGTTTCTGTTTATGTGTCACTGCTTTCTTTAAATGTTATTTGTCCTGCCGGACCGTTTTTCGTTTATCATGATATATATATATATATATAATACATTAATATATAATAGTCTTGGCATATCATGGAAACATATTTTCAAAGAAATTGTAATTGTAAATTTTAAAGGATTTACTACACTCTTAGCGTTAAGAAACACTCTGTGGGACTATTTTCTGACATATCAAGGATAGCTACCTCATGAAATAGCATTTCGACTTCCGTTCAACAGTTCACGTGTATTGATCTAGAGTATTCAGGTCCCTAATACTAGAGTGGTAGTTATTTTACATGATGTATTATATCACATATTGTTTTACAAGTCATAATTCCTACGGCGCATCACTAGATAACAAAGTTAAGAACAGCCTCAGACTAGTAAATTTGTTGCACTGAAATCGACATCTAGAAGAATACTCAGATCGGAACTTCAGTGTTAGAGTAGCGAAATCA
The DNA here is from genome assembly GCA_026182355.1 of Hermatobates lingyangjiaoensis. NCBI lineage: Eukaryota > Metazoa > Arthropoda > Insecta > Hemiptera > Hermatobatidae > Hermatobates > Hermatobates lingyangjiaoensis. The sequence continues at coordinate 3,775,057 of JAPFBL010001926.1, forward strand.
ATCCTTGGTTGCTTAATATGATTATTGAAAGCAAATATTAAAGGATTACTTTAATTGAAAAGGGGATTCTTTTCTCAGTTCTACACAAAAGGGCAAAGATAAGAATAAAAATAAGAGAAATCTATTTAATCAAATTCTGAAAGACACTTCCGAACAATTTATAAATTATGCAAGCGCATTAGTGAATGTTTATTAAAGATTTATTTCTTTTGAATTACCTGAATATCTTTAGGATTGTAACTAATAATATGAAACTGGTAGTAAATGTAATGACTGATTGCGTTGCATGCTCTTACCTATTGGATGTTGATTCGGAATGATCAATTCCTTTTATCAAACGTTAAAATCATGTTTTGAAAAGGGTATTATTCTCTTTCATAGTGTGTCCTTCAAGTTTGTACACAGTATATCTTTTATTGTTAACTTATAACTGGTAACATCATGATTAATTAATTATTACTCTTATTTAAATCAATGAGAATCATTAAACTATTTTATTATTACACTAAATAATAACAGAACATGTTATTTATTGGCCTAGTTATCTTACAAAACTTGAATCGCCTGTGCTGTCAGTTTAAAATGTCACCTTATTTTCCTCATTTGGACTGTTTCCCTTCAATTTCTACTCAGGCTGCCTCTGCGTTTTCCAGCTCCTAGGCTCTCATCATATCTCGATAGATAATATATATTTAAATATATTTATAACGTTTAAATCACAAAAATAAATGATAAAAAGGCTAAGATCTTCTAACCGTAATAAGCGGTCTTCGTCAGCGTCAAATAACTACGGTTGGGATTTGATTCTGACCAAGACCGCTTGTTACTGTTGAAAGTTCAGTCTTTTTTTTCCACGATGAGGACTGTGGAACCCAAAAATGCTGGTACATTGGTATGACTACCACTTCCCTGTCAAGAAGGCTCACCATTCCCTAATGGCCGGGGAACCCAAAAAACATATGCAGGACAAGCATAATGTTAAATTTACCTGAGAGATGTTGGTTACAAATACTAAAATTATAAAAAAAGAAAGTACTACATAAATTAAGAATTTTAGAGGCTACATTAATCTAAAAATTGAAGCCACTCCTAAATATTCAAATCGAAAACAGTAGCTGTATTTTGAGGCTGTTTAATCACATCAAGGGCATCCAGAAACCCTTCTAAGTAGTGACTCAGGCCGAGAGGCTACTCACCTCACAGGATTAACGCACAGCTTTTCTTAAACTTGAAAGAAAACAACCCCTTCTATATTTTCTGTGTATATATAATAAACCAGATTCACTCTAGAATTTATTTTTCATCCTGTTGATGAATATTGATCATTCGAAACATGTCGACTATAGTAGATGTACTTTAGTGTGTAGACAAAATAACGAAAGCGAAATTTAGAAACTTATTAAGAAACAGGTATAGGCTAAAGTTGGTATCATTTTCAATAATAAATATATATAGTACCGTACTTTCGTGGGTAAATATTCAACATGTTGAATAGTGCCAAATAACATTTCGAAAGAAAATATTAGGAATAGGTGGATGTAGAAAAATCTTGATGAACGGAATGAAGACGACATATGCGCTATTCCAAGCAACGTCATGAAAAATAGTGAAGAATAATATTCCTATTCACTGCTATTGAATTTCATTTGCTTAACCATCTGTTTATCGAGTTAAAATCAGTTTTGTTTAAACAACTTTTAGAATATTCAACCTGAAGCTACTTTTTGTACAAACGTATTGATTAAAGCTTTGAAAATAATATGGTAATTTAAAGATTTGTTTAAAATCCTGATTATTTTAAACGAACGACAAACTGAGATTGAATGTTTACCCAAGCTGCAGTACATGTCATGAAGTTAAAAATAAGCGAAGGTTTTGTTTACTCCCTTCTGACTAGCTGTTGGACCAAGCAGGGTTTATAGATTACTTTTATAACTTGCATGTTAAATCAACATGCTTTGCACAGTATACGCTTTGATGATGACTTTTAATTAATATGCCGGTGTGTTTTATTTTTTAACGCTTAAGGAGTTTTGTTGCGCTGTAGTGCTTTGTTTCAGTCAAATACCTCTACATTGAACAGTTCTTTTGCATATCATTATGCTATATAAAACTAAAATGGCTTATATAAAACAAAAACAACGATCTCTCCTCCAGTAATTACAACAGGCTGCAGATTCTGGAAAAGTTCTGTTGACAATAAACACATTATACTGAAAACATCGGTGGGGGGATATTAATTTATTGATCCTGCGATTGGCGATCTCGCTGTAGCCTATCAAATACTAGCAAACGTACCCATCTTTGACGGAATCAAAAACTCTCTTATACTTGGTATTCCAAAATATCATGGAATACTATACCAATTATAGTATTATACTAATACTATAATTAGAAATTATATAATCGTAGAAAATACCATTATTAGTACAGTGTTAAATCGCAGCATGATGGTGCTCCTACTTGAAGTTTTTACTCATAAGCAGGCAGTCCAAGAGCAGTCACAGAGTCAAGAAATTCAGTTAGGTAATAAACTCCTTCCTCATTACTAATCACTCTCTTTACTAACTTTTAAGTTCTATCTTCGGCTTGATATAGCGTAAGAACATGTTTGTTGATTTTTCCTGCCTGTTCATTAGTAAGGCTTGAGCATTGCTCGTTCACAAAGCTATTTATTCTGAATAGATATACATCTTGAACTGTGGGAAACACCTTGTCAATAAGCTCAAATAAGCAATATATTCATGTACGCAAAGGAAATTAAAATCAACTAACAATTCAATTGCTACACCTGTATATTTTCAAAATAAACATGTCTGTGTAGTTAGCCAAACACGGCTTAAAAGTTCATAACTTCGCTTCATCGTTGAATATTCCATCCATCCAAAGATTAGATTTTAAGTTAGACATATACAAATCTACAATCAAAGTTTCAGCTTATTATGCTTTAAAGTGGCAATATTTTGTGGATGAACCGACAGACAGAAATTATTCTAAGGGTACATGCGGCTTCTCTTGACATTGGCTTTCTAAAGTATGAAACGTAAAGAAAACTTGAAATGAGTCAATTCTAAGCAACGTACAGATAAAACCTTTCTTTTATTTATATAGATATACTTGTGCTACTGTCAACAGCGAGCATGCAAGCCACTGGGCTACTCTGGTTCCATACCTTACCTTATTACCACTGTTTATATTATGCAAATATTAAATAAAAAAAAATAGATTTTTTTGTATTTATTTATAATACATTTGCACTACTGCCATCGGCGAGCACGCAAGCCACTGTGCTACTCTGGTCCCATACCTTACTTTATTACCAGTGTTTTTATTAAGCAAATATTAAATTAAAAAAAAGTTTACAGTTATATATAATACATAGCAAACGTACACATCTTTGACAGAATCAAAAGTTCTATTATACTTGGTAGTCCAAAATGCCATTAGAAATTATAGAACAGTAGAAAATACCACTATTAGTACAGTGTTAAACAAATGCCTCTGTATACACCACATTAGCTGTCTGTCCTTCAGGTTCATGGAAGAAGAAACAGTTGGAGCCTCTGACTCTTGAACAAGTAAACTACAGTTGACCATGTGAGAGAAACTTGTGGTCTCGCTAACTTGAATTCCTGCGTTAGATAAAGTTTCCCTTTGCGACTTAGTTAAGTTCCCTCAATGCGAAATAGACTCTGAAAGGACTTTACAATCACTTCAACGGAAACAAATAGTGGCAAAGGAATCAATGGTATGCGTGGTATACACACAGACTCCCCAATACCACACCCAGGCATTATGTCCTCCTGAGTGGCATATGTGTGCAGGCCGCAAACTCAGAGTCGTGTCCCGTTCCACAGTTTTGGGGCACTCATGTTTCGTAAAATTTGTTACTGCTACGAAATTGCAGCATGATTGGTGCTCCTACTTTAAGTTTTTACTCATGAGAGGGCAGTCGAGGAGAAATAAATTCAGAGTCAATAAATTCAGTTAGATAATGAACTGCTTCCTCATCACTAATCACTCTCTTTACTGACTTGTAAGTTCTTTCCTCGTTATGATATAGCGTAAGAACTTGTTTGTTGATTTTTCCTGCCTGTTCATATTAAGGGCTGAGAATTGCTGGTTTACAAAACTATTTATTCTTAATAGATAGTACATCCTCAACTCTTGGAAACACCTTCTCAATGATATCAAATACGCAATATATTCATATGCTCAAATGAAATTAAAATCAACTAACAATACCTACTTGCCACACCTGTATATTTTCAAAACAAACTATCAATCTTTATAAATAAAATAATGATTTTGTCTGTACATTGCTTAGAACTGACTCATTTCAAGTTTTCTTTACGTTTCATACATTGGAGAAACCGAATCCACCATTAGAAAAATTTCTGTCGGTTTGTCGGTTTGTCGGTTTGTCTGTTTATCCGCAAAACTTTGTCACAGGTAAACTCAGCTACCATAAGACATATAAAGCTGAAACTTTTACAGTAGATTTGTGTAGGTCTAACTTAAAATATAGGCTATGAATTGATTGGAAATTCAACGTAGAAGTGAAGTTACGGACGTTTAACGCAAAAATGTTTGTCACAAGTAAACTCAGCCACCATAAGACATAGCGAGCCGAAACATTGACACTGGATTTGTGTGTGCCTAACTTAAAATATGGGCTCTAAATAGATTATTAATTCAGTAGAGAAGCGAAGTTATGGGGCTTTTAGCTGTATTTTCCTAACTTCACAGACAAGTTTGTTTTGAAAATACACAGGTGTGGCAAGTAGGTATTGTTAGTTGATTTTAATTTCAATTGAGCATATGAATATATTGCGTATTTGACATTTTTGAAAGGTACCAGAGTTTCCCAGAGTTGAGGATGTACTATCTAATACGAATAAATAGTTTTGTAAACGAGCAATTCTCAACTCTTAATATGAACAGGCATGAGAAATCAACAAAGTTCTTACGCTATATGAAGCCGAGGAAAGAACTTACAAGTCAGTAAAGAGATTGGATTAGTGATGAAGAAGCAGTTCATTATCTAATTGAATTTCTTGACTCTGAATTTATTTCTCCTGGACTGCCTGCTCATGAGTAAAAACTTAAAGTAGGAGCACCAATGATGCTGCAATTTATAGCAGTAACAAATTTGATGTTACGAAATATGAGTGACCCAAAAACTGTGCAACGGGACACGACTCTGAGTTCGTGCTCTACACAGATATGCCATAGAGGCGGACATAATGACTGGATGTGGTATTGGGGAGTCTGTGTGTATACCACGCATACCATTGATTCCGAGCCACTGTCTGTTTCCATTCAAATGATTGCAAGGTCCCCTCAGAGTCTATTTCGCAATGACGTTAACTAAGTCGCAAAGGGAGACTTTATCTAACGCAGGAATTCAAGTTAGCGAAACCAAGTTTTTCTCACATGGTCAACTGTAGTTTACTTGCTCAATAGTCAGAGGTTTCAACTGATTGTTCTTCCATGAACCTGAAGGGCAGACAGCTAATGTAGTGTATACAGAGGCATTTGTTTAACACTGTACTAATAATGGTGTTTTCTACTATTCTATAATTTCTAATTATAGTATTAGTATAATACTCTAACTGATATTTTGGAATACCAAGAATAATAGAATTTTTGATTCCGTCAAAGACGGGTACATTTGCTAGTATACTATTAAACTTCTCTATTGCCAGGCAAGTTAACCCATATTATATTCAATTTTTCTATTCTTTTTTATTTTATATCAATGAAGACTGTTTATGATTTCAGTATACTCGTATAGCCTGGGAGACTGTAGACTACGATTAGAGATATATCTCAGATTTATAACTTTTACATATCTGAGAGAAATTGGGGGGGGGGGGGGTCGATGTAAAGACAAATATTCTGTAACTTATTTAAATATGTAAGTATAAGTAAATTGAAAACAAGTAAACAAACTTGAGAAGTAAACATATTTTATAACAAAAACATGGTTTATTGTTCTTGTAATATAAGATGATGTTATTGTAATTCTCATTACTGATCAAAATTTCTTCATCACTAAATATTGTTGCTGTACATTCGTTTGCTTTCTCCAAATTTACTTGTACGAAGCTTCTTTAGAAAGTATCTCATAAAACGACTTTTGGACCTCAAAATATGTAATTCCGTCAAAATCTCGAGATCGAATTTTTTTATGATCACTATACTTTACTTATGGTAAAGTAAAAAAGACTCACTAATTTCGACATTCGTCGTCATCGGGCAGAAGTAGTCCCTTTGAGTAGCTAAAGCCAACTGATATATATAATAAATAAAAATATATAATATAATAAATATATAATAAGATATTTATAAATATAAATATATATAATAAAATGTCAGAAAAAAACACATTAAAAACGACATTTCGATATCCCTTCCAATTAGGAGTATAAAGTGAGCTCTTCGATTGACAAACTATATACTAGGTTAGGTTAGGTTGCAGTTGGAGTCCCACAAGGGAACATACGTAGGCCGAGCATTGGTCCTTTGTTATACCACACAATAAAGACTGATTCTACGATAGGAGTCCTAAATTTTGCCTAACTCAAGTATATTTAGAGTAGAAATCTTTAACGAGTACCTGTCTGGCATCGTACAGGCTCGGGACCGACGGCTGAACGTCCTCTCTGAGGGACGACGTACTCAGATTTATTCACCTCCCGCGTGAGTTAATCGAGGGCCATGTGAGTATCGAATCCCGGAGTACAAGCCAAGAGGCAAGTACGTTAACTCCTGAGCTAACCTGGAAACTAATACTAAATCTCCTTTTTAGAAGCCATCTGTCAGTGGTGACATCTTGTTTTTGATAGTAAGGAGAGAGAAGGAAATCTGAAGTTGCCTACACTCAACTTTAAGTAAACATAATGTCAAAGTCGTTGACAATCAATTCTATTTTGGTTGAAGTAATTTTGACAAAAAATCACCCAGCACATCCACCAGTAATGGACTAATTTTGGGTATAATTTTATTGGGATATGTAAGCGGTGTGACCAGTATCGTGTTCCAACATTTCGGAATGAATCATCAGCATAATTATGTATTTTAATGCAAAGCTGATCTTGCCTGTTATAGAAATAACTAATATTTTTATCAGTTGAAGCTGTCATTAGTTTCATAATAATACCAAAACAAGAGCGCTCTAAGTGTTGTGTTTAGGAGAGTGAAATAAAAAAAAAGTGGCAAAAATTACATATGAGCTAAAAATGATTTTTCGATCTGTCAGACGTTATGACCTATGGCGTGTCCACAGACCTACAGATAATCTCACCTATTCATCTATCCACCCACCACACATTAACTAACATACACCAAAAACCATCGAAAATACGTTTGCAGAGAGCTTCAAAATTTTTAAATTGGTCAAAATCTTGAGATTGAATTTTTTCATGAATATTATACTTTATTCTGTTATGTCAGTATTATTTACATGTCAAAAAACAGTATTTTAATAGTTTCAGATATATATAATGAAATTGAATACAATGAATTACATTGTTGGATCTGCCGTGCACACAGTATCCTAACTGTTTAGGGGATCTCTGGATAAAAACATCTAAAAAGAATACTTTACAATTTACTTCCTTTTCCATTGGTAATTCTATTGTTGGCCCTCATGATTTTAATTTGGTAAGAAAATCACTTTTCTGAAGAGTTTTGTGACTGAAGTGTGATATATCATCAATATATCGTAATCATTTTGTAAAAATAATTAAGTTAACTGTGTTAAATATGATAAAAGATGATTAACTTAATTAAGTAGAATTGAGCTTAACATTCTACTTAAGTTCCACATTCTACGTAATTTAAAAAAATACAATGTATATACGGTCACCTATAACAAGAACAAATTTTGTAAATGATTTTCAAAATGAAAGTGGCAGTCACAATCAAACTTATTGATCAAATGTTATTCATGGAACCGTGAGTTTTAAATTCCCCTTTTCCTGTTATCTCTTTCTTTGTTAATGTAGTAAAACATTGTCTAGAGTCTAGTTGATGAACAAAGGACCCATAATTTAAAGTAAAGTAAAATATTATTTTGTTGTGAAACTTTCTAAAATGAAATGGCGGATAATCTGATGCCTTTGTGTGTAAGTTGATCCACTGAAATTCAAAACAAAGAGACTCAAATCATTCAAAGAAGACTGAGACGATTTCCTGAACTTGTTTTTACATTTTAATCTGTTAAATATCAGCTTACTGTAGAGGATTCTAACTGTGAAATAAGCTTTTTTTTTTCGGCTACAAATTTAGTAATAAAATCACTTGGAAGCAAGGAATTGACAATAGCAAGGCTTAAAGGACAGTTCAAATTATTGATGTTTTCTTTTCTAAAATTTGGTGCTGGTTTTATTTTAATTTTTTTTTTATATTAAATATTATTTAAAACATGTTTGTTTAATTAATAAATATCTTGTTTATATTTGACTTTTGTTTATAACTTACTAATGTTAATATTTTTCCCGAGAAAATAATAAAGGTCAGCTAATTAGCTGGATTAATTAATCATATTAATCATGGGTTAACAATAATCAAGCAATTATTAATTTCTTACATATAAGTTACACTTTTTACACATAAATATCCAAAAAATACCTCTTATTAATGTATGCTATCCAGTGTAAATCTGTCGCTTGCTTACTGTTGTTAATTACCTTTACAATATGTAGGATTGTGAAGGATACCTGTTCGATTTTTCTTTATGTTCCACTGTAATTTTTGTTTTGTGTGTTATAAACCTACATTAAAATCCTAGGAGCTACGTTATCCCAGTCACTACGTACTCGACTCTAGACTGTAGATCCGGAGTTCAATACCCACTTTGGCCCTCAATTTATTCATGCGTGAGGTGGATAAATCTAAACACATCGTCCCTCAGTAGAATCATAGAGTAGTTGAACACTACTCCCGATGTAGTAGAATGTTCATTGAGCAGTATTACAAAGAGTCAGTGTTCGGCCTGTATGTATTTCTTATGGGACTGCGACTGCAACCTGAACTAACCTAACCTAACACATTAAAATTCGGGCTTGAAAAATCTATGGTCAAACTGACAAATGGTTTACCACATAGAAAAAGCAAAACAATATCGTTTACAAGACTATTCGTTGTGAAGAAAATAAAGAAACGCAAACGAACGACTGATTAGTTATGTGGTAGATAAGAATAGACTATACAGAGATGGATGGCGTAGTCAACAAGGCAAATAAGGAATAAATACGAATAAGCCCGAAGATAAGCAAAACCTGAGAAGGTAAAGAATGGAGAACTTAATAAGAGAATTGAAGTAGAATAACTAGCAAGGAAGGAGTATGAATTCAGAAATTTTTAAAAAGGAACTAAGTAATTGAAAAAAAAAGTAGTTTTTCGGCTAATAGCATAGGAATGAGGATTCGGAAGGTAACTTGATAGTAGAACATGTTTTCTGCGAATATGAACTGAACATTTAAACAGTTTTTAAATGCAGACCAAGAGATAAAAGAAGAAGCTGGAACAGTAGAAGAAAATACTATGATGATGTACGGACAACAGGAAGAAATGAATATAAATATATAATCATTGGAGGAAATTAAAGAAGTTTTGTCAATTTTATCTATAAGACAAGTAGGCCAGGAAGTCTGTTAAAGTATGGTGGTGATGATTTAATAGTTTTAAAGTCTATTAATTAGGGTATGGGGTGAAGAGAGAATGCCCAGGAAGTGAAGTGAAGCGATCGCATTCCTGTTCTGGGTATTAGAGACAGCATTGTTTGTTCTAACTATAGAGGTATTATTAGTCTGGTTTGCATGGCTTATCTTGCAAAACCGTTTGATACCCTTTGAGGAGAGAGTTAGAAGGGATTTTCAGTGTGGATTCTCTGCATATCTCTCCAAACGCACCTGATAATCTTTCATTTCATGGTGATACACGTGGCAATCTTCAGTACACCTCCCTCTCTCTGTCGTTCAACAGGTAATCTCTTAAGGCAGACTGGTGATTTCAGTGTAGGTGATCAAGACTTAATCTGCATTTGCATCTTGCGAAGAATGGTATAAAGTGGATTCATATAATAATAAGATTGGAAGTGTTTTTATCAACTATTCTCGAAATTTTAATAATGGAAGTGTAAAACACTTTCTTTTGTCCCAAAGTTGTAATAGTGGGATATTTCATAACCAACAATGGCAGAAGTTCGAAGCAGCGAATAACTTATTTTGTAAATAGTTTATGATAATAATAACCGAGTGATATCATAATCCTCATATTATAATAAACGGAGACCTTTGAATATGTGTTGATAAATCATTTATTGAAGATTGAAACCGATTGAATTTTTCAAGGAATTTGTATCATCAGTTGAATGTCAATTTTAGATTTATTACGATTAATGCAGTAGCCATTCTCGACATGATTAGGCGATTAATGACATTTTTTCCTGCCTTCTTTGACAACCCACTGTTCCATGAATCAAATTTAACGAATGACTTGCTTATGCTAATCTATTTGATTGTCGCCTCCAATCATTTACCATGCCTCATAGACTGAGCACAGTCTCTGACTCTTTAAATATCATACTTTTATCCTATAACAACTACTTTAAACTAAAAACTAGTAGCCCGCTCCACTCCGGGCCCCCCAAGGGCCAAAAATAAAAAAAGTTTTTTTGTTGAAATACTGCTATGCCACCAAATGCTACCAAATTTCGAGTGAATCGACATTTTTTAGTATTAAACTATCAAATAAAAATGAATATATACATATTATTTTTATATTCTAATAGATAACAATTTTTCCCATGACTTTATGATATCATACTAATTAATTTTAGAGATAATAATTTTTTAATAATTCCTATTAATTGACTTAATTTTTTTTAATTTCACCAATGGAGTGAAGTGGAAATTAAAGAAATATTATGAGATGGATGTAAAAGTAACAAAAATTAATATAAATACAGTCGGTAAGAATCACTGGTAGATGATGAATGTTAAATATAAAAGTTTAAATGACTAGCAGCAATTTACATTCATACTTTTTTTGTCACAGGAAAATTGTTTAACTATAACTTTTTATATATTTTTAGAACATCCAAAACACTTTGTTCATGGACACCCGGGTCGGCCGAATTTTAAACCTCCCTCCCCCGCCACACTAGTCGTTGATAACCCCGTTAACCATCAAAATTCCAGAAAGTTTAAAAAAAAATATTTATTTTCATCGATCTGATTTTAGACTGCTGTTATTAGTCCCAGACTTTCATATTATTACAGTACTCCTATACATATGCAGTTGTCATCAAAGTAAACCAAAGATTTAAAAAAAAATATCTATAATTCAAATCATAAAGCAATTGTTAAATTAAATAATAAATAATGAAATAAATAAAAAAAAGGGAAGAAAATTTATAATCAACCATGTGTTTTAAATATTTCCTTATGAAATATGGTGTGCGTTGCGTAAGGCCTTCAGCAGTTTAATGGTAATTGACTATTGTTGAACATCTTTTAATCACAATGTTTACGCTACTAATGTACCAAAATTGTTTATCGTTAATGACGCCTTACAGAAAACAAAAATTGACAGCAAAATGATTAGTTTAAAATATTTTAAAAAATCTGGAGTGGCCTACACTCAACTTTACTATAAGTAAACATAATATCAAACTTTTTTGGTTGCGAACGCTTATTTTTGTTTATCAAATGACTAATGGATATAATATCCTTAGTAAAACTACAGCATTAATACAATTTTTCAAATCAAAAGTATTGATTTTGTGTTACGAAATGATGCTTACAGGAGAATATGTCTTTTGATTCAATAGTCAATGGATCTCTTACATAGTTTATCTGACCTTCTACATTGAAGATTTAAGACTATTTTCCCATTTAAAAGTTGCAAATATTCGTGTTTTCTCTGAAAACTATCAGAAAAAATGTCGTTTTAAGATAATTTTCAATTGAAGACGTAGAATTATTTCGTTTATTATTTGCAAAGAATATTTTCAATTTTGAATTACGTTTTACATTTTTGGTCTGTTGTAACATTATCATACTGAGAATTTTATGGCATGCTAGTGTTTTTTTAAAAAAATCTTTTTTGTTTCCATTGTCAAAATTTGAAGGCCCCTTCACAACGTTACTTCAAGCGATGAGGATAATATATGAAATAAGGTTATCTCTAATTATAAAAATGATCTTTTATAAAAGTAAATAAAGTTTTTTTACATTTGTACATTTCTTTAAAAGTTAATTTATGTAAGTGGTGCATTCATTTACATAGCAAAATAGTCTGTTATATTACCTTGCATACTGCTGTTAGCTTTCTTATTAAAAAGAATCAATAAGATATGTTTGAGGTACTGTCAGATTGTCTAGGTGTTGTCTTTTGATTTTGAAATTGTGTAACACTGGGGCCCTCAACGGGTGGGTCCCGACTGACGAATGTTCTCTAGTTGTTTAGGCGTAGTCTCGTGATCTACCTTCAGGACTAGTATAGTTATACCGTATTTTCCGAAAATAAGTCATGGCTTGATTTTCAGGGTTTTTGGAATACAAGCCCTCCTCCAAAATAAACCCTAGTTAAAATAAGGTGAAAAACATAATTCCTTAAAAAATGCTGTTGAATTTAGTAAGTATCTCTAGCTACAGAGAATTGTTTGGAACAAACTTGCATTATTTTGAAAAATTTCTTGTTTACCTCTACCGTTGGTTTCAAGTAATGAACAGGCACGTGTCAAAATTAATTGTTTGAATTTATAAATTAGAATTTATCTTAAAAGTACAATATGTATTGTGACGGTGCAGATAGAATGTTTTGCATTTCAGTCTTGTAAGTCTCATTATTACCTATTACTTATTGCACTTGAAGCCCACCACCGAAAATAAACCCTTTAGCATGTATAGCTAATACATAGCATGTATTTTGAACCTAATAAGAAAGTAATACAGTGTCTTATTTTCGGAAAAAAGCGGTAGTAGTCTACTATGCTGAATATTTCATGTTCCTCTGTTGTCTAAGCGTGGTCTTGTGATCTATCTTCAGGACTAGTATAGATGTCAATTTGGTTCAGTAGTAAGGTATGGTATATATTTCAGATTTTTTATGGATTCATATTTGTGGTTGAGGGGTTATATGTAATATGTTAAGATATGCTTTGTTAGACTTAACACAAATAGTACATTCAGTTATATGTATAGTGTTACATGTTCTCAGTCGTTTGGTATTGAAGAATTTGGTATTGAAGTTTTTTGGTATTGAAGAATTAAGGCATCAGTTTTTTTTCTATATGAATATTTTTATTATAGTCTTAGTTCATTTTACAATGTTACGTTGATTGAATATTGCATTACGAACTCATAGTTAAAACACAGCTAATATATACACACGACTAATGTATGTATATCTGTAAGGTTCCGTCTTATTCATATTTAAATATGCCACTGTGCTTTTTACAGTTCTTCTTTGATCTGAATGCACCTAATGCTCACTGGCTCAGCCAGCATTAGCATCTGTCTTGTTAGTTATTCTTTATCTTGTATATCTTTGGCGCACTTCCTTTTAAAAAGCAAAATAAAACTACTTTTTTGAGTTATTCATAGCTTTTTGCAAATAAAAACCATTTAACTGTAGGGAAACATCAGAATTGAACTTAAAGTTAGTCACCACATTGCTTCTTTTTTATTTAACTTTCTGATTATTAATTTTTTATTTTAAAAATTATTTTTCCCTAAATGTTTAAAATAGCTTTGGTGTCATGGTGCTTCTACACTTACAAACCATAAATATAAAATACTTGGTTGACGTTAATACGAGTACGTGACTGAACTGTAAGAGTGTTAAATTTTTATCTAATGTAATTGTTACACGTCAGGACTGTGGACTTGTTTAAGAGTTCATAGTGCCCTATGCATTCCATAATAAAAAGCTTTGTATCAAATAAGATATTAATAAGGAGTTATCTACAGTTCAGATTGAAACAAACATTTAGCCCTGGCCTTGAAGAATCAATCTCAAGAGACCAGCAGAACAAGAAAGAGAATAGCACTGGTGTCTGCTATAAGACTGCTCTTGTAAGAATAGCTACAGAAATGTGTATGAGTGAACTGCCACTCACGTGAAGGGTTACTTCAGTAATTAGGGTATTCTGGGAATCAAGTTATATTACATTTATATAAAAGTTGTTTTACAACAGTAAATCAAGTAATTTAATCAAGTAAGTAGTTCTCGAAAGATAGCCTAGTTAATGTGGTCGCTTTATCTATAATTTCCAATTATGAGTAAATAATACAGACTGATTGCAAAACTAGAGAAAATTTCAAATGTTTCCAAATATATTAACACCCTGATAAATAAATTATGTATTTTTCAATATAATTAGGTTTCCTTAATTTGAAATTATGGGGAACTGAATGAGCACATTGATTTTTTGTTTGGATTTCTACTTTAGTTTTTGTAAACATGGAATTCATGAGTTAAGGAGGGAGGTACAGGGTTAACCGTGACACGGTATTCTTTGCGACGGAATAGCCCCGAGTGCTGGAGGGATAATTGATTGCAGAAGGCGACAAATATGTTTCATATGGATACGTATAACAAAGGTTGTTTGCGTTTTGTTTAAAACTTACTGAAGTTTCAGTGACTAGGTGTCAGATTATTTCAATGGGTTAAGTTATGTACGTGGTAGGGAAACTTTGTCAAAACATGTCTTCGATCAGTTATGCATTGTCGGTGGTCTGCAGAAGTTTGTTAGAAATACTGTAATGAACCAGTGTCCAAAGTTTAATAAAGTGTTAATTGATCTACTTTACCAACGTCTAAACTAAAGTAAGTAATTCAGCAATGGTTGAAATATTGATTTTTATTTGATATGTATACTGTGAAATCTTAAAGAAACATATGGGTCTTATATACTTTTTTCGGGGGAACTAACTACGGTATTTTGATTTTGATCAAGGTCCTTTTTTGGGATCCTCCGCTCATATTTAGACAATGCTTTCCAAACAGCTTCAAATCTTCACGTAAAATAGGGTTTACAAGGAATCGTAGAATTCACGAGATTTGTTCAAAAATACTTAATATATATATAATACTTAAATTGACATTATATATATATATTCTATATTTTGTTATTGAGGGCTAGGTCAAATAAAAGAAAATAAACTCCTTCCTAGGTCGACGTTTCGATGTATTTGTACATCATCTTCAGGGCTAAAATTAGAGTAAGAACTATAATACATTTACCAAAACAAACCACAACTCACATATATATATATATATATATATAATATATAGATATATATATACCATGATAAACGAAAAACGGTCCGGCAGGACAAATAACAATTAAAATAAGCAGTGACACATAAACAGAAACTCAACAAAGACTCACTTTTCAATATTTCGACCGTAATGGTAGTCGTCCTCAGGAGAAGAAGTGAATTGACGGAGGGCGACAGTCAACTAAAGAACTCACTGGGTGAGGGCTAAAGCAGTGCTTGCGCAAAGGAGACAAATAAAAAAGGAACTAGGAAGTCGAGAGCAAAAAGAAAAAAAATGTTTTTGAAAGGTAGAAAAAGGTTAAGAAAAGAAAAAATAAAGAAAATATATAGAACAATTAAAAAAAAATTAAAAAAATAAATAAATAATTTTTTTTTATTTTTAAAAATAAATAAATTTATTTTTTTTTTATTTTTTTTTAACTGTTCTATATATTTTCTTTATTTTTTCTTTTCTTAACCTTTTTCTACCTTTCAAAAACATTTTTTTTTCTTTTTGCTCTCGACTTCCTAGTTCCTTTTTTATTTGTCTCCTTTGCGGCAGCACTGCTTTAGCCCTCACCCATTGAGTTCTTTAGTTGACTGTCGTCCCTCCGTCAATTCACTTCTTCTCCTGAGGACGACCGCCATTACGGTCGAAATATTGAAAAGTGAGTCTTTGTTGTGTTTCTGTTTATGTGTCACTGCTTATTTTAATTGTATATATATATATATATATATATATATATATATATATACCATGATAAACGAAAAACGGTCCGGCAGGACAGATAACAATTAAAATAAGCAGTGACACATAAACAGAAACATAACAAAGACTCACTTTTCAATATTTCGACCGTAATGGTGGTCGTCCTCAGGAGAAGAAGTGAATTGACGGAGGGACGACAGTCAAAAACTGTTGACTGTCGTCCCTCCGTTAATTCACTTCTTCTCCTGAGGACGACCGCCATTACGGTCGAAATATTGAAAAGTGAGTCTTTGTTATGTTTCTGTTTATGTGTCACTGCTTATTTTAATTGGTATATATATATATATATATATATATATATATATATATATATATATATATATAAAATAAATTCAAAACGAAGGAAACACACAGAAAGACACAGACATATATCACAATCGAAATATCGATGTGAGTTATGTCTGTGTCTTTCTGTGTGTTTCCTTCGTTTTGAATTTATTTTATTTAAAAAAGTCCGCTGGACCGTTTCTTTTAATTGTATATATATATAATATATATTAGTGAAAGTGGGGAGCAGTACTTCTTGAATACATGCATTTAAAAACTATATGTCTGATTCTACTTGATTTAACTTAGTCGAATATTTTTCTAAATTTTGAAATATTTTCTTAATTTCAGGGTTCAACTTAAAAATTAAATCACCATATTTGTTTGAATTCCTATTGAACATGGTTCGGTGTTACATCCACCATCTTCAGCAAAAAAGAAACAATTAAAACTGCACATAACAAAATTAATCTAAATACCTAAAATCACATTTCAATAGTAAACAATAAATGAACAGTCTATGAACACGACAGGCAGGTTAACAAAAGGATGCCCGGCCAGGTTTGGGGTTGTCAGTGTTAGCATCAATCTTTTCACTTGCCTTATGCTTCCAAACAAGCGCAACTGGATGTTAAAGTTTTTTTTTTTTGCTCGTTCATGCTTGGATCTTTTTCCAGTATGTATACTGGAAACCGATCTTTTTCGGTTTAACCGTCATCTGGAGGAAAATAAAAGAGGATGAGACAACGTTCCAGCAGAAAAAGTATGGACCAAATGGTGTGTGTTTATTGAGTTTCCTTTTCAGGAATTATATATATATATATACGAGTTCGAGATTAACAAAGAGCAACACACAAAGTAGGGAAACACACTTAAAGACTCAAATTTTCGGGTAATCCGTCTTCAGGAGAAAAGAGAATGGGAGACCAAGCACGTTGTAGACGCAGCGGCAAGTAACCAACCCGGCAACCGCCAGTGCTGTCAACCGTACCCGGCCTTAAAGTATAGAATTAGGAGAAGATATAAACAGAAATTCAGATAAGCAGTACTGGTTGGGTAAAAGTATAAATAGGTGAAAAATTATAAGCAATATAAGATAAAAACAAACTATAAGAAACAAAAATCATGATAGATTAAAGAAGAAAAAAATAAATAAATAAATCTTTATAAATAAAATAATGATTTTGTCTGTACATTGCTTAGAACTGACTCATTTCAAGTTTTTTTTACGTTTCATACATTGGAGAAACCGAATCCACCCTTAGAAAAATTTCTGTCGGTTTGTCGGTTTGTCCGCAAAACTTTGTCACAAGTAAACTCAGCTACCATGAGACATATAAAGCTGAAACTTTTACAGTAGATTTGAGTAGGTCTAACTTAAAATATAGGCTCTGAATTGATTGAAAATTCAACGTAGAAGTGATGTTATGGACGTTTAAAGCAAAAACGTTTGTCACAAGTAAACTCAGCCACCATAAGACATGGTGAGTTGAAACTTTGACACCGGATTTGTGTATGCCTAACTTAAAATACGGGCTCTAAATAGATTCATAATTCAGTACAGAAACGAAGTTATAGGGCTTTAAGCGTATTTTCCTAACTTCACAGACAAGTTTGTTTTGAAAATACACAGGTGTGGCAAGCAGGTATTGTTGATGATTTTTATTTCATTGAAGCATATGAATATATTGCGTACTAGCAAACGTACCCGTCTTTGATGGAATCAAAAATTCTATTATACTTGGTATTCCAAAATATCAATTATAGTATTATACTAATACTACAATTAGAAGTTATAGAATAGTAGAAAATACCATTATTACTACAGTGCTAAACAAATGCCTCTGTATACAAAGATTAGATTTTAAGTTAGACATACACAAATCTACAATCAATGTTTCAGCTTTATATGTCTTATGGGGGCAATATTTTGTGGACAAACCGACAGACAGAAATTATTCTAAGGGTACATGTGGCTACTCTGAAGTATGAAACGTAAAGAAAACCTTAAATGAGTTAGTTCTAATTAACGTGCTCCCAGTCAAAAGCTAGCACCCAAGCCACTGGGCAACTCAGGTTCCATACCTTACTTTATTACCAGTGTTTATATTACGCAAATATTAAATTAAAAAAAAATATTTTTGTTGTATTTATTTATAATACATTTGCACTACTGTCATCGGCGAGCAAGCAAGCTACTGGCTAGGGCTACCCTGGCTAGATCCCTTTACTTTATTACCATTTTTTATATTATCCACATTTTAAATTCAAAAAAATATTTGTTTGTTACATTTATTTATAATACATTTGCACTACTGTCATCGGCGATCACGCAAGCCACTGGGCTACTCTGGTCCCATACCTCACATTATTACCAGTGTATTTATTAAGCAAATATTAAATTAAAAAAAAGTTTACAGTTATATATAATACGTAGCAAACGTACCCGTCTTTGACGGAATCAGAAGTTCCGTCATTTTTGGTATTCCAAAATGTCATTAGAAATTATAGAACAGTAGAAAATACCATTATTACTACAGTGTTAAACAAATGCCTCTAAATACACTACATTAGCTGTCTGTCCTTCAGATTCATGGTAGAAGAAAGAGTTGAAACCTCTGACCCTTGAGCAAGTAAACTACATTTGACCATGTGAGAAAAACTTGATTTCGCTATCTTGTATTCCTGCGTTAGATGAAGTCTCCCTTTGCGACTTAGTTAACGTCATTGCGAAATAGACTCTGACCGGACTTTGGAATATTTCAACGTAAACAGATAGTGGCTCGGAATCAATGGTATGTGTGGTATACACACAGACTCCCCAATACCACTTGCAGTCATTATGTCCGCCTCTATGGCATATCTGTGTAGAGCACAAACTCAGAGTCGTGTCCCGTTGCACAGTTTTTGGGGCACTCACGTTTCGTAACATGAAATTTGTTACTGCTACTAAATTGCAGCATGATTGGTTCTCGTACTTTAAGTGTTTACTCATGAGCAGGCAGTCCGGGAGAAATAAATTCAGAGTCAAGAAATTCAATTAGATAATGAACTGCTTCTTCATCACTAATCCAATCTCTTTACTGACTTGTAAGGTCTTTCCTCGGTATGATATAGCGTAAGAACTTGTTTGTTGTTTTTTCCTGCCTGTTCGTATTAAGAGTTGAGAATTGCTCGTTTACAAAACTATTTATTCGTAATAGATAGTACATCCTCAACTCTGAGAAACACCTTTTCAAAGATGTTATATACGCAATATATTCATATGCTCCAATGAAATTAAAATCAACAATACCTACTTGCTTCACCTGTGTATTTTCAAAACAAACTTGTCTGTGAAGTTAGGAAAATATGCTTAAAGCCCTATAACTTCGTTTCTGTACTGAATTATGAATCTATTTATAGCCTATATTTTAAGTTAGGCACACACAAATCCAGTGTCAAAGTTTCAGCTCGCCATGTCTCATGGTGGCTGAGTTTACTTGTGACAAACGTTTTTGCGTTAAACGTCCATAACTTCACTTCTACGTTGAATTTCCAATCAATTCATAGCCTATATTTTAAGTTAGACCTACCCAAATCTACTGTAAAAGTTTCAGCTTTACATGTCTCATGGTAGCTGAGTTTACTTGTGACAAAGTTTTGCGGACAAACAGACAAACCGACAAACCGACAACCCGACAAACCGACAAACCGACAAAGTGACAGAAATTTTTCTAAGGGTGGATTCGGTTTCTCCAATGTATGAAACGTAAAGAAAACTTGAATTGAGTCAGTTCTAAGCAATGTACAGACAAAATCATTATTTTATTTATATAGATTTGACATCTTTGAAAAGGTTTTTCCCAGAGTTGAGGATGTACTATCTATACGAATAAATAATTTTGTAAACGAGCAATTCTCAACTCTTAATATGAACAGGCAGGAAAAATCAACAAACAAACAATGACTGGATGTCGTATTAGGGAGTCTGTGAGTATACCACACATACCATTGATTCCGAGCCACTGTCTGGTTCCGTTGAAATGATTGCAAAGTCCTGTCAGAGTCTATTTCGCAATGACGTTAACTAAGTCGCAAAGGGAGACTTTATCTAACGCAGGAATTCAAGTTAGGGAGACGAAGTTTTTCTCACTTGGTCAACTATAGTTTACTTGCTCAAGAGTCAGAGGTTCCAACTTTTTGTTCTTCCGTGAACCTGAAGGACAGACAGTTAATGTGGTGTATACAGAGGCATTTGTTTAACACTGTACTAATAATGGTATTTTCTACTATTCTATAATTTCTTATTATAGTATTAGTATAATACTATAATTCATATTTTTGAGTACCAAGTATTATAGAATTTTTGATTCCGTCAAAGACGGGTACGTTTGCTAGTCAAAAATAAATACAATACAAAAAACTTGCATTGGTTGTTTTAGTAAATAAAAGATAGAGACTGAATAAAAGGGTAAGTATGGGAAACTAGTTAAGAATGAGAATTTAGAAAAATAAAATGCAACGTGCTTGGTCTCCCATTCTCTTTTCTCCTGAAGACGGATTACCCGAAAATTTGAGTCTGTAAGTGTGTTTCCCTACTTTGTGTGTTGCTCTTTGTTAATCTCGAACTCGTATTGTTTCCAGTTTGGATCGTATTTCGTTTTATCAGTGGAATATATATATATATATATATATATATATATATATATTATATTTGTAAATTTAGGGAGCAATCCTTCTTTTATACATGTTTTGTTGAACGACCTTTGTACTGTGGCATGAATAAATTTCATTGCCCATCTTTCAAGTTTTCTCACCTTTGTGAGATTCATTGAAAGATGGACAATGAAATTTATTCATGCCATAGTACAAAGGTTGTTCAACAAAACATATTATATTGTTAAAAGTAGCAGCAACTTCCTTCTTCTCTCACGATTTTTGAGGTGGTGGCCTCGATCTTGCGGTTGGAGTTTCTACATTAATTGTCTAAGGGACGTCAATTCGTACGAAATTTCGACCATAATTACGTTGGTCATCATCAGGTAAAATTTCGCTTGTGAACGGATGCTTATATAGTCTTCCTTAGTGGGTATTTTTTCCTGATTAGTCCAATTGACGTACCTTATTAGCCAATCAGAGTACAGGTTTCAGTTTTCGTTCTTATTCCACTTCACGTTAGGCTCCACGTTCCTGTTAGTTGGAATGAAGGAAATGTTCGTCATTATGAGTAGTCTTAAATAATAAGACGTTTCCTTTTTAAATATTTCTAAATTTTATTATATTGAAACAACAGTTATTTTTTAGTGTATTAATTACATATAACTAGATGCTTCAAAGGAAAGTTTGCAACCGATTGTTTCATCTGAATTCGTAGTATGCCAAAGTTGTGTAACGTCATTTATTGATGTGACAATGAGAAATCAGGTACAATGTTAACTGATTGCATAATAACATTTTGTTTCTACAGAGGTCGTGGAATATAGCTGGATACAGGAATTGTTTAAGTATTCCTGGAATCCCTATAATAATACGGAGCACTCCGTCATTTATATGATTTCACACATGCCATAAGAGCTGCTATAAAGGGTGCTCGTAAAGTACCATGAACAAAATCTTATCATTCTTGGTTGACATCTCTATTTATATTTATGTTATCTGCCATGCAGATAACCTCACTTACTTAATGTATCCTACATTAAATAGGTTAGATTGATAAAACACCTATTCCAAATAAATTTTTTAAACTTGACTCACAAGGATAATTTCTTCTCAAATCGTACCCTGCATATATATTAAGTGTAAACTAGAAAGCTAGGAATAGGAGTTTTAACAATCTGATGGATTTCTATGTTACCTAGTGTGTAGAAAAAACTAGTAGCATGGACACGATTCTAACCTCAAACCTGCTTGGTAGCGCCACTCCTATATAAATAGCAATGCAACATTGAGGCTCGGCTTACTGGTCTTTGCCAAGGGTATTTATGAAAACTTTTATCCGATGACTATATCAGGTGGTAATGCAGTATATTTCAAAGAGCAAAAAGATAGAGATTAATGATTATATAAAATAAGAAAGTGAAAGACACTGAAAGGGGAATATGAGAGAGAGAGAGGAAGGGCAAGAGAGAGTGTGATAGTTTTCACTAATTCTCTCTCCCTCAGGGAGTGAGTCAGTGCGATAGTGAATAGAGGAAAGTTTTTGATAATTAAGACAGGAATGTAAGTGAAAACAGATAACTCACCAGGACAACTGCTCTTCCGAGAAATACCTATAGTCAGATACATTACTATGAATCTGCTTCAGTTCCAAAGTGTAAAATGTTCATCACTTCTGGCGTAATACAAAGTCGTCTAAATGAACTCTCTCATTCCTGAAAAGTTTTTATAAAAACAATTTCTCGCTTAGAAATCGTAAAAGTTAACACTAATAACATTTAGATAGTTATTATAAACATATTTTTATAAATATATTCAAAGGTTCTTGATTTACAGTATTATCAATTATACGTCTTTAATTTCAAAAGGTAACATAGTTTTCATTTATTATAAATACAAAAATAAATAAAAAACGAACAAATAAAATAATAGAAGCTTTGTAAAATAAGTAGTAAATAAAAGTATGGTTACGAATTATTAACGATTGAGGTTCAGGCCAAGGTAAATGTACTTCTGAGGACAAAAATATGTGCTTTCTCTGAAGTCTTCAAAGTTATATTTTTATGAGAATCAGGGTTTTTATTAGGAATATGCACAAGGAAATAGTCATTGAAACTGAGTCCATGCCTTGGCTGTTGCGCTTACCTGTGAATACTCTTATGCAAACTCAAATCTGTGGAAGCCAAGTCCACATAAAAAGCATAACATTGGGTGCAGTTGGAACGATAAATGCTATTATAGGAAATACAGGAGGTCTTATGTAGGAAAGAACGAACAGGATTGACAATAGGGAAGTGAACCAGTCGCGACTTATATGTTAAGCTTACTGCTAGTCATATGGGAGACTTGACAGAGAAAATATATGAAAACTAGCCGTAAAGTCCTGGAAGGCTTCTCCAGGTGCATAACCTATGCGCACCAGAAAAAACTTTATGATAAAGAAGGAAGTATTCCTACTATTCTTAGTATTATCAGAACTGCGATCTACATCAGCCGGTACTATGTACTATTAAAAAAAATTTCGTGAGAGGTACTATTAAAAAAAATGCTGCCATGTGGAAATTTCTTTTTTAGTTAGTTGATTTGGAATATTTAGTATAATATTTGATATTTAATATTTCTACAAATTTGATGTGGCATATGGACTCAGATTTAGGGATGGGCTTTTTCACATGGGAAGGATGATAATTGTTCAACTGAAGGTACTGCTGAGTAAGTCAGTTTGATATGAATTGAGGTGGAAAAATGTAACATTATCACCCGGGAAGGAATGCGGTTATAGAGAACTTGGTGAACAAAGGAAAAGGAAAACCAAAAAGTTTTGAAAATGTATAATGGAAATACCTCTTTTTGTTTACCACGAAACCAAATGTCAAATACGTGACCTATAAATCTGGTATAGAGGATAGGGAAGAGTTAGCAAGTGGAAGGGACCTTTGTTTCAATCTTAACCACAAAAAGGTTAGCAAAATATAGGACTGTTATTGTACCCTTAGTAGTATCCTTAATTTAAAAGTTATAATCATCAAAGCAGAAGGCGGTATTCTGCTTTATGACAAAAATCAGTCCACTTGACGAGGAAATCAGAGGAAGGAGTGAAGGGAGGAGTTATCCGATGATGGAAACATCGGAGAACATCCAAATCTTTAGTATAGCCTTTCTAGGTGTACAAAGCTTGAGATGCATGATGGCCATGAAATGGGGGAATCGAGGAAAGGCTGAGAATATAATAAGGGGGTTGACTATGAACTATTGGTACGTAGTAGAAAGTAGTCCATAAAAGTGAGAACTCAGTCAGAGAGATAACTTTAACTAAAGATTGCTTGTCGGTTTCAATGGAGTGGGAGAGTTAGGTATATGGAAAGGTTTGTGATTTTTAGGCAGTAAATAAAAAAATAGGCTGTGGAGACGTAAAGGGTGAGACACTATTAATTTCGCACCATGAAATAACTCACAAGACGTTAAAATTAGTAAAAACGTTAAAATTAATTTACGTTAAAATTAGGCTGATTTACATTAGTTATTCATATGAATTAATCATTATTTCATTTCCTAGTGATTTGAAAGCATGTATTTTTGACTTAGGCACATACGATGGTCTTAATCTTCTGACTAATTCAACCCTGCGAAATTTCTAATCTAGACCAGTCACAATGTGTTTGTGACTCACTATGGGTCACACTAAACTCAGGGGCTCTGCGGTCCACAGACCATTGGCCCATGCCTCCTTATCCCAAGGCCCATACCAACGATAACGTGCATTATTTATCTCCCGAGGGTCACTGCACTGCAGTATCAACTAGAAAATCATTCATTCCTATTATCTTTAATTTATTTTTCAAAAACATTTAAACGAGTGGATAAAAACTTAAATTATGGAATTGAATATTTTCTCCCTTTTATCTATAAGCTGGACGAATTCCATTGTATTCCAAGAAACTAAATATCTTTCACTTCTTAATAAACCGCTCTCATTAGATTACAGACACTAGTTCCTCAATAAATAAATACCATATAATTAGAACTTCATTCCAACTATTCAAGTCAGACTACAAACGAAGCCATCTGCATAGGCTTTGTTCAATACTTTACTAATTTAATAATAATAATTAATAGTAATAATAGTAAATTAAATTATTAATAATAATTATTAATATAATATAATTTACTAATTTAGTTATAGTTCACTGTAATTCACTACATTTAAATATTATGTAAGTTGTTTAATTTATTAGTGTGAATATAAGGACTTATTTGAATAGATTATACTGCTAATTACATTAACACACATAACCTACTCGCACTAGAACATTTTGTATGTACTTGCAAACAAAACACACAACCACACGGTCTCCAACCGTCTCTGTATCAGTGTGCTTGGTTTCCCTCTCTTATCTCTCCTGAAGACGGTTCAACCGAAAATTAGAGACTGTAAGTGTGTGCTTTTAATTTCTCTATGTTTCTTTATGAACAATGAACTATATATTTATATATATATATATATATATATATATATATATATATATATATATATATATGTTTACTTAAAATAAACTGTGACATATAGACAGAAACATAAGAAAGACTCATTTTCCTATATTTCGACCGTAATGGCGACCTCAGGAGAAGAAGTGAATTGACGGAGAGACGACAGACAATTCATATATATATATATATATATAAATAAATTTACATATACATTTTTGGTCCAAAGGAATGCGAGTGTGGTGACTGTGCGATGCGGCAGTAGCTCATATTCATTCTGCCTTTGGCAAAAGCCAACCCAACAATATATATATATACCTAAAATAAACTGTAACATATAGACAGAAACATAAGAAAGACTCACTTTTCTATATTTCGACCGTAATGGCGTCCTCAGTAGAAGAAGTGAATTGACAGAGGGACGACAGACAATTTATATATATATATATATATATATATATATAAAGTTCACACAGGAAAGAGAAAACACAAATAAAAGACACACACAAAAGACTCACAACGATATTTCGACAGTCGTCGTCATCGGGTAGAAGTAGTCCCTTTGAGTAGCTGAAGCTAACTGAGTGGTAGGCCAAATGCAACGAACACGCGCGCACTCTGCCTGCCGCCCTAGGTAAGCTACTAACTACAGAGAGAATAATAACTAAAAGGAACAAATAAAAGCAAATAAAAATAACAGAAGGAGAAGACTAGTAAATGAAGCAATAAACAATTAAAAAATTAAAAAATAAAAATAAATAAAAAAAATAAAAATTAAAATTAAAAAATAATAAATAAAGTAAATTCTTAAAAAAAAAAAAAAAAAAATTAAAATAAATAAATAAAAACAACCAAAAATAATATAAACTAAAATAACTTAAATTAACGGTACAAGT
The DNA here is from genome assembly GCA_026182355.1 of Hermatobates lingyangjiaoensis. NCBI lineage: Eukaryota > Metazoa > Arthropoda > Insecta > Hemiptera > Hermatobatidae > Hermatobates > Hermatobates lingyangjiaoensis. Next base: position 3,801,390 of record JAPFBL010001926.1, read on the forward strand.
TAAGAGCCAGGTTTAGGATTGAGCGAAGGCTTCTGAGAAGACAGATAATTGCCTCCACTTTATATATATATAAAGTGTGATCTTTAACCCTTATAATATACAGTTTCTATAATGAAACTGTGTTAGTTAAAGTGAATTATATCTTTTATAAGTAAAGATTAAGAAAATCGTTATAGGCATGACTGGAAACTCATATTTAATCTCTTCTCCCCCCCCCCCCCCCCCCCCCTAATAATCGAATTTATTTGTGGAAGTTATGAAATATACATAGCCTAGAGATGGTCATAGGTTGCTATATTCATATATAGAAAATACAAATTGCTATAGTTATTCATATAGACGACCCTGAGAATTAAATACAATTTATTAGTCAACATGATCAAAGAATTTCTAAGATGAACTGCCTTTTTAAATATATAAAGAAATTATTTTGTATACAAAGTTTTACTTTGTAAATATTACAAATTTGCATCTTGGAGTAGTTTTTCAAACCTGCATCTAAGTAAAGTGAAGTAAGTTTTCTGGGAATTTTCTTCTAAAAAGGCCTATTTTGTTATGGATCATTTATAATTTTTTAAAAAAAAATAGTGGATGTAGTTTGAAAATGTTGCAACGGATGGCGAAGAGAAAGAGATTAAACTAAAGCTCACCTCTTGAAGGAATGAGTACTTAGAAACTTCTTGGAGAATTGTTCCTCTCAAGGGCTCTGAAACAATTGTCCTTCAAAAAGAACATTTAATTAAAAATAAATTGCGAATGCTTCGTCATTTTATAGTTGGAGAGGTCTTAGTAAGAAATATTTCTTCACATTGTGACTGAGAATCTATTGCCCGTGAAAATCTGAATGTTGTACAGTCTTTGAAACAGGGTAAGGATGTGAGTAGTGAATACTGGAATTTGATTCAAATGACTCAAACAAAACTCTGAGTGGAGTATGAAGAAATAGCAGTGTTGATGGAATTTATTGCTGGAGGAGGTGGTGAACATCTGGTGAGACAGTTGGGTCTTTCAGTTCTAGCTTGTTGGTCCAAAGGAATGTGAGTGTGGTGACTGTGCGATGCGGCAGTAGCTCATATTCATTCTGCCTTTGGCAAAAGCCAACCAAGCAAAAGCTGTAAACAAATAACTCTAGCATCATGTCTGTTTTAGGGTGAGGTAAAGTTAAAGGTATGGTACATGTATAGTCAACATTAGGTCTTGTTATAATTAAAAGAAAACCTTTCCCAAAAATTATTTTTGGGAATAGGAATTTTTTGAAAAAACTGGAGTGTCAACACTCAACTTTACTATGAGAAAACAAATGCCAACTAGGTGACAAATATAGTTATGGTTTTATTTTAATGTAGCCGTTTTACAGATGTATTATCAAACTCAAGGATAATCTAGTACATGACTTCATTTGTTTTAATGTGGCTATATCGATATAATCGGTAATAACAAAACTGGAATCATTGTTGTTCCGGGACAATCTGACATGTTACTTCTGAGGAAATTTAATGTAGTTTCTTTTTTAATGTAATGATACGCTTTCAATAATCTAGGTTCATGAAATATTTGTAATAAGAAAACACCCAGTAATTTTCACTTTCTTGAATCACCGTTGAGAACCGTGGTTTAAAGTTAGCAGCAGTTTTTTCGTGAAGTATGAGAAACCATTCTTCTCAAGCTTTAGTATTATCTAACTGGAATCTCGATTGGTTTCATCGATTTCGTGTCAGTTGCAATAAAAATAGAATCATTGATCTCTAACAATTTGATAATATACTGTAAATGGAACTTAAGAGTTCCATGTAAGTGCTCCTCTTATTTCCTCTTACAACATTCTAAATTTGTTGTATTTTTAAAGTAATATTCAATAAAAATTTTAAAGCAATAAAGCTAATGAAATGGTCTTCACATATAAAAATTTAATAATATAAACAACGCGTTTCGAACACGTATTGTTCTTCCACTTTAAATTTTTATATGTGGAGACCATTTCATTAGCTTTTTACCCTATGATGATTAAATACCACATAATAACTGATTGCACTACGTTAGAAGTAATATTTATATAAAACCTTAATAATTCAAAATACTTAATATAGAATTTAAAGTTTGTAAACTATCCAGGAGATTGGCTTTAAATTAGTACGGTTTTGCCAAAATATATATACTATGATTTATTGTTTATAATGCCTTTTTCCTTTGAGGCCATTTCGCCCGAAATGCAGATTATCCTGCTGTATGTAACTGTTTCTTTTTATTATAATTCGTCAAACAATGTGATCAGTTTCATATTAACAGACTTTAAATTCAATCATAAGGCAAAATTTTACATTTTTACCGAATACTAACTTTTTATTGTATCAACAAAAATTGTGAAACCTTTTTTACCTTATGCTAATGTCATTTTCATTAATAATAGCAAAGTTTGAACTCTCTAGAATTTTAGAGCGTAGGGAAACAAAGTATGTCTAAAATATACTTTGGGAATGATATAGATTTACCACCATGAAGTGATATTGCCCAAAAACTGTAGGTATCATATACAGTAATTTTTCGCAATAATATAGATTTAATCTATAAAATGATGTGACCTGTAACGTGTTCAAAATCTTTTGGATAGACAGCCTCCCATAAATACAGACATGTCGAAGAAACTTCCAAAGGACTCAGGAATCTCGAAATATGTAAATGCGTCAAAATCTCTAAATCGAAGTTATTCTTTATAGCTATAATCGTTATAGTAATGAAGAAATAGGGCACTTTATAGTTTTATATTTCAATATTTATTGTTTAGATAAAGTTTTAATTGAAAAAACGAATCATTCATATTGTATTTTTGTGTAATTAAATGTTTGGGTACAGTTACTTTTTCTAGAATCTAGTAATTATAAACTTTATAGGTAAAGCAAAATTATAAAGGGTTATTATTGAATCAGCTGTTTTTGTTAATGATGAAAAAATGAACCGTTCACGCAGCGTTATTGTTGAGTTGAATATGCTTTTTTTAAAATTTTTTTCATTGTTTAAACCGATCCCCTAGCGGGTGATAACGTCAGCCGTTTGCCGGCTTTTTGTTTGATCAAAAAGGGAGTTCTACATTGGGAGTCCTACATTTTGCCTCACTCGAGTGCATTTCGAGTAGGGATCTTTAACGATTACCTGTCATCGTGCCGGCTCGGGACCTCTTAACGCGTCCTCTTCGAGGGACGACGTACTGAGATTTATTCACCTCCCACGTGATCCCCAGGTGGGGATCGAACCCCGGACTACCAGCGCAGAGGCGAGTTGATTAACCAATTTTGACTCTGTCGGAGTGCAATAAATCAGTAACCATATGAACTTTTTGTTGCTTTTTTTTCAAAAGTATTTGATTTCAGAGGCGGACCGAAATATGTCTGAAATGTTCAGAATTTACGAAATAGTTTATAATTTACCAATAGAGGTCCAAGATGAGTTAGACCGAGATACAATTGTAAATATCGATGGGCTCATTCGAGAACTAAAAAATATAAATGAAGGATATGTTTTCAAACGAAAAATTCTAGAAAAAGAGCGAATGGAGCCTGGTAATAAAACCTCTGGAAAACAAATGGATCCTGTAAAGAAGCCTTGCATTATATGTGCATCACATGGCTTCAAGAATCGTTTCCATCCAATTCAACTTTGTAGGAATAAAACCTTGCCAAAACAGCAGGTAAACTTAATAGAACAAAACAATGAGATTGGAAATGAACTCTATAACATGGAGTTCTACAAAACTTGTGAAGAAAAAAACTAAGAAGCCCGGGAAAATCTGCACCTTGTTCACTAATTAAAATTAAAGTCATTGTAGATAGAAAAAAGATGATCAAGGCTGTTTATGACAATGGTTCAACGTGTTCTCTCATTAATGAGAAACTGGTAAATACCTTGAAATCTAAATTAAAAGCTAACAGAAGTGCTTTAAAAAGTATTTGTGGTGTAAATTTTAGTGAATCCCGGGCAACAGTACAGTTAAAATTGGAGAAATAGAGGATACTTTAGACCTATTAGTGGTAAAAAATAGTGACTTTAATTATGATTTACTACTGGGATTAGATGCGATAAAAAAAGTTTCGTCTGATACAAGATGAAAATTTAAAAATAAAACAAAAGTATTAGACAAAACAGTAGAGGTTGAACTTGAATCAGAAAATACAAATAACTTGAATTTAAATGTTAGTTTAGATTTTCATGATCTTCAGACAAATTTAGAACATTTAGATTTGGATAGAAGACAGAAAATTTTTAAAATAGTTAAAGAATATTATTCTTGTTTCGCTAAGAATAAATTTGATGTAGGTTCAATTAAATCTAGCGAAGCCTGCATTAAGCTAAAAGAAGAAAAATATATTTCAAAAAAGCCATACATATGTTCATTGACTGATCAGGAAGAAATAGAATATCAGATTTCTAAATTACTAGAAGCAGGACTTATAGAAGAGTCGGATTCTCCTTTTGCTTCGCCAGTAACATTGGCTTTCAAAAAGGAAGATGGTAGAAGAACTCGTCTTTGTGTGGATTTTAGGGAACTTAATAAAATAGTTGTTCCCGAAGCACAACCATTCCCCAGGATTGAGGATTTGATAGTGAATGTGGGTAGTTGTAAATGGTTCACGGTGCTGGATATTAACTCTGCATTTTGGTCCATACCAATAAGAATGAAATATAAGAAAAAAACTGCATTCATCACTCAAAGGGGGCATTGGCAATGGAACGTGCTGCCATTTGGTTTCAAAAATGCGCCTGCTATTTTCCAAAGAATTTTGGCAAACGTTATAAGAAGATATAATATGGAGCAGTATTGCGTAAATTATATCGACGATATCTTGATTGCTTCAAAAACATTCGAAGAACATCTGAGTCACATAAAATTATTTCTGGATGCGATTATAAAGGAAGGTTTTAAATTGAAGTTAAAAAATCTGGAGTGGCCTACACTCTACTTTACTATAAGTAACGTAATGTCAAATTTCTTGAGTATATAAAACATAACGTCTCATTTAATTATAACGTAAACATCTAAAAGGGATATAATTATTAGCCTGTCATTCCTGAGGTAGTACAGATAGGGATTGAAGGACATATCAATTTATAAGCTTATTTTTGTACATCACAAATAATTTATTATTTGCAAATAATTTCATTAGTATAACTACAGCAGTAATAACATTTTTGAAAAACCAAAGTGAACATTTCTTGAAACGAAATAGTATCCTACAAGAGAACATGACTATTGTTCAAATAGCCAGTAGATTTCTTACATCGTTTACTTGACATCCTTCTACATTGAATATTAATGTAAAATTTTCAAATTTCAAACAGTAAAATACTCTTTTTACTTTACTATAAGTAAAGTATAGTGATCGTGAAAAAATTCGATCTCGAGATTTTGACGGAATTACATGTTTTGAGGTCCCAGAAGTCGTTTTACGAGGTTTTTACGATGATGTCTGTGTGTGTGTGGGTGGGTGAGTGTGTTAGCATTGCTTGTTACCACGCTACGGTCCAGAATCTTTGATCGATCAAGTTGATATTTTACACAAAAATGCGCCCAATAAAGACGAAGATCCCTATTGTTTGGGAAGAATTATGCATGATGGAAAAGTCACTTTTTTTGCCAAAAGCCGTTTTTTTTTAAACATTTATTTCTCCTAAACTGATAAATCTAGAGTTTTGAAATTTTGACATTATCTTTGAGGTTACAAATGGAACAAACGAAAAATATATTCAGAATTTTAAAACGACAGAAAATATTTTTTTTTAATAAAATGTAAAAATTTTGACTTATAATTCAATCTAAAACCTTGTGAGAGCGATACAAGCCATATTGTTAAACGGATCACAATGAAACTATGCCTAAAAATAGAACATTATGTGGAGAATGAGTTGAGATATTTTTTTTCAAAATTACATTCGCTAAAGGGGCGTTACAGTACGATTTCTGTTTTCAGAAAATGATTTTTTGACGCTAAACGGCTGATTAAAAAATAATGAAAATTTGACCAAAAATAGAACAACAAATTAGCAATTCATAAAAAAAAAATCATGAAGTTTCAATTACGGAAAAGAGCAATAAGGCTATAAAAACTGTTTGTTTATTCTAGACTAAGAGATCACCTGCTATACTTGTCGAATTTTTTATATTTTTTTTACATTGTTTACATTAACTTAGAAATTTTTTGAGCAAATCACTGAGATAAAATTGATATTTATAAAGGAATAATTTAAATGTTTATTGACTTATATGAGATGTAAGAGGAGTAATATGTGCAGGAAAATTAGAACACTCATTCAGAAAAAAATCGTATATATGTTATTTGACAAAGGGGAAGGAAAATGATCTTGTTAAATACTAAAAAGCCATAAAATTCCCAGTATAATAATTCGGTTAAAAACGAAAAATGTAAAAGATAATTCAAAATTGAAATCCTTCGTTTAGACATTAATAAATGTAATTATCGTACATCTTTAATTAACAAATCACCTTAAAACAACATTTTCTTCGCTGTTTAACAAGTTTTTCAGAGAAAAAAAGGGTATTTTACTGTTTCAAATTTGAAAATTTTACATTAATATTCAATGTAGAAGGATCAAGTAAACGATGTAAGAAATCTACTGGCTATTTGAACAAAAGTCATGTTCTCTTGTAGGATAATATTTCGTTTCAAGAAATGTTCACTTTGGTTTTTAAAAAATGTATTACTGCTGTAGTTATACTAATGAAATTATTTGCATATAATAAATTATTTGTGATGTACAAAAATAAGCTTATAAATTGATATGTCCTTCAATCATTATCTGTACTACCTCACGAATGAAATGCTAATAATTATATCCCATTTAGATATTTTTGTTATGCTTTAATGAGACGTTATGTTTAAATACTCAAGAAATTTGACATTGAGTTACTTATAGTAAAGTAGAGTGTAGGCCACTCCAGATTTTTTTCTCTGAAAAACATCTTAAACAGCGAAGAAAATGTTGTTTTAAGGTGATTTGTTAATTAAAGATGTACGATAATTACAGTTATTAATCTCTAAACGAAAGATTTCAATTTTGAATTATCTTTTACATTTTTGGTTTTTAACAGAATTATTATACTGGGAATTTTATGGCTTCTTAGTATTTAATAAGATCATTTTCCTTCCCCTTTGTCAAATAACATATATACGAATTTTTTTTTAATGAGTGTTATCATTTACCTGCACAATATTATTCCTCTTACATCTCTTATAAGTCAATAATATATTTTCATTTTTCCATTAGAAACATCAATTTTATCTCAGTGGATTTGCTCAAAAAATTTCTAAGTCAATGTAAACAATGTAAAAAAATACAACAAATTCGACAAGTATAGCAGGTGATCTCTTAGTCTAGAATAAACAAACAGTTTTTATATCGTTATTGCTCTTTCCCGTAATTGAAACTTCATGAATTTTTTTTTTGTGAATTGCTAATTTTTTGTTCCATTTTTGGTCAATTTTTCATTACTTTTTAACGAGCCGTTTAGCGTCAAAAAATCATTTTCTGAAAACACAAATCGTACTGTTGCGCCCCTTTAACGAATGTAATTTTAGAAAAAAATATTTCAACTCATTTGCCATATAATGTTCTATTTGTAGGCATAGTTTCATTCTTGTCCATCAAACAGTATGGCCTGTATCGCTCTCACAAGGTTTGAGATTGAATTATAAGTCAAAATTTTTACATTTATTGAAAAAAAATATTTCCTGTTGTCTTAAAATTCTGAATATATTTTTCGTTTGTTGCATTTGTAACTTCAAAGATAATGTCAAAATTTCAAAACTCTAGGGTTATCAGTTTAGGAGAAATAAATGTTTTAAAAAAAACGGTTTTTGGCAAAAAAAGTGACTTTCCCATCATGCATAATTCTTCCCAAACAATAGGGATCTTCGTCTAAATGGGGCCCATTTTTGTGTAAAATATCAACTTGATCCATCAAAGATTCTGGACCGTAGCGTGGTAACAAGCAATGGTAACACACGCACCCACCCACCCACCCACCCACCCACACACACACAGACATCATCGTAAAAACGTCATAAAACGACTTCTGGTACCTCAAAACATGTAATTCCGTCAAAATCTCGAGATCGAATTTTTTCACGATCACTATACTTTACTTATAGTAAAGTAAAAAATGTGCATTTGCTAAACATTCCGTGCAGTTTTTAGGCCACGTTATAGCAAATGGTACAGTAAGTCCAATTAATGATAATCTTGTGGCTATAAAAAAATTTCAACGTCCTACGAACAAAAAAATGGTTCGTCAATTATTAGGTAAAATTAATTTTTATCATAAATTTATAGAACATTGTACACAGAAATTAGTCCTTTACACGGTTTATTAAAAAAAGATTTGAAGTTTAATTGGACAAAAGAGTGTGAAAATTGTTTTGAAGACATAAAAAGGTATTTATGCTCGAATCGGATTCTGGCCATTTTCGACAAAGATAAGGATATTGTGATAGAAGTAGATGCAAGTCGTTTAGGCGTTGGTGCAGTTCTAAAACAAAAACAAGAAGACGGCATATTACATCCAGTTGGATATTTTTCAAAGAAACTCACTCCGTCTCAAACAAAAAAGGAGATCATGTTTCTGGAATGCTTAGCAATAAAGGAAGCAATTTTATATTGGCAATATTATTTGATTGGAAAGTCATTTACAGTAATGTCTGATCATAAACCCTTAATTAATTTACGCTCAAAATCCAGAACAGATGAAGCATTGGGAGATATGATTTTATATCTATCTCAATTTAACTTTAAAATTGTTTACAAGGAAGGAAAAGAGAATATAGAAGCCGACTCTTTATCTAGAAACCTAGTCCTTGAATGTTTTAAAAGCAGTGAAAACTGTTTGAAGATAGTTAATATGATTGAACTGGAAGAAATCAGAAATGATCAGAAAACCATAAAACAAGAAATATCAAAAGAAAAACACATTTTGAAAGAAGGAGATATTAACTATAAATTTGTACGCAATCGGAAGAGAATATATGTATCAACCACATTTGGCTTAAAATTAATTCTTAAAGTTCATCAATATTATGGTCATATAGGTAGTAATAAAATAGCTGAAAAATTAAGACCACTTTTCTATTTTAAAGATATGGACAAACAAATTCAAAAGTTTTGCAGAGAATGTGAAGTTTGTATAAAAAATAAAACAAGATCTTCACGGGCGATTGGACTATTATCAAAATTAGGTCCCGCAACATATCCTTATGTAATAATGTCTATAGACACGATCGGAGGTTTTGGTGGCAACCGATCACCCAAGAGATATATGCATCTACTTGTGGATCATTTGAAATCACGTCCCCACTGAAATTCTCTATACCAGGGTCATGTAGAATTCATGGTGAAACTTGCGTCCGCCCAGCTTGAGGACCACATGTTTTGTTCCCCAAATGGGAATGAGTGATTTGTTGGCCGCTGCTAAACGACCGCAAGGCTTTGAAGACTTAGTGTGCGGAGACACAGGTAGAACTGACACATCCGCGCTGGAATCTACAAGGTATTGGCGCCTGGAAGATTCGTCGTGGACAGAAAGAGATGATTTTGAGAAAGGGCCGGTCACTGACGCGGATTGAATTGAAGATGTTGACAGTGACCGGCTTGCTAGACACCAGGGAAAACACTTCCTGGCTTTTAGGCCCCACTTTATGTGATATCGGCAGACATGCTTGGAGTCCTCCACTTGAGTGCTGGCGGCTCTGGTGAGTTTGGTTGATGTGGCCTGTGGTCGTCGACCACCACTACGGTTAGGCCTACCAATTGCCGCAATGGCAGCGTCCTTAATGTCCAGAGCAGAAACAGTAGCGCAGTCCCTAGCTTCCATAATGCCGTCGACACATTCGGCTAATGCCTCTAGGGTCTTGAACTTCTGTGTTGCCAAGATTGCCTTGTCATCTGGTGGCAATAGGGACATAAAATGGGCCTTAAAGAATCCGCATTCACCCTTGCACTCTCCTGACCGAAGGTTCTGTAGCCGCCGGAGCATTGCTGAAGGTTGGAGATCACCGAGGCCCGAAATTGACAGTAACTCCCTGTCCTTTTGTTCTTGTGATTTGTCGAAAGCTTTGACAAGGGCCGTCTTGAGTGTCTCATATTTAGCCTCCGTCGGAGGTGCCTTGACAATATGCAAAACCTCCTTGACTACCGAGGGGTCTAAAGCTGAGACAATGTAGTCAAACTTTGTCTGATCTATTGAGATGTTGCTTGTTCTGAACATTGCCTCAACCCTGATGAACCATGCCTCTACCTCCTCTGCCCAAAATGGTGGCAATTTGACAGAAGCGGCTGCTATTGCTGAGACGTTGGAGACATCTGCCGTTGGTAGAACCCCCATTGTCCTGAATGTGAGCCACTGTGAGCCACATTTGAGCCACAAACTCAGCAGAGAAAGGTGGGTTTGACATAACTTTGATTATTGAACAAAGACTTACGTTCTGTAAGTTGAGTAGTTGAGGTTGATGTCCTCGTCGGGGTCACCACTGTAGAATTCTTTAATAGAATATCTTACAAATCAAAATTAAGATAAAAACAACAACAAGTCCAACAATAGAAAACAGGTGATAACAGGTGAGCAGGGTTGTCCCTCGCGTCGCTACAGTATCTTTAATTACCATGAGTTACTTACATTAGTTTCACTGACTTAAATACATTATTAGTATATTTATTTATACCTGCAAAACAGAAAATTATTTTTCTGAATCAAACAAGTAGTTGCTATAATTACGAACAAAGTAAATAATCATTTTAACCTTAAGAACAGATTCTTATTGAAGATGGATGTAACCAAGATATTGAAATACTGGAAATTGAAATCTTTGAAATACGCTAGAGGGAGTTTTGGAAATCCAAGAGGGTTTAAAGCGCAAAAGAAACAGGATGAAATTGGTAACTATGATTCAAAACCTGGAGGCAGCAATCTAAAGGCCATTGTAGATTACATAGAAAACAGTTTAGTGAAAAGCAAGGACATTTATCGGAAAAACAGCAAGTCAAGAAACTAACCTATATTGTGGACAATTTAAAACTACTTTAATGACATCGACTGCTAAAAGTTAAACATAAACATGTTTGATGTGTAAGTAAAATCAAAATAATGAACAAAATTTAAGTAAAATTTGCTAATTAAATAAATAATTTTGTACAATTTTTGTTTCTTTTTTTTATTTAGATAATAGTTATAGATGAGTACATACATTGGTATTTGCCAGTTATTGGATAATCTGCATTTGATGTGTACGGTTACCTGTTTTTATGAAATGTTAACTATTGAAACGATGATTAGCTACTCGGTGTCTATTAGTTAGATTGATAGGGCTCGTTTATCTCTTTTTTTTCACCTGGTCTAATTGCCCTGAACAGATGAAGGGAGCCACTGTATCCATCCTAGTTTCCTAAATCTAATTGTATTTTAGCGTTTAGTGTAATTTTGAATGTCATTTTTATGTCAGATTTTCGCATTTTTCTTAGCATGGATATCTATATAAATAAAAGAATGATTTTGTCTGTACATTGCTTAGAACTGACTCATTTCAAATTTTCTTTACGTTTCATACATTGGAGAAACCGAATAACCCTTAGAAAAATTTCTGTCGGTTTGTCAGTTTGTCGGTTTGTCCGCAAAATTTTGTCACAAGTAAATTCAGCTACCATAAGACATATCAGGTTGAAACTTTGACAGTAGATTTCTGTAGGTCTAACTTAAAATATAGGCTCAACGTAGAAGTGAAGTTATGGACGCTTAAAGCAAAAACGTTTGTCACAAGTAAACTCAGCCACCAAGAGACATAGAGAGCTGAAACTTTGACACTAAATTTGTGTATGCCTAACTTAAAATATGGGCTCTAAATAGATTGATAATTCAGTACAGAAGCGAAGTTATGGGGCTTTAAGCTGTATTTTGTTTATAAGTGTTAGATCCCAAAAAAGGACCCTGATCAAAATCAAAATACCATAGTTAGGTTCTCCGAAAGAAGTTATATAAGCTCCATATACTTCTTTGTATCTAAATGTCTCCAGTTTTATTTCTATAGCGAACAGTCAGATAAACTTTGTAATATATATATTAAATAAGAAGATTTCACAATAAACATGTTAAATAAAAATGAACAAAATCAGAAAAATGAGTAAGATCTTTCAACAAAATTAAGTTACTTCGTCCAACTGATACTGGTCAGTGGTTTAGACGTTGATATACATATATATACTTCGAATAAAATGAAAGGTCCGTGTGGACAATAAAACTTTAACACATAAAGTCCATAGAAAAGAGAGCAGAAAAGAGGAAAGAATAGAGAAAATCACTACAGAACTCACTTCAATATTTCGACATCCGTCGTTGCATTTTGATTCTCAACGCGAGTACTTCGCACTTCTTCCTGATGACGACGTATTGTATGTCGAAATATTGAAGTGAGTTCTGTAGTGACTTTCTCTGTTCTTTCCTGTGTGTTAAAGTTTATATATATATATATATATACACTTTTTCGATAAAAATACGATCCGAAATGGACAAATACAGTTGTACATAAAGAAACATAGAGAAATTAAAAACACCCACTTTAAGTCTATAATTTTCGGTTGAATCGTCTTCAGGAGAGATTAGAAAGGGAAACCAAGCGCACTGGTACAGAGACGGTTGGAGTTCAACCGAAAATTAGAAACTTTAAGTGTGTGTTTTTAATTTCTCTATGTTTCTTTATGTACATGGAACTACATATAATGAAAAGATTCCACGAACTAAACAAACTATATTGACCTAAAGAACATTCAGAAGTGAAACAGAAACTCACTACTATATTTTGATGTCCTCGTCATCAGGAAGATAGAAAGACTGTCCTGTGCTCCCTCAAGACCACTGGCCAGTCGTTGTCTGCCTGCGGAGCGACTCGTTTCTATCTTCCTGATGAGGAGGACATCGAAATATAGTAGTGAGTTTATGTTTCATTTCTGAGTGTTCTTTGTGTAAATATAGTTTTTATATATATAGTTCACACAGGAAAGAGAAAAACAAATAAAGACACACACAAAAGACTCACAACGATATTTCGACAGTCGTCGTCATCGATATATATATATATATATATATATATATATATTCACTGATAAAACGAAATACGATCCAAACTGGACACAATACGAGTTCGAGATTAACAAAGAGCAACACACAAAGTAGGGAAACACACTTACAGACTCAAATTTTCGGGTAATCCGTCTTCAGGAGAAAAGAGAATGGGAGACCAAGCACGTTGTAGGCGCAACGGCAAGTAACCAACCCGGCAACCGCCAGTGCTGTCAACCGTACCCGGTCTTAAAGTATAAAATTAGGAGAAGATATAAACAGAAGCTCAGATAAGCAGTACTGGTTGGGTAAAACTATAAGTAGGTGAAAAATTATAAACAATATAAGATAAAAACAAACTATAAGAAACGAAAATAATGATAGAGAAAAGAAGAAAAAATAAATAAATAAATAAAAATAAATACAATACAAAAAACTTGCATTGGTTGTTTTAGTAAATAAAAGATAGAGACTGAATAAAAGGGTAAGTATGGGAAATTAGATAGGAATAAGAATTTAGAAAAATAAAATAGGATAAAACAAACTAGTAGTAAGTGAAGAAGACAAAATAGATATACACAAAATATACGAAAGAGGAAAAAAGAAATAAGTACTAGAGAATAAAGAATACTGGAAAAAAAGTACAAAAAAAAAAAAAAAAAAAAAAAAATGTACAAAAAATTATCTTTTAAGGTTAAGTCCAGGTGCACTGCGCGCCCCGAGCAACCAGATGTGAGCCTCCTCAGAGGCTCTAAGGGTCACGGTATTATCACCAGGGTAATACCGTGACCCTTAGAGCCTCTGAGGAGGCTCACATCTGGTTGCTCGGGGCGCGCAGTGCACCTGGACTTAACCTTAAAAGATAATTTTTTGTACATTTTTTTTTTTTTTTTTTTTTGTACTTTTTTTCCAGTATTCTTTATTCTCTAGTACTTATTTCTTTTTTCCTCTTTCGTATATTTTGTGTATATCTATTTTGTCTTCTTCACTTACTACTAGTTTGTTTTATCCTATTTTATTTTTCTAAATTCTTATTCCTATCTAATTTCCCATACTTACCCTTTTATTCAGTCTCTATCTTTTATTTACTAAAACAACCAATGCAAGTTTTTTGTATTGTATTTATTTTTATTTATTTATTTATTTTTTCTTCTTTTCTCTATCATTATTTTCGTTTCTTATAGTTTGTTTTTATCTTATATTGTTTATAATTTTTCACCTACTTATAGTTTTACCCAACCAGTACTGCTTATCTGAGCTTCTGTTTATATCTTCTCCTAATTTTATACTTTAAGACCGGGTACGGTTGACAGCACTGGCGGTTGCCGGGTTGGTTACTTGCCGTTGCGCCTACAACGTGCTTGGTCTCCCATTCTCTTTTCTCCTGAAGACGGATTACCCGAAAATTTGAGTCTGTAAGTGTGTTTCCCTACTTTGTGTGTTGCTCTTTGTTAATCTCGAACTCGTATATATATAATATATATATATATATATATATTGTGTTGAACTGAATTGCCTTAATTAAACATACCTTTTTTTTGAGCAGTTTTTCAAAAAAAATTAAGTTTTTTAAGGCAATTCAGTTCAACACAATATGTATAAAAGAAGGTCTGATCCCTATTTATACTAATATATATAGGGTAGCTTTGAATAAAGTATTTCTATAAAAATAACGAGAACTTCATACAGGTAATGCATAAAGTTCTCATTTTCCTTTCAATCTAACGTTTGTTGCTAGAAATCTGGACCATTTGACGACAGTAAGAACCTAAAGCAATGGTAACATGGTTGCTATCGTCATTCTCAAGCACCGGGGTAGTAGAAAACTGTTCTCCATCCAAGCATGCACTGGTACATCTGGTACATGGAGGTCATTCATGGAGTATATATGAAACATAAAATGACACTCTATATATAAAAGTACAATAATGATATCCTGTTCTGCTACTGCAATTTTTCTCAATTATTGTCCAATAAATTCAGTGATTAAATTGATTACAATGGCTTAAGTAAGAAGACTCAAATATAGTCAATATTAAAAAAGTACCTTTTGATCCGTAAATACATTATTCAACACTTTAATTCTTCGAAAAAATAGTTGAAGATAATATGTATTTGAATGAATACAAGATATAGGTTTTCGTCTGCATCCAGCTGTAACTGATTCGTTACTTGTACGCTCAGATTCATCCTCCTCATTGTGCCACTGCTCACTTAAATTCTAATATTATCGCTTATTTTTAGATTAGTTTTTTAAATAAGTAAAATATTACATTTTATGACTTTACGCCTGTATAGTCCATGTAGCAAGGTGAAACTTCCCAGTGGATAGAATCACGTTTCCCTCGAGATATACTGGCATAGCCTCCCAATAAATATCTATATATATAAAGTTCGTGAGTTTGTTTGTTTGTTCACTCATTTTCCGTGGAGATAGAGACCTGAAATTATTATAATCTTTACATTTGTTGTGATTGATTTTGTTGTAGTTGCATTACGTAATGACAAATCGTATTAGGAGGTTAGGGTAGCCCAGTGGCTTGCGTACTCGGCTCGACTTTCTACAATATTATTTAATAATATTTCTCATTAGGGGGTCAGATTAGCCTATAATATAGAATAAACTATTACATTAGAGGTTAAAACTTAATAATTTTAGAAAACTTGAACACAACTGTCAGATAAAATACGAATATTCTAAGGTAATATTACAAAGACACATTCCTTTCATTAGTGTTATTTTATGTTGGGTTTTGGGTTGGGTTATTCCAGTTTACAAGTTTTGTTTGTTTTAAATATATTTGATTGTGTATATAATTTGATTTGATGTTTTCTTTATTTATGTCATAAAATAAATTATTTCTTTTTACTTTTAAATGATTTATATTTTGCTAAATATACTTATATATCTTGAATCATGTTAAGAATACTATATCAAAAGCTTGGGTCATATATGAATCTGTTTCCGTGCCTTAATAACAAGAAACAGCAATTAAAATTATCCCTGTCAATCATGTTCAGGGAACTTATTTCAATAACTATTGCTATAATTTCTGAGTGACACAAAGGGGGTCACGGGTAGTCTAGTTTTCATATATTCCTCGCATTTGAGTTATTATTTAATGACACTTTTGTTCTAGTTCCCATGAATCCCAGATCCATAAGCAATATCATCCTACCAAAGGCTATTGCTCCCAATATAACAACAAACAATATAACAACGAATGTAAGTACTGATTTTTTTTTCAAATAATACAAATACCATTGTGAGAAAAGTTTTGCTAATTCCATTCTTCTTTTCTAGCCAACATCCCCGATTGGAGAAGAAGTTATAAACTCCAATTCAATGCTTTTATATCTATTGGCACTTTCTTTGCTTATTCCACTCATGGTAATTATTGTATTGATTCTGATTAAATGGAGAGACAGGAAAAGAGTAAAAGGAAAAAAAGAGGTAAAAAGTGTTTAAGTTAAATTATTATGTCTTATATAAAACTTATATATTTTAATATAATATTTATTCTATATCATTCTATATGTATTCCTGGGTTTTATAGAGGATCCGGGAAAATTTGCATACTCGGTGCATGGTGTTAGAAATTATGTCTCGCTCTGTAAATTACAATTATATTATTATGATCCGTTAAGTAAACTGCGTAATAAGTTATATACATTATATAATTGTTAACCAGTTAAGATAACATTTACAGAGATGGAAATGATGAACTGCTTTCATGTGAAAAAATCAGCAGACTACGAAGGTAAGATCCTTTAAGGACTCTATTCTTTTGTGAGCTCCGAAACCGACTACAAACTAACGGAAAATAACGATACAGACAGACAAATGTCAACAGTCACTAAAGGGATAGTGTTTGCTTTACTAGTTATAGATAACTTCATTATTAACTAAAATAATATGGGCGAAAAAATTATTCAATCTTCTTTAAAATATAGTTTACAAATATCAACTATTTTTTATTGAACTTTTCTTAAAAACATGAAATATTCTGTTTCTTTCATATCATTTTTATTGAATTGATCGTCACCAACGGCCATATCATTCTACTGTTATCATTAGATAGCCGAAGTTAAAGCAATATTGAACGTATGGATGTATGTGGATGAGTAACACTACATGCTGTTTGCGACCACGGATAATGTTAATCGTCAATAGTGAAGAGTTGCTGAATCAAAAATGAGCCATATATTCGTCCACTGGAAGGAGTAAAATCTCTTAACAGTGGGTGCTGCTCTTTCAGTTTTACTTAATTTAGAATTCCAAGTGCTTAAGAACATTATTCTAACATTAAAGTTTTTCTACACATCTGCCATTTCTCCTGTTTATCCTCTTTCATTCTTTCAGGCTACTGGTGTGTCTAGTCCATTAACTTCCTCTATTTAATATTATTTATTATAATTTAATCTAAGTGGTTTTCGGTTGTTGGGTGGAAAAGAACTCATTAACATTCTATATGGAAGGTTTTCCATTTTTTTACATTACTATAAGTAAAGTATAGTGATCGTGAAAAAATTCGATCTCGAGATTTTGACGGAATTACATGTTTTGAGGTCCCAGAAGTCGTTTTATGAAGTTTTTTCGATGATGTTTGTGTGTGTGTGTGTGGGCTGTGTGGGTGGGTGAGTGTGTTAGCATTGCTTGTTACCAAGCTACGGTCCAGAATCTTTGATGGGGACAGTAAAATATCAAGTTGATATTTTACACAAAAATGGGCCTCGTACGGAAGAAGATCCCTATTGTTTGGGAAGAATTATGTATGATGGCAAAGTCACTTTTTTTGCCAAAAACAGTTTTTTAGAAAACATGTATTTCTCCTAAACTGATAACCCTAGATTTTTGAAATTTTGACATTATCATTGAGGTTACAAATAGAACAAACGAAAAATATATTTATAAGTAAAAATTTTGACTTATAATTCAATCTCAAAACTTGTGAGATCGATACAAGCCATACAGTTTGACGTACAAGAATAAAACTAGGCCTATAAGTAGACCATTATATGTAGAATGAGTTGAGATATTTTTTTTCAAAATTACATTCGCTAATGGGGCGTTACAGTACGATTTCTGTTTTCAGAAAATGATTTTTTGACGCTAGACGGCTCATTAAAACATAATGAAAATTTGACCAAAAATGGAACAAAAAATTAGCAATTCATGAAAAAAGAATTATGAAGTTTCAATTACGGGAAAGAGCAATAACGCTGTAAAAACTCTTTGTTTATCCTAGACTGAGAGATCACCTGCTATACTTGTCGAATTTTTTATATTTTTTTACATTGTTTACATTGACTTAGAAATTTTTTGAGCGAATCCACTGAGTTAAAATTGATATTTATAAAGGAACAATTTAAATAGTTTATTGACTTATATAAGATGTAAGAGGAATAATATTGTTACATGTAAATAAATCACCACCAATAAACATAAATAAATTATCTTTGTCTTCCATGGCATGATGGATTTGTCTAATAAAATGCTTTAATAAATCTATATATTGCACTCTTGAGCAAAACTTAATATCAGTTACAATTACATATCATTGTGAATGTAGTACCTTTCCATGATATTGAAATGTAATGAATGGACTCTTTCCTCAAGAAAGAAGACTTATGTTTGTTGAGAAATATCCAGTTTTTTTTTACAATTCTAGTCTAATAGTTCATAGTTATTATTTTCAAAAATTAGAAGCTACCAACTGTAAAAGATTTAAATTATATGATATATGATTTCGATTTGAGTATGTAAACTGCCTAATTACTAGTATATTTTTTCTCAATATACATTCATAGCAAACTTATAACAGAGTACAGGAGGCAGGAAAAGGATAACACTCACTCATAAAAAATCCGTATATATGTTATTTGACAAAGGGGAAGGAAAATGATCTTATTAAATACTAAGAAGCCATAAAATTCCCAGTATAATAATTCTATAGAAAACCAAATATGTAAAAGATAATTCAAAATTGAAATCTTTCGTTTAGAGATTAATAAATGTAATTATCGTACATCTTTAATTATAAATCATCTTAAAATAACATTTTTTCTTCGCTGTTTATGATGTTTTTCAGAGAAAAAAATGGTATTTTCCTGTTTTGAATTTGAAAATTTTACTTTAATATTCAATGTAGAAAGATGTCAAGTAAACGATGCAAGAAATCCACTGTCTATTTGAACAAAAGCCATGTTCTCTTGTAGGAGAATATGTCGTATCAAGAAATGTTCACTTTGGTTTTTCAAAAATGTTATTACTGCTGTAGTTATACTAATGAAATTATTTGCATCAGCTGTGTGATGTACAAAAATAAGTTTTTTTTTACAAAAATAAGGTTTTTTTTCAAAAACAAGGTAGTACAGTACTATCTGTACTACCTCAGGAATGAAAGACTAATAATCATATCCCATTTAGATGTTTACATTATGCTCAAATGAGTTGTTATGTGTTATATACTCAAGAAATGTGATATTAAGTTACTTATAGTAAAGTTGAGTGTAGACCACTCCAGATTTTTTACTTAGAAAAATTAACTTAATGTACGAGCTGGAGAGGAAGCATGTCAAATGTTGTCACCAGAGTAGAACTTTGTCCTGTTGCGTCGTGTTTCTCTTAATGAGTACGACACATATAAATGCGAGGCATATCTAATGCACAGGTATAATGCACTTCCTCAGAGTAGTGCCCACGCTTAAAGTCCGGAATTTTCCATCTTTTTAGACACTTTGCACGTTAGCTTTTTATGATAATAAAATGTGCTTGTTCTAATTATGATGACCACTATAAAGAATTGCTCAAGAACTACTCTTTCCGCAGAACGATTCACCTCTCCCTCTGAAGAAGTCACTGCTTCAGCCCGACAGGTACACCACCAACCCTGATTACTTCGTCCCAGAATCAGTAGCTCATTTCAATGTACCTTGCTTTTCTCCCGAATCAATCACGCTTCACAAACCAATTGGAGAAGGATGCTTCGGTAAAGTATATAAAGGTATGGTCAAACCTTAAATAAAGTTTTATTTATACTATTTCATTTCTTTCTAAATTAAATATTCACTTAATGTAATTATATTACTTCACTATAAGTAAAGTATAGTGATCGTGAAAAAATTCGATCTCGAGATTTTGACGGAATTACATGTTTTGAGGTCCCAGAAGTCGTTTTATGACGTTTTTACGATGATGTCTGTGTGTGGGTGGGTGGGTGGGTGAGTGTGTTAGCATTGCTTGTTACCACGCTACGGTCCAGAATCTTTGATGGATCAAGTTGATATTTTACACAAAAATGGGCCTCATAAAGACGAAGATCCCTATTGTTTGGGAAGAATTATGCATGATGGGAAAGTCCAAAAACAGTTTTTTTTTTAAACATTTATTTCTCCTAAACTGATAACCCTAGAGTTTTGAAATTTTGACATTATCTTTGACGTTTCAAATGCAACAAACGAAAAATATATTCAGAATTTTAAAACAACAGGAAATATTTTTTTTTAATAAAATGTAAAAATTTTGACTTATAATTCAATCTCAAACCTTGTGAGAGCGATACAAGCCATACTGTTTGACGGACAAGAATGAAACTATGCCTATAAATAGAACATTATATGGAGAATGAGTTGAGATATTTTTTTCTAAAATTCCATTCGCTAAAGGGGCGTTACAGTACGATTTGTGTTTTCAGAAAATGTTTTTTTGATGCTAAACGGCTCGTTAAAAAATAATGAAAATTTAACAAAAAATTAGCAATTCATAAAAAAAAATCGTGAAGTTTCAATTACTGGAAAGAACAATAACGATATAAAAACTCTTTGTTTATCCTAGACTAAGAGATCACCTGCTATACTTGTCGAATTTTTTGTATTTTTTTACATTGTTTACATTGACTTAGAAATTTTTTGAGCGAATCCACTGAGTAAAATTGATGTTTCTAATGGAAAAATGAAAATATATTATTGACTTATAAGAGATGTAAGAGGAATAATATTGTGCAGGTAAATGATAACACTCATTAAAAAAAAAATTCGTATATATGTTATTTGACAAAGGGGGAGGAAAATGATCTTATTAAATACTAAGAAGCCATAAAATTCCCAGTATAATAATTCTGTTAAAAACCAAAAATGTAAAAGATAATTCAAAATATAAATCTTTCGTTTAGAGATTAATAACTGTAATTATCGTACATCTTTAATTAACAAATCACCTTAAAACAACATTTTCTTCGCTGTTAAGGATGTTTTTCAGAGAAAAAATCTGGAGTGGCCTACACTCTACTTTACTATAAGTAACTCAATGTCAAATTTAATGAGTATATAAAACATAACGTATCATTTAAGCATAACATAAATATCTAAATGGGATATAATTATTAGCATTGCATTCGTGAGGTAGTACAGATAGTGATTGAAGGACATATCAATTTATAAGCTTATTTTTGTACATCACAAATAATTTATTATTTGCAAATAATTTCATTAGTATAACTACAGCAGTAATAACATTTTTGAAAAACCAAAGTGAACATTTCTTGATACGAAATATTATCCTACAAGAGAACATGGCTATTGTTCAAATAGCCAGTAGATTTCTTACATCGTTTACTTGACATCCTTCTACATTGAATATTAATGTAAAATTTTCAAATTTGAAACAGTAAAATACCCTTTTTTTCTCTGAAAAACTTGTTAAACAGCGAAGAAAATGTTGTTTTAAGGTGATTTGTTAATTAAAGATGTACGATAATTACAGTTATTTATCTCTAAACGAAATATTTATATTTTGAATTATCTTTTACATTTTTGGTTTTTAACAGAATTATTATACTGGGAATTTTATGGCTTCTTAGTATTTAATAAGATCATTTTCCTTCCCCTTTGTCAAATAACATATATACGAATTTTTTTTTAATGAGTGTTATCATTTACCTGCACAATATTATTCCTCTTACATCTCTTATAAGTCAATAATATATTTTCATTTTTCCATTAGAAACATCAATTTTATCTCAGTGGATTCGCTCAAAAAATTTCTAAGTCAATGTAAATAATCTAAAAAAATACAAAAAATTCGACAAGTATAGCCTTCGACAGGTGATCTCTTAGTCTAGGATAAACAAAGAGTTTTTATATCGTTATTGCTCTTTCCCGTAATTGAAACTTCATGATTTTTTTTTATGAATTGCTAATTTTTTGTTCCATTTTTGGTCAAATTTTCATTATTTTTTAACGGGTCGTTTAGCGTCAAAAAAACATTTTCTGAAAACACAAATCGTACTCTAACGCCCCCTTAGCGAATGTAATTTTAGAAAAAAATATCTCAACTCATTCTCCATATAATGTTCTATTTGTAGGGATAGTTCCATTCTTGTCCGTCAAACAGTATGGCTTGTATCGATCTCACAAGGTTTCAGATTGAATTATAAGTCAAAATTTTTACATTTTAAGGAAAAAAAAATATACCCTGTTGTTTTAAAATTCTGAATATATTTTTCGTTTGTTGAATTTGAAACGTCAAAGATAATGTGAAAATTTCAAAACTCTAGGGTTATCAGTTTAGGAGAAATAAATGTTTTAAAAAAAACGGTTTTTGGACTTTCCCATCATGCATAATTCATCCCAAACAATAGGGATCTTCGTCTTTATGAGGCCCATTTTTGTGTAAAATATCAACTTCATCCATCAAAGATTCTGGACCGTAGCGTGGTAACAAGCAATGCTAACACACGCACCCACCCACCCACGCACCCACCCACCCACCAACCCACCCACACACACACAGACATCATCGTAAAAACGTCATAAAACGACTTCTGGTACCTCAAAACATGTAATTCCGTCAAAATCTCGAGATCGAATTTTTTCACGATCACTATACTTTACTTATAGTAAAGTAAAAAAGGGTATTTTACTGTTTCAAATTTGAAAATTTTACATTCATATTCAATGTAGAAGGATGTCAAGTAAACGATGTAAGAAATCTACTGGCTATTTGAACAATAGCCATGTTCTCTTGTAGGATAATATTTCGTTTCAAGAAATGTTCACATTGGTTTTTCAAAAATGTTATTACTGCTGTAGTTATACTAATGAAATTATTTGCAAATAATAAATTATTTGTGATGTACAAAAATAAGCTTATAAATTGATATGTCCTTCAATCACTATCTGTACTACCTCACGAATGCAATGCTAATAATTATATCCTATTTAGATATTTATGTTATGCTTAAATGATACGTTATGTTTTATATACTCAAGAAATTTTGACATTGTGTTACTTATAGTAAAGTAGAGTGTAGGCCACTCCAGATTTTTTTTACTTTGTATTTCAAATATTAATTGTCAAAGTCAATAACACATTCAGAGTAATGCAGAGTACTTTGTTCGTTGGCAAGTATACCCTTGTGGTTGTCAATAGACCAACACCTAACTAACGGACATTTCAAGGCATTGCCTACAATCATCACTACAAAAGGACAACAATTTATACTACTTCCGCGTATCAAAAGAATTAATTAAATTTTTAATTAAGTAATTTAAACTAATTTTACTGTATTATAAGTAATGTTCAGTAATAATAGTAAAATTAGATTTCGATATTTGGATGGATGAACACGTTTTGCAATTACACTAGCTCATTATGGATCCCACTTGAAGGTTGAAGGACCCTTATATATGTTTATGATTAAAACAAACGAAAAAGTAACTAAGTTTACAGTATTTCGTCCACTAAGCGGTTTGAAATATTAGTAATTCAATTTATTTTTCATTTTCTATTTGCATTACATTCTTTCTGCCAATAGTATTAGTCCTTTGAACCATTTGCGTTGTATTTATATATAACATACTCAAAAATATAAAGAAAATAACTCAGACTGTTACAAACAGAACTACATTTCCAGTTAGAAATATCATAGTGAGTTTATTCTGTAACTGTTTGTATTCTTTTCTTTATGTTGTCGTTTCTGTTATTCCGTCGGTCCATGTCAGTTAACAAATGCATAACAGATTATTGAAAATGATTCAACGAACTAAATAAAATCAAAGGGCAGGGAAAAATTGGGTTATCCATGTTTGCTAGACTACTAACGGTCTTGAACGTTCAGTACCTTACAGTTTATCATATTGCATTCATGTTAGGTAGTATATTGATGTTTTAGCAGCTGTCCTACATGTCAGATAGTCTTTTTCATACTTTAGTACATGGAATACACAGTTTCCACTACCAATATGTTTGGTAGAATACCAGCACTTTGTACGTTTTCTACAAAATGGGTATGTACTTTGGCTTACTGTTAAGTCTACTGTATGGTATAGCACACTACTATATGGTACGTAACATAAATGCTAAGTCCATTATATGAGTAGTACGTGTCCTATACATTGGTAGAATAACATAAGTTAGCGGTATCCTATATGTCAGGTTTTCTTACTATATGGTTTTGTACATGGCCTAGTTGTTAAGAGAAAGTACGGAAATGAGTTGAGTACGTCACCTACTTATTAAGATATTCAGCCACAGGTTTGGTAAGTCATGTAGCTTTCTGTTAAGTAGTCTACCACTGGTATACGAGTATGATCCGTACCCTTTGGTTGTTAACTAAAATCCAACTATACTTCAAACACACCTCATACCTCCAAGAACCTAGATGGATTTTACTGCAGTGTGTCTAAAGGATTAGGTGGCCATTTATTTGTATAAGTATTTTTCAAGACATTCGTACTCTTCAATTTTTAAAGTATATACTTGTTAATTGACCAATTCTTTGTTTACTTTTTTTTGTAAATTAAATTTAGTAAAAATTATAATGTTTTTCTCTGCGGCCTTGAATTTTGACTTGTAGATTTGGATATCTTGCTTTCTGATAAAGTAATACTAGGTTATGACTGGCGACAAATTAGACTCGAACATATAGATGTACCTAGATACTAATCCACATTTTTTTTCAAATAAAAAGGTCAAAGGTTAGAGGAGCAACGGACTTGATCTCGGCAGTAGTCATTGGATGGATTAAGTCTAATAGTGTTCACAGACTTTGAGTAGACCATCATGTGGTGGCCATTTAAACAAAATTTAAATTAATACCCATTAATATTATTGTCTGAATGCTTTCTATTTTGTTTTCGTTATGTAAAGCTTTATTTCACTTGCAGGGGAATTAAAGAAAGAAAACGAGGACGGTAAAGTGGTGGCCGTCAAAGTTCTCAAAGACTGTGCTACTACCGAGGCTCGGGACAACTTCTTGCGAGAGGTCGACGTCATTAGTTCTTTCAGCCACGATAACATACTGTCTTTGTTGGCTATCACTCAGAACGGTATCCTTCTTTAATTTTATCAATAAAAGAAAATATGAATATACAAGAATCAAGTAAACATTGACTTCTAATTTTTAAGGAGTGACTCGAGATCACTTTGTCTAAAGATTCTAAGTTAATGTGATTCATTACAATTAACAATAAATGACACATGTCACACATGTTTAGTACATTTTAATTCATAACTGAGAAATATTGTTAAATGTGTAAGTTTTACGATTAAGTTATCTAGATTCAGTAAGACACTGTTTTTCTGTAACTGTTACTCTGTATCTTCATGTAAGATAGTACAACTGTAGGGCACACAAAGGTTATTTAATATTTTTCAAGATGATAAGAATCTTGTTCTAAGGCTTAACAATCTCACGTTTGATGAATGAATAACATAACCTCAGATATATTTCTTTGAATATCATGAAGATAAAGACATTATATTCCATTTAAAAGTTACAAAAACCATCACCCATATTGTATAAATGTCATGACCATCACACATTTTTGATTAACGCACTGGCTCTCACACATATATGATAATATCACGATCATAGGTGGTTGACTTCTATAAGAGTCGGCAGTTTTAAGAGAACTACCTTACGGATCTATAGACCTAGGCGTGCAGTCAATGGAAGTAAGGAAAACAGCGCTTCCCCCTATGACAAAAGAAGCAACAATGATAGCATTTTATTTATTTTTTTTCTAGACGGATCTTCCATTAGTCTGTGAAATCATTAAAATCGGTGTAAATTATACGGAATTTAATGCTTCCAGCTTTTATTCCTGAATATGCGCTGACGCGTCAACCAGTGGACTCTGACAACACGAAAAAATACTCGCAGGGGAAGCAACAAAGATATTGCATCCGTCTTTATGGAATTATTCAACATATTGCTGTGATAAAAAGCCAAAATATCAATATTTTTCTCAGTCTATGCTGATAAGGAACATCTATTAATATTAATCGCACCTAAATTGTTTTCATCGGTGAGTTTTGTATTCGTGACTTGTATGAGACGCTTACATTGGGATCAATGAAACAGTTTGCTTCCACCAGAAAAGCGATTATCGTTATAGACGCATCAAATTTAATAGATTTCAGTTTTCTTTCATCGATAATTACCAAATAATGTCAAAACAACCTTCGGAATTAAAATATATAGTGAAAATATATTTCAGAGAACTTCTACCTCAATGAAAAAATATCGACTATTGGTTCCCCAGTCACAAAAGTCACCGCATGCCCCTGCTATAGACCTGGGTCTTATATCGTAATTTATTATTTTAACTTTCCGTTGGAAATTATGTGAGGATGAAATATTCTAATAATCCCAGTACCTACTCGTACCTGTCCTTCACAGGGTTGGCGTGAAATATTAATTTATTATACAAATTATTAAATTTTAATTTTAAAAAATTATCACAAAATATTTTTTATACATAGTAATAAAATTTTGGAGCCGTTGCAAAATACTCAATATTCTCACAGGATAAAAATATCAGCATTTTTCAAACATTTATATTTTCAAACTCAAGAGTCTTTGGAAACGTATCATACGAGTATAGATAATTCATTTGTTGAATTTTACAAAGAATTGTATACTTCAATGAATTTAATTCAATTAGTAATTTTCATTTCATTACGAATTTTAGATAAACAATGTATCTAAAATTTGAGTGTTATATGTTAGTTGTTTATCTATAAAAACATGTTTTCTGATTTTACAAAATGTACTATAATGTCCTGTCCTTTGAATCAAATTCGTACAAAAACTATACAGCTGATTGTCGTCAAGAGAATTAGTGGTGGGATTCAAATTTTTTAATAACCGGTTCGTGCGAACCGGTGCTTAAAATATTATGAGTTCGGAAACTAAATTGTTTAGTTATATAAAGGCCATATACATGCGTAAATTACGTTGTCATAGATGCACAAGTTACGTGAGTCATGCGACACTTGTGGAGTTTGTAAGTGGGCTAATTAATACAGGTCTGAATAGGGGTTTACGTAATTTTAACAACCTGTTCGACGAACTCATAATATTTTATAATATTATTATATTTTATAAAATTTACCGGTGCGAACCGGCTAAATCCCATCACTGAAGAGAATTTTTTTCGTGTGTTTTTTTATTATGATCTATCAAAAGGTGTGACCAGTACCTTGTTAACTAACAAGCTTTTTTGATTCAATCGTAAATTAATATTTTTACATTTTTGCACAAAACTAACCTTTTATTTTACTGAATATTCTAAATGTTTTAGTTATATTAGTGGTTTACGTGGAAAAAATGGTGACTAAAAACATATTGGACAAAAAAGTGTACTTCCCAAGCAGTAATATTACCAGAAAACTACATACCATTTCTACATTATACGGGCTAGTTTTTGCTTTAAAACTTATTTTGGAGACACACCTAACCACCCATCCATATATATATATATATATATATATACAATTAAAAGAAACGGTCCAGCGGACTTTTTTAAAATAAAATAAATTCAAAACGAAGGAAACACACAGAAAGACACAGACATAACTCACATCGATATTTCGACCATCGTCTACCGCCCTGTCTTCCTGCGGGACTCTTCGCTCTTCGCACCTCCTGATGACGACGATGGTCGAAATATCGATGTGAGTTATGTCTGTGTCTTTCTGTGTGTTTACTTCGTTTTGAATTTATTTTATATATATATATATATATATATATATATATATATATATATATATATCCCTGCAGTTGTCAGGGAGTTTTTCCCTATACTTTCTTCTTCCTCCTGTACTTCTTCAGTCTTTAG
This sequence comes from Hermatobates lingyangjiaoensis, assembly GCA_026182355.1. Classification (NCBI taxonomy): domain Eukaryota; kingdom Metazoa; phylum Arthropoda; class Insecta; order Hemiptera; family Hermatobatidae; genus Hermatobates; species Hermatobates lingyangjiaoensis. The sequence goes on from JAPFBL010001926.1 coordinate 3,829,624, forward strand.
TGAGGCACCTTCCATTTCCTATCGCAAACCTGCTAATCTTCAATCTATCTTCTCTCACATCTCTTCTCCTAAGCCTCCAAAAACTGCTGGTGGTATGGTTCAATGTGGACGTCGTGGATGTCTTACTTGTCCTATCATCAATCCTGTTCCTTCCTTTACCTCTGTCCATAGTAAACGCACCTACCCTATCTCTCACAAGACCTCTTGTACCTCTGGTAACTGCGTTTACCGTTTGGATTGCACCCAGTGTGATTCTTTTTATGTGGGTTTGGCTTCCACCAAGCTAAGCCTGCGTATGAATAATCACAGGTCATCCGTTGGCAAACGCAGTGACCTTCCCGTTGCTACTCATGCCAGTTCTCACGGACTCAGTTTTAATGACTGTTTCCGTGTACAGGTCCTGAGGCAGATTGATCAGACTAATTCGAAAGTTACTCTGAGAGCTTCAGAAGAAGCACTTATTAGTCTTCTGGGCGGTAGATCGGCTCCTGGGCTTAACCTTAATCGTTGATTTTTTTTTATTATTATTTTTTTTTAATGTTGTTATCAGCTTTTAATTTTATTTTAGTTAAATGTTTTCATTTTTTTAATTTTTATTTGGCTTTTATCTCTTTATCTTCCCTGACTACCTTTCCTCCGAAAGTTGGCTACACTGTTTGAGTGCTTCAGTTCGAACGCCAAGTCAGTCGTTATCAGCCTTTGGAGCGATTCACTTCTTTTACTGAAGACGAGGACATCGAAATATAGTAGTGAGTTCAGTGGTTTCCTTTTTATGTGTTCTTTTTTAAATTCTAGTTTATATATATATATATATATATTATATATATATATATATATATATATATATAAACTACCAATGCCCAACAATATCTACACTTCAATAGTTGTCACCCATCCCACACAAAAAAGTCCCTACCTCGTTCCCTCTCCATCCGCATACACCGTATTTGCAGTGACCTCTATCAACGACAGTGTCATATCGACAAACTTAGGGAGAAATTCGTCCAGCGGGGCTACTCTCCCAGGTTTGTTGATAAACGCTTAATACCTGCCACCAATCAATATCTTCCTAGGACTGCCGCTGAACCCAACAGTTCTCCCTTCCTCGTAACTACTTTCTTCCTGGGGTCCATAGGATCGGGAATATCATCAAGGACATTTTTCCTCTCCTGTCCTCTTCCCCCTCCACCTCCTCCGTCTTCCGAAAACCCCCTCGCCTGTCCTTCAGAAAGCCTCCCAATTTAGGAAACCTGTTTTCCCACAGATCCCTTGAAACTCCTGGGATTGGGGTGGTGCGTGCTGGTATGGAGAAATGCGGCCGTCGCCTCTGCCTTACCTGTCCTTTAGTTAACCCTTCACCTTTCTTCTCCTCACCAACCAACTCTTTCCGCGTCCCACCTAACACCTCCTGCTCATCCAGGAATTGCGTCTACCGACTGAACTGTAGACAATGTGGAGCATTCTACATTGGTATGACTTCTACCAAGCTCAATGAGCGTTTGAACAACCATAGAGCTTCGGTCGGTCAGCGCAAACAGCTTCCTGTAGCTATCCATGCCAACAGCCATAACCTTTCTTTTAATGACTGCTTTTCTGTTCAAATCATTAAGCTAGTGACCACTGATGACCGTAGTTTGACATTAAGAGCGTCTGAGGAGGCCCACATATGGTTATTGGGGGCCCGATCAGATCCCGGTTTAAATCAGAAGCGTTAACTTTTATTTGTTTTTCCTTTTATTTTTAACTTATATATTCATATTCATATATATATATTTTTTTTTATTATTTTATTATTATATATTTTTTTTCCTTTTTTTATTATACATATTTTTTATTTTATTTATTTATTTATTTTTTTTTATTATTTCCTTTTTTATAATTTTTAATTTATAATTTTTAATTTTATAATTTTATCTATTGTTTTTGCTTTCTCCGTTCTCCGACGTTTAGTGCCTAGCTCCTTTTTTACGCTAGTGCTGCTCTCTTCGGTTGACTCTTTATTTCTTCATTCGCGCTCCGTTCTTCGACGTGGGGAGATCTCTCTCACTTCGTCCTCTCTACTAGTCTACTCTCCTGATGACGAACAACAGTTCGAAATATTGAATTCTGTAAGTTTTCTTTGTATTCTCTTTTCTGTGTCGTGCTTTGTGTAATTTAAATTTTTATATATATATATATATAATCAAAATAAGCTCAAAAATAGACTAACGGTATCTCAAAACTTATAAATCTATCAAAATTTCTAAACAAAATTCTTTTTTACTTTACTTTAAGTAAAGTATAGTGATCGCAAAAAATTCGATCTCAAGATTTTGACAAAACGAAATTTTTTAAGTCGTTTATCGACTTATTATCGAATAAGATAAGAAATTTTCTTTAAATGCTAATATTTCTATTCTGGTATTCTGGTATTCTGGTATTCTAAAAGGGTTTCAATATTATCTTTTGTTCATAATAACCCCAGTGCCCCCTACCAACCACTAATTAATATTTCATAAATTGTTAGAGAATGTTGAAATAATTAAAAAATGAGATTTAATTTTTCAAAAATGACACCCTTAACTGGAAAAGAGTTATATGTACTTCTTTCACTGATGAACGATATCACTGTTCATATACTCAGCAGTAAATATTTATAGTTTACTTCTACAAATGTTTTATTAGTGTTATAAAATTATATATTTAACCATTACAAGAAAAGAAGACGTAGAAACAATGCATAACTCTCTTAAATATTTCGACCTCGTGGTCATCAGGAGAAGCCGAAGAAGAAGAAGAAGAGGAAGAGTTCTACTCGGATGACAAACAGCAACTCAGTTTGTACTTCTTCTCTTGATTATGACGATGTCGAAATATTGAAGTGAGTTGTGTGTTGTTTCTACGTGTTCTTTCTTGTAATTGTTTGATACGTTATCTTAATGGACTGTTGAATATTTCCAATGCTATATTTGATATTCCTGTTAAATTAAATTTATTTTCAGACCCTACGAAGTGTCCCTGGATGGTATTTGAATTTATGACTTATGGTGATTTGACAGAAGTTTTACGAAGTAATTGCAAAAAATTCAGCCATCTTGAGAAACCAATTCTGGAATTAGATAGAGTAAGTTGGGTTTTGTAAATATGGTTTGCAATCTTTTTGTCGGGATGCATTTGAGATAGTTATACATGTACTAACTGTTAATGGCTTTGAATTTCTTACATTATATATAATGCTTCAGATACACCATGTTGGTGTATTTATTTATTCATTATTTATTCATCGCATCCAAAAAATGTTAAAATTTCTGTTTTTAGAAATATGTTTTTGAGAGCCTTAAGAGTTTCCTCTCCAGAATTTCTTAATGAAGAGATTAATAACATTAGGTAAATTGCCCTTTCATTAAAATACCCCTCTTCTTATATCGATTTAGCTTTGAAGGGTGCTAAAAAAACTTTCTCTAATACTTCAAAAGAGCCCCTTTTATTATCAAATTCTATAGTTTTGCCATACCACGAATCATTGGACCCCCTTCCAAGATTAGCCAAACAACTTGATTTTAATATAGTGTTTTCTAATCGCAATAACGTGGGTAATATGTTAATAAAAAACTCTCCAAGCGAATTGGAGTCCGCTGGTATTTATAAAATTCCGTGCAAAAATTGCCATAAAATTTATATTGGTCAAACTGGTAAATCATTAAAAACACGTGTAAAACAACACCAATATAACGTAAGTAGACAGGAAAACAGTAGTGCCTTATTCTTGCATATAAAAAATGAAAATCATCATATTGATTGGACAGGAGCTAAATTTATTACCTATGAAAAATCAATGTTGTTAAGAAATATTATTGAATCGTCTCTAATTAAATTTAATAGATCTAATATTATAAACATTAGTAACGGTCTCTTCAAACTTGATACTTTCGTCACGAGGGCAATAGCCTCTTCAAAGAGGGTTGACAGCTAGCGGATAGTTTTTTTTTTACTTTTTCTTACTGTACTCCTTTGTTTCCCCAAACATCCCTTTCTGGACATTAGTCCTTTCCTGTGCTTTCACCCTTTTAAAATACCACTCTTCCCTCCCACTCTTCTCAACTCCTCACCAGATGTTTTCTGCATCTAGTGTTCAGTTGGGTTTTTGACTCTGACGAAGACCGCTTGTTACGGTTGAAAGATCTTAGTCTTGTTTTCCCATTTCTTATTGTGGTTTGATCATTATACTATCTTGTATGACGAAAAGCTTTAGGTATTGTTAATCGACGCGTTTTGATAATCATCTGTAATTATTTTCAAGAATCAGATATCTGTGAATGAATAAATTAATCGTTTATTGAAAGCTTTGTCCGTAGTTTACATTAAGAGGGTAGCCATATGTACAGTAGATACTAGGTTTCTTCCACCAAGTCCGTAATTGTGACAACCATGCCCTTTAAAGCCCTGCTAAAACTACAGTACTAAAGTATTTTACTTCATTTTTGACAGTTATTCTTCTTACTTTTATTCGATATTTAAATTTTGTTTTTAAACAAAGAATGAATTAAGGAGTAAATGTATAACTATTAGTGAATTATAGTTGACCACAATGTATTTAAATGTATTTGAGGAGAAAACCATCTCCTCCTATTCTGAACTAAGAATATAGAATATAGAAATGATTGTTGTTGTTGTTGGACATGCATTCAATTACCAGCACTGTAAATTGTCAACCTTCTTTGAAGGTTTGTCTTTCTGATTATTTTTCTTCTTCTTTTTTAGGATGGACAGTTGGAAATAGCCTTGCAAATCGCTCAAGGCATGGAATACTTAGCTGCTCAGCACTTTGTTCACAGAGACCTTGCTTGCAGGAATTGCTTAGTTGGGGAGAACCTGTTGGTTAAAATAGCAGATTTTGGAATGAGCCGGGATTTATATACTTGTGATTATTATAAAGTGGGTATCGCCTTGTAACAAATTATAATATAACAAATATTATTGTAAAAATAAATTGTTTAGAGTATAGGAAAATAATTCGATACTGAGCTATATTGGTGCAAAGTCTATTCCAAATAATTTATTAATTTTGTAATTGTTATATTAGGTATTTCTACCATCTGTTATGGAATTGTGGACATGACACAAAATCCTGCTGAAAAACATTAAATATACTTCTTGCTGAAAAGTGAAATTATTTTCTCACAATAATGTATGTTACTAAAGTATATTTAGAACTATAACTGAGCAGTGTGTTTCTTCTGAGGTATTTATTTTTACAGTGGTACTTCAACTTACGAACCTACAGACATTCGAATATTTCCATACATACAAGGTAAATTTCAAATCGAAATTCGTGTCGAGAAACGAAGATTTGCTGTACATACGACGTACGATGAAGTGTCACATAATAATCGTAATGAAACGAGTGGAAGTGAAGCAAAGTAAAAAATCTGGAGTGGCCTACACTCAACAGTGAAAAACTGTAGCGTATGAAATTTGTATAATCACAAAATATGTACTCTTACAGTAAGGCAACTTGAAAGAAATTTTTTAAAACAATAAACCTCTTCTCTGTTATCGAAATCTATGTTTTACCTACTGGTTATAGATTTGTGGGTAGCCAAGTGGTCATTACTGTAGGTCTACCACCCTGCCCTATGCATTCCTTCCTTATATAACAATATCTATTTTGAACTATACGAACTTGCAGACTTGAAAATGAGTTGATGACCACCTAGTGAATTGATTTATTTATTATTTGTGTCGGGACATCTCTTTGTTCAAACCGCTTTTCAATCAGCACTTGTGAAAACCTGGCATGTTTAAAATAGGTATTTTCTAGGCAGTTCTTGTACAACAGATGAAGAACTTCCAACAATTCTCCTTCCAAGTACGTATTGTTACCATTCAACACCAGGTTTCAAGTTTTCCAGATGGGAGGTCATAGTGTATTTAATACTCAAAATAATACATTTTCAAATAAGATATATATGTACAATCATCTTAATGAAATATTTTAGGATCTGTGAAGGTTGTTATTTTATGGTTATATTAAAACATAATCTTTTATTTATGCCAATCACATACATTGCTATAATGTTTTATTATATGTATTTTCCAGATTGGTGGTTCTAGATTGTTACCTGTGAGGTGGATGTCTCCTGAAAGTATAACATTTGGAAAATTTACATTAGAATCAGATGTATGGTCTTATGGAGTTGTTCTGTGGGAAATATTCAATTTAGGAAAGCAACCTTACTTCGGTTATTCAAATGAAGAGGTTAGTTTTAAATAATATTTTTTTTTAAAAAATTGAGAGCATAATTCAGATTTGTTCAACAAGTGGATTCCAAATTTTTGAACTAGTGAAATTAAAAATAAATATATGAATAAAATCCCTGTTTTGCATTTACTATTGTGAAACAATAAATGTAAAGATTGTGAAGGAGGAGAGGTTGAGCAGAGGTGTTTATAAAAATGGTAACTTAAATTGCTTTCAATATACAGTTAACATTTAGTTTACTCAAAATGTAATTAAATCTCATACTTCTAGCACTATTAAGCATTGTTATCTACCCGAAAGAAGGTTTAGCAAGCTTTTTGCCATTCTGCCAAGGAGTTACATATTTGGCAACCATTATTGACCCATAACAGCTGGTCATGGGTGCAAATGTGATTCCAAATTCCAAAAGTATGGCACGTTACAGGCAGTTTTAATTGTTGGTTTACTTAAGTGTGTTTGTGAAGATAGTTAAATATGTACCGTAAGGCTCGAGCTTCAATAGATTTGCGTCCTCTGGATGGCGTGCTGAAGGATTTTCATCTCCCTACCGTATACACCTATCGGGTCATTACGAATTACAAAACCTCAAAACTCCCAATAGTGACGGTAAATAGTCTTCCCGACACCACCTTTCACTACATTAAAAGCGAATTTTAAAAGTTATACCGTTCATGATAATAGATTAAGGATGCACTCTCAGTAAGGCGTTTCTTTTGCAGGTGGTAAGTTTGATTCTTCAAGGTCTCACTCTACCTTTAATTGAAGATTGGCCTTCTGTTGTACAAAGTTTAATGGAAGCTTGCTGGAAAACTGAGCCAAGGGAAAGAATTAAATTTCGTCAAGTTGTTTTAAGACTGAAGTCTTGCAGTGAGGACTCTTGTCTTCCTTTACCGCCTCCTTTGTCCTCTGTCAGGAAGGAATATGACCAAGATCTCTACCTGAGGCCAACAACTCCAGTGTCTCCACATGATTACTTCCAACCAATAAGTGAATAATCGCATCATATATTCTAGCCATGATTAAACTAACAGAACATCGATGATGTATATGTCAATCTGAAGTTTACTTTGAATTGATGGGTTCAAGTAATCTTTTCACTTCTTCATAAGCTTGGAACATAATATTAGATAGAATAAATGTAAACCATAAATTCACTTTTCCTTGTATTAAGACTGTTTAGTTATACAATTTATTTTTTTTTTTAAAATCAGAATGGCTTAATGGGATGGATGGCCATAGGAAATATTTTCACAAATAAGAAGTAGATTAAAGAATTATCTTTCATTTAAAAAAATTAATTATTAATTTTCCTTTTTTTTTATTTAATGGAAAACAGGGTTTAGAAGCGGGTTGTAGGCCATTAACAATACTGTATTGCCTAAGCTAATCATTCTAGAATTTCACAATCAGTGTACAAAGTCATTTATTTTTTGGCGGATTCGAAAAAAAATGTTCCAGTTCCTCACATGTTCCTAAAATATTTTTTTGTGTTTTACTAAAGTAATTATGTGTTCTGTGTTTTACAATAAACATAATACTCAATACTATTTAATATTAGATAGGACATGTTTTAAATATTTTTTTTAAATTAATAAGTATTTATTGTATTCTTGGTTAAAATGCACCAAAGTTGTTATAAATTATTAAATATGTTGATTAAGAACTTTTTTAAAATCTATGTATAATTGTATATTTGATGGGTTATTTCTCAATATGACTAGCATATTCATAAAATGGAAAAAAAGTAACCAACTTCTTTATGCCAGTAATTGTACATGTATAATGAATGTTCGTAGTAATTAAAAAAATATCTACTCTTAATTCTCTTTAAGTTTATAGCAAAATAACTTGCACTTACTGATATTACTATTTATAGAATAAGTTACTTGCACAGAGTTCGTTAATACGATATGGGAAGCATAATCATCTTTCCTCTTACATTTTCTTGTTTGCCTAACCGGTTTCGGGACGTTATCAATCTTTCAAGACCCGTATACAAGAGATTGTACTAGGTGCGACGGCTAATGTCCTAAATCAACTCATTGCCATTTACATAATTCATAAATTTACGGCTAACATGACTTCATCAACAGTCAAATTCATCCTTTTTTCAAATTGAATTCATTCGTATTGGATTTTTTTTTTAATGAGGGCTGGTCATTTAAATATGTATATTTCTTTTGTTCAAAATATAAATTCAAAGGTAAAGGCTCAAATATTTCATTTAAAAAATATATAAAATTGTATACCTATTTGCAGTTAGAAATTCAAAATTTTTCATACTAAGAGTTGTATATAATTATTTTTTATAACAATTTGAATCTGCCAATCATTGAAAATATTAATGACATATATATACACGCTCATTTTATACAAACTGTTTTGATGAATTGATAAATAACTGCAAAAAACAAAAATATCACATCATTCAGTAATAAAAGACTGATCTCGTAGTCCTAGTTAATTTGTATTCCATTTGTTTCTAAATTATATATATACCAAAATAAGTGAATTTTTTTGCAAAAAGGTGAATTTAACTAGGAAATCTATAACAGTTAAATAAGCGATATTTTTTAGTTAAGTTTAGCATCATTTAATTTTCTTTGCACCCGAAAACACTTGATGTTGGTTACCAGTTGTAACACTTAAGAAGTTTATAGAAAGATAAACTGAATCTGAATTATTTTATAGAGATTATTATATCTTGTTATTCATGTTAGATTCTAGTTTTGTATTTTCACAGTAATATTAGTAAAGTAATAGGATATAATTCATAAAAAAAAATTTATTTACATACTATTACTTTCCTTTTATTATATAGATAGTTCTCTGAATTTTCCAAGAGACAATACCATAATTTATTTCAAAGATTCTTTTTACTGATTATTATTAAGTTCAGTAAAAATAAATACAAAGAGACATCTTGCAAAACACTAAGAAAGAACACAACATTTTGTAGGAAATTGGTCTTATTTAGTTGTAAACGAAAATAAGTCAGTTCAGTTTATGAACACCAAAGATAAGTTAATTTTTGTTTACCTACTCATTGTAGATGTTGTAAGTTGTAAAATAGTAAGATGTCGTGTGTTTTACATATCTGTATATTAATATATTAATTGTACTAATTTTCAAAATAATGATGTTTCTAGATTTGATGTATATTCTTGAAGTAATCAACAATATTTCAAACAAAATTGTATGTGGTGTAAGTATATATAGTTCTTTCTTTTAAAGTTCCAATGATTAATATAATATTAAGTTTTCAAGAAGGAAATGTGTAAGATAGGGAAAAATAAACCATTTAATACAGAAATGTATATTTTTTCACATTATTTATAAAAAGTAAATATTAACACCAGAGTAGATAGAATTTTGAAAACAATATGTGCATCCAGAGTAATAATATTTGCTTGTATATACTTACAAGTAAAGATTTATCTTTCTTTTTAACAGGATCATTCTATGGAAAAGGAATTGAAAACTTATCGAATTCTTCGTAAATTTTACAATCTGTACTAATTACGGATATTAATAACAGTCTACGAAGGTTCAGGGAAATAAAACGAAGAGATTATACATTAATAAAAAACGTAATTAAAATCAATGGAGACTAAAATGTTTTTATTTACATAGAACCGTGTGAATTATTTTTTTCAAGATACTGGTCTTAGATATAAATAAAATGAATATAATACAGGGATTGTTAAGTTTTCTTTAGTCCTTCCTTCGACGCTTATCCTCACGACGATGGGTGTCGTCCTTCGGTCTTTTAGAAGCAGCTCTTTTGGCCTGTGTCAAGAACTGATCTAAACCGAAAGGATCTTCTTCGGCTTCCTTCTCAAACTGAACGGGACCACTGCGGCCAGCAACATTTCGGTCAGTGCCACTAAACTCTTTATCAGGAACGAACCTGAAAATGACCCAATAATATATCATCAAAATCAAATATATTTCATATTTTAACAAATTGTTCTGACATTACAAAATGTTACAGCAAACTCGTGAAATAAAAATGAACGTCTAAACTACAGAAAGGAAATCAGAAATGAGACTCAGATCCCTCAAACAAAACAAATGGTTTTCGTAAACCATACACTTAAACAAAATGATGTAGGATAAACATCTTGTGTGGTCTTGTGAAAGGAGGGGGCACGAGAGGATTTTAGAGGGCGTAAAATGCAGGAAAGGGCACAAAGGTCAGAGACAAGTTAGGGTAAACCAAAGAGTTCAAGAAGAAATAAGCAACAAACTCTGCTAACTGTTAAAGTTAAAACGTAAATTTAAACGTTAAACCTCGTAGATAAAGCTATCTTTATCTACCTTCGTGAGTCGAGCTTGAATAATCCATTTCTAATGTTTATAATACTTGTTTTTTTAAACTAACGAGGATTTGGATTATATTTCTGAACAACACCGGCCATTATACGTGATCATTTCATTTTCTGCCCAATTAATATCATTATTCTCATTATTTATATGAAACAATAGGACGCTACTCTGTTCACCTCTTGTATTGGTGTCATTTGGCATTGTCGTTTGGAGGATTTTTTTTACACAACTGGATATTTCTTGGAACCTATATTTTTTTTCTTAACCGGCAAAGGTAACTTTAAATGAACTCAGAGTTTATACTTCATACTTTTTCCACCCGTTCCGAAACCCTCAATGATAACAATATGTAGTATTATTCAAATACCTGTTTGTGTTAATAATTTTATCAAGATCATCTCCGTAAACATCCCTGTCGACATTTTTGGATGGACGGTATATATGACTTGCGAGAGAGTTAGCGTCCCTCCAAGGTTTATCGTAAACATTATAGGCTTCATCATCGCCGAAACCAGAGTCCATTCCTTTGGTAGTATTGAACAGTCGTTGATCGAACTGTATCTCACCACCAGTATGAGTTTTTGCTGGAAGTCCCAAAGCAATCTGTTCACTGATATCTCTTTCTCGCTCCGTTCAATTTTAGACCTAAAAAAATGAAAGAAAATTAAGAAACTTGAATGGAATAGACAAGAAAAGTAAATTTAAATGTCCATGAATACCTCTTGTCGGGAGCAGCACGAGCTAAATTCCGTTCTCTAGCTCTCTCCTTATGCCTTTCGTACCTCAACTGGTCTCTCTCCTTAACCTCTTCATCTTTTTCTGAAAAAGAAGCTCTGCTATAACCTATACATTATACATCGCAGGATTATTTTTATAGCTTTTTACTGTCACACTTAGATACACAAAGGACTTTCACTTTTTAGAAATAAGGTACACTAACCATAAAAACAATAACGCTTCCATATTTCGAGACTCAGAACCTGCTTCTATGGGCGTATACGTAGATATTGTTTATCAATATATCGGATATTAGAATTAGGAAAGGTCATAAACGGTCACTGGTCACGATCCTGTACGATGACTGGTACTCTTTACATATCTCTACGCTAATAAAAATTGAAAAGGTAAAATTCAAGGATACCGATGTATCATTAACCAGCAAACCGGCTCAGGGATAACTAATACTGATGTTAATTTTCAAAAGTCTTAATTTCTCCCTCTTGAACACCACTAATGCATAATCTGATAGAATTATGATAGTACAAGTTTATATATTAAGTACACTTACTAACCGATTTCTCCCCTTGGCTGTTCAGTCATTTAGTGACGGGCTGACCAGTTGTTTATACACAGTTATCCCTCGCTACTTCTCGGTTCATTTATCGCGGCTTCAGTATGTCGCGGATGGTTTAAAACTATTCATCAAAAATTTAAAATTGACGAATTATGGTGCGAAAGTTGTTCCACAGAATTCAAAATCCAAGTCTCTGATTGACATTTCCACGTGTTTAATATAAATATGATACACACACGTATCACATTTATATTTTTTACACATTATGTATGTTATTTATATCCTTACTATTTTCTTTACATGTTTGAAACTGTTCTTTCAAACATACAAGAAAACGCATACAAGATATCACTACTCATAATGTTTCAGAATGGGACTAAAGTCAGTCTCATTCAAGAGTCACACTCAACCAGTGAAGCCAACTCACAGGGAGAGGGGAAACAAGAAAAATAATAACGAAAAAAAGTTAATATTACAAATTAATCAAAAAGACTTCTTTCTCCTTTTTTTTATTTTCTTTTTCTTGAATGTCATAGATTTCAGTGTTCACTTGTCTTCGAAGTGGCTCACATCTTTCTACCTGATAACGGCGCAGTCGAAAACATGGTAATTAACTTTTTTGATCTCTTGTATTTTCTTTGATGTGAATTTAGTTAATATAAATATTGCAACTACTTAGATAGAAAGTCTTTGAGTGGAATCCTTTTTGTATTCTAAAGCGCTTCATTCACTGATTTAAAATTCAAACGTTCACCCACGAGAATTGTAATAGTTTGTTACCTGCAGAAGGCTGAGCAGTGCTCTTGATACCAGCTCGCTCGTCCCTTGCTTTCTGAGCCAACAGTCTCAAATGCTCTTCCTTCTTCTCCTTTTCCTTCTGGCTAATTTTTTCTCTAATTGAGCTCTCATCTCAACAGCTTCTCTTGCCTGAAAAAATTCAATATTTATAACTTACAATGATAGTTGCGTAACAACACATTGACATTGGTTTGACAAATGATAACGTTTCAGAACAAAAAAAAATTGAACATTTTTTATTTATCCACAATTATCAACCTGCACTAGTGAAAGATTATAAAAAATGATAATCCAATTTCCAAGTTTTTTCCTGTAAAAAAATATGCAATTTTTTTTGTACAAAGCTCATTTGTATCACTGATGAGTAAAATATCAGTAATTATTTCGACAGTTCAAAAACAGTTCCACAAAGAAATCTAATGATATAATCACTTACGCTCGCTCAAATTAATATAAAACATTTCTGAAGAGTATTTTATTAATGTAGACTTCAGTTATGCTGAGTCCAATTTAAAATTAATAAAGCCAAAAATAAATATTCTTATGGTAAGAAGATAAAAACGTAGTTTAAATTTAAGACTATAGGACTGATATATATATACATGTTAATGCAAAATTTACGAAAGAAAATATAATGTTTTACCTTTCTGTCCGCTATGAACAGTGCTTCTGCAAATTTGGCAAAGTTTTCATTAATGTGTACCTGTTGGAGTCCTCTCCCATCAGCCGCAAGGCGTTTATCAAGAGGAATCGTATAACCCTGAAATTAAATGTTTCGAATTAAACGTTTTGACGCATAGTGGTACAATAAGAGTTATAGTTTTCACCCGGTGATTTATAAAACTGTAAGGAAGAGTTAAATAGTTTACTGATTATAAACAAATTCAATTGAACTGATCGATTCTCTGTAAGTTATAGAAGTACTATAAAAGGTCTTTAAATTTTCCTTGTGGGATGTTTGGAAAATGAAGGAGAGGTTGGGGGTTTGATTAGTTTAAAAAAGATTAGAAATATGATTTTGTTCGATTCAGGAAACTGTATTCAAATAATATTATAAAACACATAAAAAGTTACTGCTAACTATATTTTGAAGAAAATAAAATTGGAACTAATAAAAAAATCTGGAGTGGCCTACACTCTACTTTACTATAAGTAACTCAATGTCAAATTTCTTGAGTATATAAAACATAACGTATTATTTAAGCATAACATAAATATCTAAATGGGATATAATTATTAGCATTGCATTCGTGTGGTAGTACAGATAGTGATTGAAGGACATATCAATTTATAAGCTTATTTTTGTACATCACAAATAATTTATTATTTGCAAATAATTTCATTAGTATAACTACAGCAGCAATAACATTTTTGAAAAACCAATGTGAACATTTCTTGAAACGAAATATTATCCTACAAGAGAACATGGCTATTGTTCAAATAGCCAGTAGATTTCTTACATCGTTTACTTGACATCCTTTTACATTGAATATTAATGTAAAATTTTCAAATTTGGAACAGTAAAATACCCTTTTTTTCTCTGAAAAACATCTTAAACAGCGAAGAAAATGTTGTTTTAAGGTGATTTGTTAATTAAAGATGTACGATAATTACAGTTATTAATCTTTAAACGAAAGATTTATATTTTGAATTATCTTTTACATTTTTGGTTTTTAACAGAATTATTATACTGGGAATTTTATGGCTTCTTAGTATTTAATAAGATCATTTTCCTTCCCTTTGTCAAATAACATATATACGAACTTTTTTTTAATGAGTGTTATCATTTACCTGCACAATATTATTCCTCTTACATCTCTTATAAGTCAATAATATATTTTCATTTTTCCATTAGAAACATCAATTTTATCTCAGTGGATTCGCTCAAAAAATGTCTAAGTCAATGTAAACAATGTAAAAAAATACAAAAAATTCGACAAGTATAGCAGGTGATCTCTTAGTCTAGGGTAAACAAAGAGTTTTTATATCGTTATTGCTCTTTCCCGTAATTGAAACTTCATGATTTTTTTTTTATGAATTGCTAATTTTTTGTTCCATTTTTCGTCAAATTTTCATTATTTTTTAATGAGCCGTTTAGCGTCAAAAAAACATTTTCTGAAAACACAAATCGTACTGTAACGCCCCTTTAGCAAATGTAATTTTAGAAAAAAATATCTCAACTCATTCTCCATATAATGTTCTATTTATAGGCATAGTTTCATCTTTGTCCGTCAAACAGTATGGCTTGTATCGCTCTCACAAGGTTTGAGATTGAATTATAAGTCAATATTTTTACATTTTATTGAAAAAAAAATATTTCCTGTTGTTTTAAAATTCTGAATACATTTTTCGTTTGTTCGATTTGTAACTTCAAAGATAATGTCAAAATTTCAAAACTCTAGGGTTATCAGTTTAGGAGAAATAAATGTTTTAAAAAAGACGGTTTTTGGCAAAAAAAGTGACTTTCCCATCATGCATAATTCTTCGCAAACAATAGGGATCTTCGTCTTTATGAGGCCCATTTTTGTGTAAAATATCAACTTGATCCATCAAAGATTCTGGACCGTAGCGTGGTAACAAGCAATGCTAACACACTCACCCACCCACCCACCCACACACACACAGACATCATCGTAAAAACGTCATAAAACGACTTCTGGGACCTCAAAACATGTAATTCCGTCAAAATCTCGAGATCGAATTTTTTCACGATCACTATACTTTACTTATAGTAAAGTAAAAACTGCAAAGGAAATTCCCATCACCAAACGTTTCACGCTAAATTTTATTTGCATATAATAATATTGATGATATATAAAGATAAACCATGGTAAACAAAAATGTGATTTAAATTTGATTTCTACAAACTTAGAATTTCGACAATTAATTAGAATTTCTAATTAATATTCGACCATTTCTATTAAATATAAATTATGTATTTTAAGATTCAGATCAGATTTAATTTCGACTTCGCCAGATTAAAAAGTCATCAAGAAAGTAAATTTGCTACAAATGTAAAATCCAATCGGTGTATCTAACCTTGGCGTTCTTCCAGTTTGAAATGCAGGGAGGAATCTTCCACTCTTTCTGTTCTTTAACAGTGACCTAAAAAAGGAATAAAATTACTTTAACAGTAGTTAAGAAATAACCGAAAATATTGGTATATCTACTGTCGAAGTTTTTGTGCACAGCAAAAAAATAATTACATCCTAACTTATACATAATTAATGACTCAGGATTCTAACTAAGAACATAATTAAATTAAAAAGCATATTTAATGAGTATTATTAGAAATTAAAATCATTACCTTTCTAGTGGGAGAATGAAGGACCGGCGCTGGAGGAGATGGAGGTCCACGAGGAATTTTTTTATTAATTCTATAGAATAACATAATATTATTATTACAGACCAACACAACTTCATATCATTACTGGATACTAAAGCAGTATCAGGATAATAGAATCATAAACTTAGTTTTAAAATAATTTTGAATTATACAAAAAGCTTACTTGAATTTAGGTGGTTCTAATGGATCTTTTTGAGCTTCGACCATTCGAATCACTCTTTGTTTAGCGCCAGAATTGAATGCATTTCCTTGTTGAGCAGGTGTGTAGCGAATGAACTGCGCTGGAGGCTACAATAGCAACACTCACGTGAATATGTGTTGTCCATGAAATATCAGTAAAAAAGAAAAACAAAACTAACAGCTTTTTCAGCACATCTAACTGGCATAGCAGCTGCAATCTTGCTGCTAGTTAGCTTCTCCAATGCCTGTCTCGTACGCTCTGTTGTTTCTTGAATAGATTCATCATCTGGTCTTTCCAAGGAGGGATCACCCTCAGATCGAATTTCAGCAGGAAGAAGATCAGTTAGTTTGGAATATACTATCTACAACAACAAATCATTTAAATCCAAAAGTTGTATATAGACCTTATTTACCAGAAGAAGCCAATATTATATCATACTTTATCCTTTGAATGACCTTGTCGAGCAAGTACATCATACTTAATTTTACCCTGAGCGTCCAACTGAACAGCCAAAGCATTTGATGTACTTTCTTTCTGTTCTCTCCCCATATTGAGGGGATATTGAGCCACATGTATTTCTGGAAATGCACCGCCATCTCCAAAGTCCTAAAATAATCGAAACAAAGAATGAAAAATAATGTTGTTACAAAAACATATACACATAACGTGGTAGAAAGAAGGATTAACAGAATAGGCATTTCAATGATAACAATACCGGGATTTGCGATGATAAAGAGCACTATTTCATTCAATGTGAAACGGCATTACAGTACAGTAACAAAATCACGAGAATTTATATAACGAGAATTGGACCCGAGAATTTATAAATAAGTCAATAAATTATACAGGCCATCACATAAAGGCTTATCTAATTCATATTTTTTTTAAATTCATAGCTCATAGGAATTTAAAGTAGGAGTAAATATGATTGGCATAATACGAGTAAACTCAGTGCATAATGGGCTTACCTCCACCGAGCGAGGAACCCAGCCTCTTCTTTGTCCATAAGGAGGCCCTGTAGGACTTGTCACTACTAGAGCATTTGAAGAGTTCCATGCTTTAGCTCTTTCTTCCTCTCTGTCCCATACAGGCTGAGTTGGAACAGGTAACAAACTAATACAATAAATAAAATAAATTAACTCAGAAACATTATTTAAAAAAAAAAAAAAAAAAGAAATAACAGTACAATTACAGTTGGCTAAGATTACCTTGAAAGGGACATTATCGAAAACTTCTATAAATGGAAGAAAAAGAAAAAAATAATATACATGATACACAATATTAGCTACAGTGTTACGAATTTCTCAACTGAACGGAGCCATCTTGAAAACGTCAGGTTTGCTGAGTTTGAAACCTTCAACTCGAATTTACTCGAATCAGTAGCAACACTGATGTAAATAAGTTTGAGTGATTTTGGTGTAGAGGATATTAATATTTTATTTAACTAATCTGTTACGATGGATAGTTTCCAAACAAGTATAGTAAGTGCATTCTAAAACTTAAATGTTCAATCTGAAATCATATTTATACCTCTAACTTATTGCCAGTAGTTTTGGTTTAAGGGTAGAAGTTTTTAAATCTTTATTATTTTCAGCCTACTGCAGTACCTCGTATAAATAAAGATATTCCCTTGTCAGAAAGTAAGAAGTTGTGGATTGGAAACTTGGACTCTTCAGTTACGGAGTAAGTATTATTCTTACTATTTTTGGAATTCTTAAATTCTTGTCAATATATGGACTGGTCATTGTTAATGAATAAAACGACTTTGTATTTAGGATTATGAACTGTGGTAATAAACCAGATACATATAAGAATTTTTAGTTTGTCTGTCTTAATTGTTGATAGTTTCCATTAAAAATTAACATCCTACTTCAGAAATTCATATACATATTGAATTGACCTTTCTCAAAACTAATTGTATTGTGTTTTTTTTCTATTGGTTCCAACTTGTAAAACTGTTACAAAAATATGGCGAACTCGAAAAATTCGATATGATTTATCACAAGAATGGACCCAACGCTGGGTTACCTCGTGGATTCGCCTTCGTCTCTTATAAGGATCTCCTTACGGCCCAAATGACGAAGCAGAAGCTTTCGGGAATTAAATTTGGTTCCAGGAATATCGTAGTTAAATGGGCGCACTCCATAGATCAGGTAAGGATTACTCTGTTATCTTCTAAACATTTTATATTCTTTTTTAAATTTTAAATAATATATAAATTTAGTTTATGGGTAAATTACTTATTTATTTCCTCTTGAAACATGAGGATAAGTATTTGGATATATATATAAAATATTGCTTTATCAAACAGTAATGCCCTAGAGTGATCCATATTTTAGTATTTAAACATGCCTCTCTCAGAGACTTCTTTTTGATTGTGTATCATAGCCTAATCGGTGAACAATTTATACACTATGAACTTTAACTGATAAATATAAAGAAATTATATAAATTAACAGGGAATTATATCTTTTCAGTTTCTATTCTTTTATTGTTATTTGGGACTTTTATGTACTGAAGAAGTGGTCATATTTCTCAAAAATTACTCTACTTATAGGGATAAATAATAACTGGGTTAGTTTATTAAGGCACTGAAATAGTGATTTTTTTTGTCATCATTATCCTCAAGTAGGATGATAAGGAAACCTGTTACTGTGTAGTGTGCTTACAAACATACCTATACATTTAACAGACATTAGACAGATTTAGCCTGTACACTCTACAAGGTTCTGCCATAAAATTAGTGTACATTGTTTACACAATTCACGTGGTATTTACCAGTCAACGATGGTTTCTCTATTTCGTTATCTCTCTGGTTATCTCTTTTTGTGGATATTGATAGGTCAACCATAACTGTAATCAGAATATATCTCCTCAAAGTCAGAACATTGTTTGATGTATCTAATTAGGGAAAAATTGAACCGACTGACCACTCTAGACTCTGAGGGAGAGAGATGGTGATACACGAATTCTTGATCAGTCTGCGACGTCTGCTTAGTAATGTATGTATCAATGCCAGCGAAGTAACTCCATGATCTTACCAGATAATATCATCTAAAAGTTTACCTTGGGGACGCCAGTATAAGTTGCTCAAGAACAAGAACGTCCCAAATCAAGTCAAGTGGTTTCATATTTGCTGTTAGTATTAGAGGCATTAACCAAGTTTGGGGATTCGAGTCTTAGTCAAGGGCCTATATTCCCTGTTTCATATACGCGGATGGAAAGTCTTTGTAGGGCATCGGTTGGAAAAGTCGTGCAGCATCTGGCACCAAACTCTGCGATGTCAGGTACTCATTAAAATACTGTAATAAACTATCGAAAGTAAAATTTAAGACTCGATGTAGAATCAACGCGGTAGTTGGGTTCGCTTATGTCTGATTAATTAACCACACTTTCCGGCTCTAGAACTGGTCTGAAGTTGAAAGAGGTGGAAAAGGCATTGTTAGAAACACCTGTAAATTATTCCAAAAAAATGAATGGAAAGTAAAAAAAGCAAACAAATAGTTAAATTTAAATACGATTGATTCAGTTTCATGTCACGAATTTCCTACATGTATAACCTATAATTTATTTGTAAAAAAATGTATTTCCATCTATTTAATAAGTGTGGTAATGGGAATATTGATTGATAGCTTAAACACACTCATTTTCTGTTTGGTGGATTTAAGATGTATATTTGTAAAATAGAGTTGATTATAATTTACATTAATTATATTTTCTAAAAATACCAACGGGTAAAACCTTTATCTTTTCGTAGAATGACTTGGATAAGTTTGAGGTTCCTGAAATTGAGCTTCCAGTCCTAGTTGGAGTCAAAAAATCTTCAAAACCTAGGTAAAGTGATATTATTATTGTAGTAGTTTGTGAACAAAAACACTTTGATTGGACCACTCTGAGTGAAAAAGAACTATTTCCTTTTGTAATTACATGATGTTTGCTTAAAAGGTGAACTCACTGTCAACAAGTACGGTTTAGTTAACTTACTCTAAGAATACAAAAAAAAATTCACTGTAGCATTTAGGGGTTTTGTTGTACATACAAATTAAACTAACGAAAATGAATTTGTAATAATTCATTATTACAAATATTTTAAGAGGATAAATTAAGATCAGATGAGTTCACAGTTTGATTCAATTATTACAATAAAAAGATTTTACATAAACACGTGAAATAACAATCAATGATCAACATATAGGTTTGGTAACTACATCTTCAAGAATACAATTAGAATCAAAATCACTGTATTTGGGTTTTGTGACCTGATGAAAACGCTTAACGTTGAAAGATTAGTATTGTTTCATTTTAATATTGATTCATTATTACAAATATTTTAAGAGGATAAATTAAGATCAGATGAGTTCACAGTTTGATTCAAAAGCGATATACTAGATTTTTTTCACGAGGAGTATTAAAAATGTTGCTTATACGTTGTAGAGGTCATAAAGCTGTTGTTCATTAACTTTTCGTTAAGTCAGTGTTCTTCTTTAAGTCAAGAGAAGTTTTTCTTTCTCTTTTTTACAAAGAAATGAACTTATTTAAAATGATTACAATTGTGAGTTCATACGAGCAAGTAGGGCGTGAACATTTTTGTCACAATACCTTCTAATGTATGTGCTTTACAATTAAGAAACTATATTTTATTAGGTTTAGACTAGTTGTTAAATTAGGCTAATCTTGTTTTATAACAAAGTAATAAAATACTTTGAGAGTTGGGTCAGTTTTCCAGGTTGAAAGAACAATTTTTGAAGTCTTCGTTTTGATTTTTTTTTTTTTAAAAAGAACCTTTT
Organism: Hermatobates lingyangjiaoensis; assembly: GCA_026182355.1. Classification (NCBI taxonomy): domain Eukaryota; kingdom Metazoa; phylum Arthropoda; class Insecta; order Hemiptera; family Hermatobatidae; genus Hermatobates; species Hermatobates lingyangjiaoensis. The sequence goes on from JAPFBL010001926.1 coordinate 3,850,600, forward strand.
CATAGAGAGAGGTTGAAATTTTGAATATTAGAGAAATTACATAGTCATGCATATTTTGTATTAAAACATGCTGCTATTTTAACCTCTTAATATAATAATTTATTGTTTTCCTTATTAAAAATTTCATACTTCATGCCTTAAAACGTTTTAAAGAAAACTACGTATAACGTTGACTTGGAAAGTTTGATTTTAACCTGGAAAACAGATAGATTTTTAATTATATTTTATTTTATTCTATTATACAGTCGATATCTTCTCAGGTGTCTAAACAATCTTAAATGCTTTTAACAATCAATCTTAACATGCTTTTGCTTCTATGAACTGTATTTTCATATGAATGAAAAGTGATATTAACAAAATCCACACAGAGAGACATTACGGAGGAGGAACCTTACATAATCGATATTATTATTAACTTAGTTATTATAATATTAAATATATTTATATTTATTTATTTATATTTATATATATTTATTATATTTATTTTATATTTATTTATATTTATTATGCTTACATTTATTATTCTTGTAATCACCAAGGTTTATAAGATTTGAAGACCTTTGTTCTGCCAAGAAAGTTAACTTTTATATGAGCAAGAGTCAAAGCTCAGAATGATATAAAATCTTGAATCTAAAATTAGGCCTTTTTTACAACTATGAAACCCCAATTACAATTAACATAATTTATTTAAATTAATTAACTATTACTGCTCTGAAAATTTAAATAATCAAGTCTCTGTAATTGTGAAAACATATTTACTTTATGATCTTCAAATATATTAGTTCCATTTTTTAACCTAATACATGTTTTTTTTTTTGTTTACAGTCGAGAAGCTCAAATACGAGCCATAGAAGCAAAATTGAAGTTAATGGAAAATTCCAAAGACGACATAGTAGATATGTCACGGTGCTCGGATTCTATTAGACCTGTGTCTCAGTTTCAGCACAATCTTAACAGGAAACATCAAAAAATTATGCCATATCGAAAGAAATTTAAAAGGAAATCATAAATAAAACCAATATATTTTTGTACAAACCTTTTTTTTTTTTAAATAAATGATTAAAACAGCAAATATTAAGTAACTTATTCTTGCATTCCATATTTATATTTGCCTCGCATATGTTTGGGAAGAGGTACTGTTCGTGGGCAAGGCACTTGACCAAGTATTTCACATATACAATGGCGTTCACATTGGTAACCGAAGTGGGCTGGATTTATATCTTGAGCCTTCGCTTCTATTTTCAATTTTTCCCTAAAAAAAAAAAAATCATTTTACTGATGAAATCACAATAAAAAGAGGTTACAAATTAGAGAAATTACTTAAATATGTATTCGATATGTTATTTTTACAAATCAAAGTAAGGTTGAACATTTGTAACTAGGAGCTTCGGATTGGGTTAGAGAAAATGCATCCTGTTAGACTATCTTTAAACAATACACAAACTAGGTTTCATCAAACATGCGCGAAAATGAAGATGTGAGTTTCGGTTTGACTAAAACCATGTTTACTGTTTCACCCAAACTTCAAATTTGAATACAGAGTTGGTACTTTGAATAAAAAAAAAAAAAATGAAAAATCGGTACAAGGCATTTATTTGTTCCTCTTCTTGTAAGGTGTTTTTCTTGCCAAATGTGTAATACGGTAGCAACATGTCTACTTTTTAAGTAAGAAAGGGATCCCTGGACCTCCAGGCATACCAAATTCTGTCATTACCGTCAAAATGCAGCTCCTGTTATTGTCGAATTAAAATCTGGCTGTTGTGGAAAAGTTACTACAACAGAGAACATAATACCTAGCACAAGCTTAATGAAATTTTAGGGATGTCTAAAAGCCTGGACGAAAGGTGCCCAAAAATTTGAATCCGTTCGACAAGGCAAGACGTATCAACTTCGATAGCCCTTTTTGGAAATGCTGGAGGAAGGTCTCACCATCAGAGAGAGTGATACAGAAAGTCAGAGGGAAAACATTAAGTGTGCACAGAAGGTAGATTGACCGAGGAAATTTGTATCCATTAGATACTCTAAACACATGATGAATAATCAACATTTTTTACCAACAAAAAACGAAATTTAATTCTGAAAATACTAATGGTTCAAACTTTGCTTGCAGAACCAGAATTATAAGGAAATTCATCAACAACATATTTTCTGTTGTATGCACAAGCCGTACAGAGTTCTATGAGAAGTTTGAACGCGGCAGAATGTTGGCCAACAACGGTTCCAACCCTGATGATCTTTCATCTCAACTGGTAATGAACATTTCGGGCAAGTTTGTGTCGAGATTCGCAGAAATAGTCGATCGACTGACTGACATCAGCATAGGATTATGCTTGTATAAATTTCCAGTGAGAAATTCCATGATTTCTGCAGTGCCAAATTTGTGCCGCATTGTTGAGATGATCAAAACCGTACCCTTGTTGAATTAGAAACGAACTGCTAATAAATAATGACAACTTCAATGAGAGCAACATATCAGGCGATACCTGATGAGTTTAATAAGGATGTTGAAAAAAAAAGGTGCATGTGCTTAGTGATGGGCTACAAGTCTCCTCATAAATAAAGTACAAAAGAAAACCGCTAGAGTCGGTAGAAGATCAATGTAATTATATCTGTAGTCGTTTTTGACAGTATTGTCCATCAACAATTTATAGCATATGGTCCGTTAATAAGCAAAGAAGTGTAACAGTGAATTCTAACTCGTTTGAGGGATGCTGTGCGAAGAAGGATTAAACTGAAGGAAACCTAAAATTGGGCATTGCATTACGCCGTCACTCATTGCTCGCAGCTAACAAAATACCACACTCCCGTTGTGACGCCCATCCACAATATTCTCTAAACATACCACAGTAACATTTTTTTCTGTTTTGCAAAAACTAGCTTAATCCTTGCGATTTAGGGCAACGCGGCAAGAGATCAGCAAGCAATCTGTTATAATAAGATTATTAGAGACTTCAATAATCCTATACTATAATATTAAACTACAATAAACTACAATTTCCCCGTAAATGCCTAGTAATCGGCGAGTCAAAAAAAAATTAGAACGGAATTAAAGATATAGAATGTAATCAACCACAATTTTTTTTGTAGCAGCATCTTTTGTATGTAATTATACAGGTTTATAGAATGTGTGAATTATTTCTATTTTAACACAAATGTACTTCTTAAAGTCAATTTTGTACACTCAAAATTTATCCATTTAATTATGTAACTTCATATTTTCAACAATTTAATCATCAAATATAATTACTCACTCAGATTTTCCAACTACTTTTATCAAATGTTGTAATATTTCTTCTTTGGTTTTGCTATCAATATCAATAACCATCTTTTCTCCTCCTTCTGAAAAATATTATTCATGATCATAAATGAAATAATTTACTTATTATTTCGGGGAAACCCATTATCTTATGTAAAAACTTACCAAAATAACAGGTTGCAAAAGGGGTTGGAGTAAGATTAGTGAATGTTATCACCTGAATATTTGGATTTTTATACTGGACCTGTGGTAAATTCCAGAAAACAAAATCCCTATAAATTTCATATAATGTTAATACAATGATAAAACATTCCTTACATTTTGAATGCACACGGAATTGAATCATTTTGTTACCTTGCTCCTGCATGGTGATCACCATTAGTGTTATAATTAATACTAAATATTTTAACCTTATTACGAAAATAAAGTTTTCCAGCTTCCAGATACTTTAATGTTCTCCTTATAGGAGCGGGGCCAATCATAAAAGGCATGTTGATTTATGGAAATATAATAACTTACAACATAATTACCATGGAAAGCTGATAATGAGATTAAATTGTTTAGGAATTGTTTAACACTTTTGAAAACCCCCACTAATCAGTACAGCGGCAACAATGACGTTACCTTCCCAATATCATATGTTAGTGTAAAACACTTGCATCATAACAAGCGTAAATTCTTCACTGTTTTTATTTTATTAACGTTCATCAAAAGTTCAAGTAAGTATTATTTTTTGTACATTTATTTTGTCTTTTAAGTGTTTGTCATAATTCCAGTTGGTTATAATAAGTAACTGGTATTATATTTCTGCTAACTAGTCATATTCCAGATTATTCTGAAAACATCAATCGTTAATATTGATCTTTCATTATATACATTAATGAAATAATTATTCGTTAATTTTGTATGTAATATTGATAAACAAGTAAGAAATGAACTATATCTGTTTTAGGCAAGATGTTAGCTGCAAGATTATGCAATGTTCACATTGCACCTTCTTTTCGATCTTCATTTCTAAACAATGCAGGAAAAAATTCAAATATTAGGCTGATTTTACGAAGGAATTATGCCGATGAATCGAGAGGTTCTTGGACAAGAGCTTCTAGGAGACGAACGATTAAAGAAATTGCGATGCAACCCACAGAAGGAACCCGTATGTATATTAAACATTTATATTGTTATTAAAAGTTTTGATAAAATTCAAATGAGTTCTATTTGATCCAAAGTGGCAAATTTAATGTTGTGTCAAATATTTTGATTATAGGTATTTATTTAAGGATCTCATTTCATTATTCTGGGTTCTAAGATGTTTTAAATTTATTGTGTCTAATATCATCATAAATTTTGGTAATGCTTTTATTTATTTTATTCATTTTTTTTAATTCAAAGAAAGACCATTTTCAGGAAAATTATAAACGTTTGAAAAATTGGTTCTTTAAAAAAAACAACCAGAACTTTGGAAGGACTACAGGAAACAGCATAAATGATATTAAATCTGTGTTTTATTTAAATGCAATCATTTTTGTCTTTAAGTAATCCCTAACTCATTAAATCAAGAACAAATGATAGGAACCAATACGACAAAAATATTGATTTATCAATGAAAACTTTTAAATTCCATTATATAGTTATTTATACTTTATTTTCCTCTGGAACCTTCTCAACTAAAATTAATTTTGTTTTTTGTGATTTTAATTACAAGTTTATAAACAGGTTATGATATTTGTAACAAGAAACTAGGGTGTTGCATCATTTCATATCCTACTCATGCTGCATTCAATTTAGCCAAGTTTTTGAATTCTATAAATAGAATTTGATTCTTATACATTTTTAAACGAGGTATTTGATCATACCTTATTATTTGATTTCTTTTTGTTGATGTGTAGTTTGTAAATTCTATCTTGATGATTAAGTACTTGTATTTCTGACCTTTACTTGCTTACTTATATGTATATTGTTTAGTTGTATATATTTCACGACAGTATTATAATTGATTACATGGTACATTATAATTGGTACATGTTTCTATTATTTATTTAAAAGTTCCTATTATTTATACACGATTATTATTAAATTTCTTATTGTTCTAAATATCATTCTGTAATACTATCCATATATATCAGTAAATTTTCCAGTTGACAACATTTCTCAAAAGTGCCATGAAATATTCAATCCGCAAACAGTGAACATTTTTTAACTATTTAGATCCCTGTCTAAACCACACTAAGAAATTTATAAATAGGTGAATTCATAGACTGGTGAATATCAACAAAAGCTATCACATACCAAGACACATAACAAAATTTACAATGAACAAGTGAAATAAAAATCTCCATAAACAAGATTTATAGATCCCAGATTTATGATTAGCATGTTTGGAATAACTAACGGTCCTTGTCAGAATAACAGGATGATCCATCATCTTGACCCGAAAATCTTAGTTCCAAGTTAGTACAAAAACGCAAATAAAAGGAGGAACATTCAAAATTGTAAAAAAAATCACCTAGAGTTTGTAATTTGTGGTTGCAAAATGCTCAACTTTGTTGATTTCAACTTTGAACTATATTTATTTACCTCTCAGTTTACATGCACTATCTATGCTTTTTTTTTTTAGGGGTTAGGTTTTTAAATATTTCTTCTTACCAACGTTTCTATGTACTTTTACATCTTCATCAGGGCTAAAATAAAGATCTGTCTTATTAAATTGGTAATGTTTATTGCCTTAATGTAGTGTTCTGTTGAAGGTTAAATATACGTCGAAAAGTTAGGAAGAAGGAGTATCCATTAAATACTTATCCAAAAGTCTTAAGTAATACCATATATATTACCTTTATCAGAACAAAGCACTTTCCAATCTTTGTCTTGGTTGTTACTAGAGAATAATACTTGTGGCTGAGTAGAATTCACTAAAAAATCTCAAAATGCTTAGCAGTTATAAGTGTTCTGTTCTGTGTTCATCCATAGTTATGGTTAATTGTGTGAGACATATGAGTAGTCGTAAAGTTGTGTATTAAATGTATTTGTATTGTTTTCTTGTGGTTAGTTGTTTGAAATGCTGACTTTACATTGCAGCATTCGCTGTTGGATCTGCAGCAGTAGCAGGGGGAGCAGTTTTTGGACTAGGAGCACTTTGTTATTATGGCCTTGGATTATCCAAGAAGGCAGGCATTGTTGACCAATCTATGTATGTACATTTTTATAACATTATTGATAAAGTATATTTTAGATTAGAATACTTCAGTTCTCAAATTTACTCAGTTCCGTAAGGAACTCAAAAACCGAATACATTGTTCGGTATGGAATGCAGGCTGTAGTGGTATGAATACATATAAGTACTTTGTACAAAATCATAAAAGATACAGCTATTTGTATGCATCGGTTCCTTATGATAAGCCAAAAGCCTAAAACACGTTAAGCTTTTATAAGGCTATTAGAAAAAAAAAATATAAAATCAATCACTGAAACTGAATACACCATCACAAATAAATCTCCGATAGTAACTACTTTTACTTGTGCTGAGGAGAATTTATGCTAAAAGTGAAGTTATTTTCTCTTCGTTTTACGAACGCTGCTCTCATTCTTGATCTGAATAACTTGGTTGTCTCTTATGTTCTTCTAAGATCTTTACTATTAATTTTCCATTTTCATTATACTTTTGTCGAATGATTAAAAAAAACCACCAATGAAGAAGAAAACAAGACGATTACAGAAGTTGTTAGTTTTCAGTATTTCGAAAACCAGTTACACAGTTCGTTGTGTAATTATTGTAAACTTCAGAGTCGTTATTTCAGGAAAGCCGTCACAGGATCAAAATCCTGGTTTACAGGGATGTAGAGAAGAGTAGAGGGGGAGGTTCTGACCTTGAATGTCGAGTAACTAGACAAGTTATGAATTAAGACATTGCCAAAGAGTTATTATTTAATTTATACTAACAGATGTAGCATTAGCGAGTATGAGTAAGGATTATCATTGAAGTCATGGTCATTTGGTGTTCGGATTGATTTTTGAACCGAATTATGTAAATAGACATATTGGAACCAACTTATTTTAGTTCGAATAAACATCTGAAAACGAACATATCACCACACTATAACCATCAGAATTAATTAGTGAAAACAATATGTCATAACTTTTAAAACTGTTTTGCCATGTTACTTGTCGAGTACATCAACCTGTCTAGGACCCTGCTGTCTTTCTTCAAGATCGATTCTTGTTCTTGTTGATTAAAGAAATTGCTTTTGAAGATGACACCTAACCGATTTTCAAAATATCAAATCACTATCATAACTATAAAACCCTCTTAACTTGAATGTTGTCCAGCGTACACATTTAATTTATACTATCAACTATGGCATTAATAAACCTTGACTGATTAAATCATTATTCGATTTTAATGATTATTACTTTTCAGGATGTGGCCGCAGTACGTCAAAGATAGGATCAAGGCCACCTATGTCTATTTCGGCGGATCTCTGATATTCACTGCTGCCAGTGCAGTGGCTGTCTTTAGGTCTCCTACCATGTTGCAGTTGATGATGAAAAACTCATTCCTTGTAAGATCCACTTTTAATAAACATACATATTTCTTAAAGATATTGACGCAAGAATAACAAATTGTGGGTTTTTTTTTAAATTGTTCATTAATTTCGTTACACGTCTGTTGCTCTGCCTGGATCAAGTTTTAAAATCTGTATGTGACCCATTTATCTGTCTGATCTTTTAAAACCTTTTTTTTAGTCGTGTATAAGGTGAAGTGAATTGAAGTGTAAGGTGTTTATGGGCATGATGGTAACTTATATAACTACTCCAAGTCAAAGGGAGCATATATCTTATAAGCTTCATAAAAGGTAATCATCTAGTATATGGAGAAAAAAGCTGTTTTACAAATTATTTTTATATCTAACCATTATATTTAACAATGCCTACTTATTGTTATACGAACATTTCTCTCAATAATTGTTTATAACCAGGCCACTGATTATCTCGTACAATCATAACCAAATATGTAACTTTAATGGAATATGGTGATTCCTTTGATTGAAACAATTAAATATTACTGATTCACAAATGAGATGTATTCCATTATATAACTACTATAAAGTTAGCAAACGTTTATTTATATGTATATATTATTAAAATTTGCTGTAGCTTTTTGTGCTGGTGACCTCGATCTTTCGGGCAATTCTTCCTTTCTTTTGTCTGCAGTTAGCATAGCATCTGTCCATTCTGTCCAAGAGGTATAGTTGAGATTCAAATTGTACGAGCTTTCGACAATGGAAACATTGGTCATCCATCGTCAGGTAGATCATGGTTTGTAGTCAAAAGCTTAAAAGTCAAATTGCCCGAAAGATCGAGGCCACCAACACGAAAATAATGAGTGCAGAAGCTGCTGTAAATATTAATAATATATGTTTAAGAGAAGACCTGCTGCCAATTTACACTTATGTATATATATATATTTAAATTAATTTTTTTATGGTAGTAATGTTGGATGTTTAGGCAATAGCTGGTAGCCTGGCAGCAATGGTCGCAACAGGAGCTGTTTGTCGATCTATTCCCTACGAACCAGGATTCGGTCCGAAGCAGATGGCGTGGGTGTTGCACACTTCCGTGGTGGGTGCTGTCATTGCCCCTATGTGCCTTCTTGGGGGGCCTCTTCTCATTCGAGCCGCTTGGTAATTGTCTAGTGTTTTTTTTTTTAATTCAATATAATAATCAGGTTTGTAATGATCATTAAGTTGATTATTATTTACTTCCTAAGATGAAACAGTGAACATCTTAGTGAAACCTTGTTAACTTATAAATTCCAGACTGTACCAAATGGATTTAAAGTATCGTCTGTTTGAAACTGGATAGTTTGAACACGTTGGGTACACTCTTCAGTTTACTAAATAATACTATATTGCCATTATATTCAATGCCTCCATTGTTATCAATATTCTATTCTAAAGACCACAGATTCCTATACTTGAAGATTACTATACGTATACATTGTGACTGCTAAGTTTCTTAAAGTACAGTTTTTTTCAGGTACACAGCTGGTGTGGTTGGAGGTTTATCGGCTGTTGCTTGCTGCGCTCCTAGTGACAAGTTCCTCAACATGGGAGGTCCTCTTGCCATTGGTCTGGGAGTTGTGTTCGCTTCTTCTCTAGGTAATAACTTTGTGTAATATATATAACAAACAATTCGTTTAGCATAGAGTCTGTTTAAATAATATTGTGACAGAAGATTGGAAAACAATAGAACTATAAGAATGTTTTAAGTCGTTTAAATTAGTAAATGAGTTTTTGCTTTCACATTCAGTACTGTTGGGGTGAAACAGAGCTAGTAAGAAAGTCTAAATTACGTTAGCCTTCGGTTCAGAAGCCAATGTTTGACTTTATTTCATCCCATGATCTGCCTGCAGTCCTGCCTCCATTATTATAAATATTTTTTCAATTGTCAAAGTTTTTCTCTCTGTTATATTAGATTTATTCTTTCAGATTTATTTATAATTTGGTTGAACACTGGAAAAAGCTTATTTTTAACCCCATGCCAGGCATTTTTACCGTTTTACTGTGAACGGTCTAGTGTATAATAGCTATCCTTTCTTTCTTAGAAGGATCCTTCAATTCTTCTAAAATTGGGAACCCAGTAAGTGCTCGGAATGCGTGTTTTCTAAATGACATGAGCACATATGGAGAAATCTAGCTCTCCAATACTGGAAAAAGTCATATCCCGTCAGTAATCTGAAGCATCTTGCACTTTAATTTATCTTACTTTTTCTTGCATGTGAATTTTGTATTTTGTTTATTTGTTAATATTTAATACATTATTTATTTTGTAAGGAGAGAGTGTATATGTTGAGGCATTTATGCGTTCGCAGGTTCTATGTTTCTGCCGCCCACCACAATGCTTGGAGCAGGTTTATACTCTGTTGGCCTGTATGGAGGACTGCTTCTTTTCTCAGGCTTCTTACTTTATGACACACAGAGGATTGTGAGAGTTGCTGAAACCTACCCTGAGCATGCCCCTCAGAAATTTGACCCAGTTAGCGCGTAAGTAGAAATCATGCTATATTCACTATACTACTAATTCTTTAATTCAGAATTCCAGACCCGGTTTCTGTGAAACGATGACTCAATCGTACAACTCTGAACGATTTAATGAATCTATGATATTATCACGTGTATGTCAGTTCATAGAAACATTTTTATTACTATCATTTCATGTCTAAGGAACTTAAATATAGAATTAGCCTTGTATAGTTATGATAAGATGGATTTTATAAAGACATTATAATGCGAAATACTAATAAAATATTGTTAGGTCGCTGTAATTCTTTGCATCTTAGTAAAGGAGAAAGGATTATATCTAAATTTAGTAGTAATTTTTTTTGATTAATTATCCCCTCCCCTTTATCCTATTGGACTTCCTTTATTTTTCTCTTATAATTATTTGTCTGATTGGAATTAATGACATTTAAAAAATGAGATGACACACAAACGAATAAGATAAAGCAAAACATACAATATTTTAAATAAAAGCAAGTAAATACTTATATGGATAGTTGTTATTTCCCATTTGAAGTTACCAAAGGGATCATATAAAAAAATAATAATATAATTCATATAATTATTTATATAAAAGAACTCATTTAAAAAAATACCTTTCACTGACCACATAACTTAAGCTATTGAACACTTAATTAACGCATTAGATTATTTCAGTATAATTAAACTTATGTACTAGTTGTTGTTGTTTATCTAATTTTGTGATTTCCAATTAGGGGTACTAAGGTTAGGTTAGGTCGCAGTGACAGTCTAACAAGGAACACATATCGGTCAAACATTGGCCCTTTGTGATAAAACACAATGAACATTTTGCTACATTGGAAGTCCTAAATTTTACCTACCTCAAGTATATTTAGAGTAAGGGTCTTTAACCAGTACTTCACATCGTACAGACTTGGGACCGTCGGCTTAAAATCCTCTCCGAGGGACGACTTATTCTATTTATTTACCTTCTCCGTGAATAAATCGAGGACCTGAGTGAGTATTTAACCCCGGATCTACCAGTCCAGAGGCGAGCACATTACAACTTACCTTTAACAGGCTAAGGGGCTAACTGGGCCCCTTATACATAAGTAATTTACTCACAATTACCTTTTTATATTAAATTATGGTTATTCTGAAGAAACACAAAGAAATTTTTACTAATTGTAAAAAAAATTACGATTTCATAAAAATTGGCAAAATGTAATAGACACATTCGTAAAACAGATAAATTAATTATATTGATTGTTCTTCATTTCTGATAATACGTTCAGTTATAGTAAAATTGAGTGTAAACTATTTTGTATTTATTGCATTGATATAACGTTTAATCCTAATAAGGCCTTAGTTTCACTTTAGATTTTCTGAAATATTTATCGATGAATGTATGCATAGTATGTATGTGACGAGTTTTCATTATATTAGACCAAGGGTCTAGAGGTTGAGTTTATCTACCATTCAGTCTATGTTGATAATTATTAAGAATTAATAATGCATTTCTACTTGTAATTTACGCAGACTATTGTTTTACAGATCTATTTCTATCTATATGGACACCATCAATATCTTCATTAGAATCGCTCAAATCCTTGCCATGGGAGGTGGAAACAATAAGAGGCGATAAACTTTAGAATAAATAAAAATCTTCGTACCATTTGTTATTTGTAAATAGTAAAATTGAGATTGTTTCCTTTTTAAGTTATATTTCTTTCATTTTGTGTAATTTAAATGTTATAAGCTTATTATTTAACTGGATCAACATCAAGTCTTTGCCGAATGATATAGGGTCAGAATAATAGGTAAGGTCAGAAATTCAAATCTGATGTCATCAACCAGTTCAAGTATAGTTTCTTGTTTCATATTGTACTTGTAGACTACAATTCCTTTATTGCTATCACATTAAATATTATATTTTTCTGGAAGGGCTAAAAAAAGGATCTATGTTTATAATTATGGCATAACAAAAAATGATATGTAATTGTAGTTTAACTGAATTTTTGAAAAGAATATAGTGAAAAACATTTGGTTATTTTTAAGTATTAAAATCTGGTTTAAGTTTAAACATAGTGGTGTTAATGACTTTAAGGGAACTAGCCAGAAAGATTTGTACCTTGTAAACAATATACTTTGTGTATAGCTATTTGTACACAAATACTACTCTGTAACTCTTTAGTGCTCCTAATTTTCTTGATTTTGACCAAACTCCATTGAAATGCGGTATACAGTATGAACAGTGTCTTCATTTGATTGCATCTTGCTAGATCTCGTAAGGTCAGGATTACTGGTAGTGCTTTTAAACTTCATCAGGGAAGGGTTATAGGTATTTCCTTTTCTAATATTATTTTATTTAGTATGTTACAGATATTGTTGTAATAACCTCACACTTTGTAATCACAAATAATATTAGTTTTTTTTTTCTTTTATAAATGCCATATTTATACAATTTCTGAACAATATATAAAATGTGCTCTAAATTATAACGTGATTAACTAACAAAACAAGTAATGAAAATGTGCATGTATTTATCATATGCTCTATTGACATCAAATTCATATGTGCGATTACTTCAGTTCTTCATGTACCGCAATATAACTTTGTATGATCAGGGAAAGACTTTGTTCTTGTTTTATATGTTCAGTATGTAATTGAAATACTTAATAAATCTATTGTGTGACAACTGTTAGACATGTACTGATCACTATATTACCTTGAATATAGATGTTTATTTAAGTGTAGCTTAATGTCTTGAATTTCATACTTTATATATCAATGATCAAACAACAATAAGAAAAAAAAATCTTTCTTTTTTCATTTTTTTTTCTTATTGTGGTTTGACCATTGATTGTTATTTCACGTGTTTATGTGAAACCTTTTTATACTTTATATATATATATATATATATATATATATATATATAAACTAGAATTTAAAAAGAACACATAGAAAGGAAACCACTGAACTCACTACTATATTTCGATGTCCTCGTCTTCAGGAAAAGAAGTGAATCGCTCCAAAGGCTGATAACGACTGACTTGGCGTTCGAACTGAAGCACTCAAACAGTGTAGCCAACTTTCGGAGGAAAGGTAGACAGGGAAGATAAAGAGATAAAAGCTAAATAAAAATTAAAAAATGAAAACATTTAACTAAAATAAAATTAAAAGCTGATAACAACTTTAAAAAAAAAAAATCAACGATTGAGGTTAAGCCCAGGAGCCGATCTACCGCCCAGAAGACTAATAAGTGCTTCTTCTGAAGCTCTCAGAGTAACTTTCGAATTAGTCTGATCAATCTGCCTCAGGACCTGTACACGGAAACAGTCATTAAAACTAAGTCCGTGAGAACTGGCATGAGTAGCAACGGGAAGGTCACTGCGTTTGCCAACGGATGACCTGTGATTATTCATACGCAGGCTTAGCTTGGTGGAAGCCAAACCCACATAAAAAGAATCACACTGGGTCCAATCCAAACGGTAAACGCAGTTACCAGAGGTACAAGAGGTCTTGTGAGAGATAGGGTAGGTGCGTTTACTATGGACAGAGCTAAAGGAAGGAACGGGATTGATGATAGGACAAGTAAGACATCCACGACGTCCACATTGAACCATACCACCAGCAGTTTTTGGAGGCTTAGGAGAAGAGATGTGAGAGAAGATAGATTGAAGGTTAGCAGGTTTGCGATAGGAAATGGAAGGTGCCTCACTAAAGACTGAAGAAGTACAGGAGGAAGAAGAAAGTATAGGGAAAAACTCCCTGACAACTGCACCCAGCCTATGAGCACGAGGAAAATAAGTGGTGATGAGGAAGTTAGAGTCACTGCGATCCCTCCTAGGACCTGAATTATGATGAACGTCTGCAGGGACTATACGGTTGTTAATGAAATTAGAAGGATATCCTCGGTCAGAAAATTTCTGTTTCAATAAATCTATTTGGAAGGAACGATCTTTTATTCTGCTACAAATTTTATGGAGGCGTATGGACAATGATCTGGGGATAGCTTTTTTTACGTGGGAGGGATGGCAACTATTGAAATGAAGGTACTGCTGGGCGTTAGTAGGCTTGATATGGACAGAAGTAGAAAGATGACCCCCATTGTAGGTGACGCTGACATCCAAAAATGTAATAAGGTTATTGGACGCTTGATGAGTAAAGGAAATAGATGAAGAGAAGGAATTAAATGACGTAATGAACTGATCTAACTCATGCTTACCATGGGGCCACAGGAAAAAAATATCATCTATGTATCGTACGTAAAGGATGGGGAGGAGATTGCGAGTGGCAAGGAAATCTTGTTCCAGCTTCGCCATGAAAAGATTTGCAAAGGAAGGAGCCATGATCGTGCCCATAGCCGTTCCCCTGATCTGAAGGTAATAATTACCATCAAAACAGAAGACATTATGTCTAAGGACAAAATCGGCCAACTGAACAATGAAATTGGTGGTAGGAGTGAGGGGTGGAGTTCTTCGATCTAGGAAGTATCGGAGCGCATCCAAGCCTTCAGAATGTTCAATAGAAGTGTATAGGGATGTGACATCCATGGTAACCATGAGGAGGGGGTGAACAAGGTTTGATGGGGGAGAAAAATCTTTAAGGATCTGAAGGAAATTAAAGGAATCCTTACAAAAGGAAGGCTTTTTTTTGTAAGGCTATATATATATATATATGGTCGCCGCTCTGCCTTCCTGCGGGACTCTTCCCCTCCTGATGATGACGATGGTCGATATATATATAAAGATTTCACATAAATGCGTGAAATGATCAAACCACAATAAGAAAATGAACACAAGACTAAGATCTTTCAACCGTAACAAGCGGACTTCGTCAGAGTCAAAAACCCAACTGAAACACTAGATGCACAGAACATCTTGTGAGGGGTTGAGAAGAGTGGTGTTTTAAAAGGGTGAAAGCGCAGGAAAGGAATAATGGCCAGAAAGGGATATTTGGGGGAAACAAAGGAGTACAGTAAGAAAAAGTAAAAAACTATCCGCTAGCTGTCAACCCTCTTTGAAGAGGCTATTGCCCTCGTAACGAAAGTATCAAGTTTGAAGAGACCGTTACTAATGTTTATAATTTTTGATCTATTAAATTTAATTAGAGACGATTCAATGTTGTTAAGAAATATTATTGAATCGTTGTTGAATCGAAATTTATATAATGTAAATTTCATCATTTTTCTAATTCAAAAATTCTGACTTCTGACTATGAAAAAGGTTTTAAATAAAACCGAAACGTTGACATTGAGAGTTTGATTTTGATCCTGGAAAATTGACCGAATCCCGATTTTATTATACACCTATATATAGGTGTATTATATATAGGTATATTATACACCTATATATATATATATTTGTGAATTTTGGTAGCAGTCCTTCTTTTAAGCACATATTATTAAGAACGTAACCATAGTTGGCAGCAACTTGCTTCTTTATAAGTTTCTCTATCTTCATAAATAAGGATTTCGTTGTTGAATCTAAACCATATAACAAACTTCCTACACATTTAACAGTCAACATGTTTCAACTCCTTCATAGAGCCATCTTCAGGACGAGATGATTCTCAATAGCTTTTCCTTTTATATTAGCAAAGTAGAGTCAATTAGTGGGATTAAAGTTGTTTGTTCAAAGCTGGGGATGTGAGTGATCTAAGGGGTCGCTGCTATTACCTTAGCCGGGTCTATTTGGCCTTGTGTTCCAAATTGTTTTAGGCTCCTATAGCCGTTTTCTAACTTAATATTGATTGGGGTTTCATTTTTTGTATACATACAGCTTCAATAATTTTAAATCTGTGTTGATCTTTTTCTTTTTTAATTATTTTGGTCCCTTGTCAATTTGGTCTTGTGAATTTGCTCCATGTGTTTCTTGAGAGCACCAGACATCAGATGCATTGTGAGCCTCCTTGACAGAGTCGTGGTGGTTACTCCAATGTACGAATCTTTTCGGTTTTCACAGTTACCTTATGTACAAGTATATTCGGACACTAGATTAGTTTCTTTGAGTGAAGTGCTCTTACCTTGGTTATTGTTTTTCATGAACAGACTGCTGATTGTGGGGCTTCTATAGTAAGTAATCAGAGAACTCTGTCGTCTTTTTTTGTACACTTTATATTGTTGTTTATGATATTCTTCAGTAACTTTTCATCAATTTTGTACTGTTCGGAGTATTGATTTCTATAGTAAATTTTATGAATAGTTCCAGGAGTTTCTTTACTCATTTTTTTGCGTTCGTTGGATATAGATATTCCTTTAGAATATTGTCGAATTTCTCATTAGAGTAGACATTGTATACGAATGCCTGCTTTGCTCTGTTTATGTTACAATGAAAAATCTTCCAGTCTTAAGCTATTTTATAAGTTCGATGAGTCAGAGCTTTAATAGTTGCATCCTTCTAGCGTTGTGGACACTCATTCAATACATTGAGGTATGAAATTGTATTGGTGGCTTTTATGTATACTGAAGTTTCGGTTCTCTGGTTTTCTGAATTGATGTTTAGATCAAGGAAATTGATTTTCTTATTTATTGATTTCTCAATTGTGAATTTTAAATAGGTGAATTTTAATCCTTCAAATTTTTCGTTAAGTTTTCAATGTCGTTCATACTTTTTGATACTATGAAGCAGTCATCCACATATCTACAGTAGTCTATTGGTTTGGTTTGATCTCCGGTCTGTTGAACATTATATTATTTTCAATATGACACATGTAATAATTGGCGAATGCCACTCCCAGAGGTGGCCCTATGGCAACTGTCATATATCATGACAGGTCATATATATGTCATATATCAATATGATCCCTCTGTAAATACATGGATCCGTCTATGTTCGTAAATGGGTTAGTGCAGACTTGGAATAGTTTTCGTAATTACTCTTCTTTCAGATATTTGGGTGGTGGTGTATTACTCTTATAACAGACATAATGGCATATGATATCTATAGTTTCCATGACAGGGACATTCGTAAATAATGACTCAACGTCTAATGAAGCCATTGTTGTCCCTTCAGGTTGTACCTCTTTTATGATGTCCAGAAATTCTTCGGTTGATTTAATCATGTAGTGTACTTTAAATTTCATTTTGTTTTGTTCATTTTTTTCTTCTTTAGCTGTTAGTAGTACTTTCTTCGTTTTCATTGTGGCAAAACTACACAGGTTTGTGAAACTCTTTAGTTGACTGTTGTCTTCTGACGACACTACCTCTCCTGACGACGACCATTAATGGTTTCAAAGAGTTTTTTTTTATGTTCTTAATACACATATGTATAAACAGTAATATAAATATGTATAAAAAAAAGTAAGCATTATTGAAATAATATATTTTTAGTAGAATTATTACAATTAATTGTTTAACTAACATAATTAAATCTTTAAGCATTGATTTCTAGTGATGGAAAAAAGGACAGTATTATTTTCAGCTATAAGGTTATAAACAAAATTATTTTGTGATAGCATAGTGTCAAAATAGCAACGAAATTAACCATCAGGGAAGAATGAGAAAAATAAATAATTAAAGTATTAAGTGAATATGTTGATTACAAGTGGTCAAGAGCCTTCCTTTTCACTCTTAAGTCATGGTTTGGAGGTCCGTAGTATGGAGATGGTGTAAACATCCCGTAGTACTGAAACAAAATGAAAGTGAGAACATAACAAATTTGTCTTTTGTATATCCTATATCCTATCAGGTAACTAGGTGTCAGTAATCTGTGGCATGCGTGCCACCACTGGCCTACGAGACGTACTTGCTTGAAACTCGAAGATATTGGTAGGAATTGACAAGACAAGCTTACTTGGATTTGAAAGGCATTAGTAACCTGGGATAGGTCTGACAAAACGGCGCACGAAACATGCTTAAAGTGGAAATGTTAATCTGTGGCACACCAGCCAAGACTGTGCCATGAAACTTGCTGATTTGAAATTCGACTGATTCAAAAATCTGTGGTACTCCTGCTGGCCCCGAAACTGACTTGCTTCAAATTCGAAGGAATCGGCTGCTTGTTGTGCCAGGCCTGTCAAAAGCCGGTAGTATAATTTTATTTTAGTATAATTCCATTTACTTTATTTGTGAAACTTTATGTTGTAATGTTAAACAACACTTTTCATAACACCTAATTTAAGTGCCGATATATTTTAGTTCATTCATCTGACCATCTCCAGAATATAAATTTTCACGTTTGCTTGGCATTTAAATGCTACTTGTTTGTACATTTAATAACAATGTGGATACAAGTGAAGTCAGCACTACTTTTTAAAGATGGGTTTGGATTTGACCTGAAATTTTATAGCTTGAAGATGGCCACGTGGATAGGTGAAATATATCAATTAAATAGTAAGTTTAAGGAATTGACGCCTCACTCTTTAATTTTTAAATTTTACTCATATATTTTTTTTGTGAGTTTCTTTAGTTTTACTGAATATGAGATCTGTTTTTTGAAAATATATAAGGGAAAACATTCTCAAGTATGATTTCAGCAATCGTACTTATATGCCAGTGTGACAGATTGTTTATAAGATAAGTAAAAGAAATACTAAACCCTCTTGTTGATTATTCGGTTAGCAATGCCGACGGCTGTTATCAGGAACACCATGAGGAATGATATGACGTAACCAGTACTTAGAGCTCCATACTTTGCAATCACATAGCAGACGTGCGTCTGTAAAATGGATTAAATGAGAAACCTGAGAAATATAATTACAAATTTTATTTTAGTGTTACAAATGCAAGCATTTGACATATTATTTTGGCTAAATATTATCGGCAACAACTCTTTTTGCCACCTTTCCCGGAACAGGGTAGTCACAAGATTTCCGCCTCTCTTTCACTCCTCTGTTCAATTTTCGGCTTAAGAAATTTCAATATTTAAATATATCAAGCGTATTGTTTCAGCGACTCGGCATATTAAAACAGTTTGTTTGAAAACTCTTAACTGGGACAAATAACATTTTTTGTGGGTACTAAAAGACTGGTATTTATCATATTTTGATATTGCATTGTGGTATTGAATTACAAAAAAAATATGGCTATTAGGCAAATATTTTGACTAAGGAAGTCAGAAGGACTGAAAGTAAAGTTTTCAACCGATTTATACCTCAATTTTCCGTCCGTACGCTTACCTTACTACTTACGCCGTCCGTATCTCCAGGAATAAATGTAAAATGTGTGCCACTATGTATGCATCAAATAAATATGTTAATTCCACTTTCTGACCTCTTGCTGGCAAAATGCTGAGGTATAGTAAATTACGATACACTAGATTATATTTTGCTATTAATTTCTAGATTCGTATTAGCTTAAAATCACAGTAAGAAATCAGAAAAAGATTAAGATCTTTCAGCAGTAACAAACGGTCTTCGTCAGAGTCAAATCTCAACTGACTCAACCGAGTTGAGATTTGACTCTGACGAAGACCGTTTGTTACTGTTGAGAGATATTTTTTTCTGATTTCTTGCTGTGGTATGGATGATGAGATAGATATAACTGTAAGATGACTTTTTGAAAGCTCTTACTACCGAAACCGGTCGAGTGTGAAAAAATTACGAAGTTAGAAAAAGCATTCTTCTTTTATTGTTACAAGCAAAACTCTGTGTTAGCACTGCAATTATAACATTATGTGAGAGTTTTAGTTATTTCTATATACATCTTGTCCACTGAAATCAAAAGCAACAGTTGACAAAATACTTGATCGAATAGTACTGCTGGTTTTTATTTTTTTTTGTCTGTTACACAAAAGAAGATATTTTAAGTTAAGGAAACATTAAGTAATTAGATTTCATAAAACCCGTAGTGTAATATTTAAAGATGTTAATGACATATTTTAGAGGTTTGAATTATTAAGTGGTAAAAAAATAGTATTGATATACAAATATGGAATTGGTCAGGCTCTTGGCAGGAGTACTCCGAGTCCTAGCTGGCACTGTATTTTATCGCTATATAGGCATAATTTTGTACTATCTTTAAACAGTTCACTTTGTGTAAAACGTTGAGTTTACATGTGTGGGGAGTAAAAGGGCAGGTAAGAACGCACTCCGGTTTGCTATTTACACTGGTACACCGATATACGAATGAGTCTATATATGTTTTTTTGAGAAGCCAGGTAAAATTCTCACAGAAATTCCGCTCAAAATTCAAAATATGAGCATATAGTGAGTTTGCACGCCACTTTGGGAATGTAGGATCCGAAGTTTTGCGCCAATTTATTTAATGCTGCCAAAAATACAAAATTCATAAAATGATAAAAAGCAATTTTCGAACTGTTATGAGCAGTTCCATAAATATAAATTAATGTCGATTGGTTACTTTAATTATTCTAACGCATATATATTACATGGAATTGAATTCTTTTAATTATTTTTTTAAAATATGAATTATAAAATATTAAATTTTTACAGGTTCTTTCTTGGGTAATTATAGAATAGTATTTCCTGTAGCACATACTCTTAATCCCTTTATTTTATTTCATATGGTGCAATATAGCTTTTTGTCTCGTTCCCAATCACCACACGTCAATTTACAAAATATAGTGTCATATATTTTGCTATCTTAATTTGTACTTAATTCATTAGGTTTGTTACCATTAACTCTGCATATTTTTTCTCGATATTTAAGGATTATTTAAATGTTTTTAAATGGTTTGGACCCATTACCGAAGTTTACATTATTTTCGAAACAATTATCAGAAAATTTTTTCATAAACATTCTACATACCATCTCAGTTTTGAGACTAATTAAACTCATATATCCAGATACCACTGTATTCTTTATTATAAAGTATATTACACAAAGTACATAACGTCAAATTTAAATTAACTAACATGATTGTACATACTTTTTGTACAAATGACATAGAGTAAAAGAACAAGCAATAAAACAGAAATTACTCCGTGATTGTTTCCAAATTTGAATAAAACATGAAAGTAATGTAATTTAATATTCTTTAATATATGGTACTGTGTGAACAGTGGCGTAGCAACCAGGTCGTAAAATATGCCCCCCCGCTGGCCGTTGATAATCCGTTCAGCTTCAAACTTTCAGAAAGTCCTCTTAATATTTATTTTCATGGAATTACAATCAAGGATCTAATTTTAGACTGCTGTCATTGGTCCCGGATATACATCTTATTACAGTATGTACTCGTATAAATATACATACAGTTGTCATCAAAGAAAACCAAAGATTTTTCGAAAAAAAAACTATAATTGTAGGGTGAAAGCTAATGAAATAGTCTCCACATATAAAAATCTAATGGTATAAACAACGCGTTTCGAACACGTAGTGTTCTTCCTCAGGCATTAACTAAAAAATACAATGTCATCAGAGGGTTATCTATAGTACAAAGTGAATATAGTACAAAATAAAAATAAAATAAGGAAGAGAGTACGAACCTAAGGGTGAGTGTTTGTGGTACAATTGACCGAGAATAGGATGGACATGGGTCCCAGACAGTACAGAGAGTACATATTTACTTTGTACTATAGATAACTCTCTGATGACATTGTATTTTTTAGTAATGCCTGAGGAAGAACACTATGTGTTCGAAACGTGTTGTTTATACCATTAAATTTTTATATGTGGAGACCATTTCATTAGCTTTTTACCCTACAAGGAGTAAATACCACATAACAACTGATTGTACTACGTTAGAATTAAAAACCTATAAGTCAAATCATAAAAAAATTATCAACTTATATTTACCAGCTACGCAAATAAATATAATACAATTCAATCCCATTAAAAAACTAGTTTTGAAAAATCTAATATAAGTTTATTTTTATTTGCAAATATGCAGTTTAAAATACGTTTGAAAACAGCATTACACAAATAAAACATAAAAAACATTTACAACTCTTATAACTCATTTTGGTATAAACTTTCAAACTTTTTGTTTTATTTCAATTTTTTTTATTTTGTATGTTTACCCCATCAAAATAAATATTGATGGCGGACCCCCTCGCCCCCCCCCCCTTACTACCCCTTGTGTGAAAAGTTAATTTGTTATAATTTTGGAAAAATTCTGTCTAATAATAGTAAAGTTATTAGAATGGGATATTAAAAAAATGAGTTGAAAGTTTTTACTCACAATGCACAAGGGTGGCACAATGTATATAAAAATGGCGAACATGTATGATGGTGTGACACCTGTCATGAAGTGGATGTCCTTTTGGAATGTGTCTACCGAGTAAATAATGATGCTGACGAAAAAGATGAGCATAGTGGAGAAACTCATGCCTTCCAGCATCCAGTACGGCCCTCCGGTGGTGTAGTACTGCCAGGCAAACATTCTCGTTAAACAACCATTACTTACATATAAGTTTTGGTAGAAATATATAATTCAACAGGTTCAATTTGTCAAAGGTAAAAAAAGTAATAAAACTCTAATATATTAGCCCATTTATTTCACATTAAATGCAAAAATAAAGGTACGGTAGGATTTGTAATAACAATTACAAAGCATAAAAATACACTTAACAGAACCAAATGTTACTGTTAAGAAAATAGAGAGCTATTATTGCTTACTATTGTCTTAACATAAAGACGAACTACGCTTTAAAATATGTTTTACTGTTAGCGTTTTTCTCTACCTTATGTTTTATGTTATTTACTATAATAATAATACAGATATATAACTTAAATTATAGCAGAGAAGGACTAAAAGAAAACGCGTAATCAAGGTTCTCTTATTCATTCCTTCTTCGATAGAAAACAAGAAGGAAAATCACAATGTCGAAGATGGGAAAGGTTTTTGGGTATCAATCGAGAAAATCGAATTTCTATTGGAGAAGAGATTTCCAAGATTGTGAGGATATTTGCCGGAATGATATTGTAAATTGGGAACGTATTGGATGTGCAGAAAGGAGAAGACCAAATCAAGAAGAATTGTTCAAAGATATATTTTCGTTTGTCGGTATATCCATTTTTATTCTGATATCAACCTTAACGAGATCTAAAGTAAATCCAACGATAAATGTACAGTGCTTTTGTAATAAAAACTGTACAGTTGTTTCTCAATCAAAGTTATGAGTAAAAGTTTACTAAAAAATAATTAAACAAGACAATTTGTAGTACTGTAGATTCTTGAATGGCTGACAGAAGCTACCTGGCAGAGTAGGAATAAATATTACTGCAAATAACCTTGAGCATACTTAAAGATGTAATCATTAACTTATCATGGAAGGAATAAGATTTCAAATAATTCATCTTGAGTAATCCAAAGATTTCAAATAATTCATATTGAGGAATCCACAAAATGTTGCATGGTAAGATCAGACAGTGATTTGGATTGACAAATGAGCTGGGTGTGGAAGCTACAAGTCGAAAAGAGTATCCACGCTGTGCACGCGCTCCAAGTGGAACTGAGTAGAATCAGAAATGAAGTAATTCATTCAAGGACAGTTCTTTGTGCATAAAAAGATTTTCGACTATACACGCAATACAAAATTCAACGTTTAAACAACAATAAGAAATTCAGACATGTGATTCAGAAGTTTTAATGGTGTTCGACAGAGTCCCATTCAAACTAAAATAAAAAAAAAAATTAAATTGATCGTCTGGTGTGGTCCTGATCAGGAGGCAGGAGGGTGGGGTCAAAGAAAAAGGTATTACAGGAGGGTGTAAGGAGTTAGGAAATGGAATGGTAATAATGTAGGTAATTTGTTAATTACGAACACGCCTAGCGAACAGCCGTTTTTTTTAAATTCCATGTAAATGCTATCATAAAATATGCATTCGTCAGACTGGTAAATCATTAAAAATACGTGTCAAGTACCACCGATGTACCAAAATTAGAGGGAAAGAAAGTAATGGCTTATTTTAGCATATAAGTAGTGAGAAATATTATATAAATCGGGCAGAAGCTGAAATAATCGCGTATGCAAGATCGAAGTTGTTAAGAAATATTATCAAGCTACCTATAATTCCAATAAGCAGGTCAAACACTGTAAACATAAGTTAGGGTATTCAAGTTAGATTCAGTATTAACTAGATAGTTTTGTATACAAGGGTTAGTATCACTTATATTAATTATAATATCAATTTCACTTATTTAAATTAGTTACAATTAATAACTACTCCTGATTTTGATTGTATAAGAAAAAGATGGCTAATTGGGGAGTATCTGGCGTGACAAAGATATGGGTACGTCACAGTCTGAGTGCACGCCTATGACGACAGTAGTTATCAATTAACTATTATGCAATACTGTCCATGCTTGGATCAACCATGAACACAAAGAAAATACAAGGTGGGGTTCATACCAAACAAATACAAATTCTATTAACTTAATAGCCATAAATATACTTTACATTTATTTAACAACCAATTCTTGATCTGATCTATGAGTATTTCATTCAAAGGTGTTACAATAATTAAACAACTTAACCCTTTAGTCAATATCAATATTATTAAAGTCAAACTTATGTGAAATGACTAGTTTCCTTTCTCTGATGAGTAATTTTTATTAGCAATTTAATTATGATTATTATTCTATTGTTTGACTTATTTATTAATCACATTATTAAAAGTAAAAAATTGCTTACATTAATTAATCGGAATAAGGCAGAAAACATCCATAATAAAACCAGGAGTAAAATTAAATACATTGTTCTTTTGGCATAAATGTTTTGGCCATAAAATTGCATGGCGAAGTATGTAGCTTCAATAGCAACTACCTAAAATGAAAAAGTATTAAATGGGTGAATGACATCCACTAATTATGGAATATATTTAAGCTATATATATTTTAGAATGAACTGGTAGAGGAGGATTTAGAGAAAGTTATAAACAAGGATTTAAGGTTATTACAAGTCAAAAATAAAAAGTTTGTTTTTACGATAGGAATACTTCATTTGAATATGGAACCATTGTACATTGTATATCTTCACCTTTTTTTTGCCCGATTTTGGAGTATAATTATATTCAGAAGGAAACTGAGTAGATTTACTAAGTGTTGTCAGTCATCCGTCAGTGTTAACAACAATTTGTTCATTTATTCCCTAATTTTTTAGGTTACAGGTTTTACAATCCCATTCTCTGTAATTGACAATAAAAAAAACAGAAGTTGTGAGACACAAGATTATAAATGACAGAGTATGACGAGAGCAAAACAAACGAAAGACTTCTTCACAATAAGTAACTGGTTACTCTCAAAAAACCTCCTCATCACTTTGAAAATGACACGATTCTACTCGGAGCACTGAAATTCTTATATTCAATAAATTTTGTTTATGCCATTTTCAAGACAATATCCATAGAAAAATATCCTATATAATTTAATTTCAAATTAGTTTATTTATTTTAAAATAAATGACTAATAATAATTCTACTGACCAAGGCGTTTATATGGGTTGCAATGTGCAAACTGAGAAATATAAACCATATCAATTTGTTTGCATCCTGGTAAAAGTTGATATAGAGGATGTACTCGTACATTTGAACACCACCTCCTGTAAATATTGTTTTCAATTTGAATTGGCTTAGCTGAAAATTTCAAATTGCTCTAAATAACGTAGTGGAAATACAAGTTAAAGTC
This sequence comes from Hermatobates lingyangjiaoensis, assembly GCA_026182355.1. Taxonomy (NCBI): domain Eukaryota; kingdom Metazoa; phylum Arthropoda; class Insecta; order Hemiptera; family Hermatobatidae; genus Hermatobates; species Hermatobates lingyangjiaoensis. The sequence goes on from JAPFBL010001926.1 coordinate 3,876,399, forward strand.
ATCAAAATATAAACGCAAGATTGTAAACTTAGATCTTGTCATCATTCACTTTGCAGAATGCCATGAATAAAATATAGAACTAAAAATATGTTGCTATTCCAATACCTATTCTTAAAAGCTTTTACCTTCAATGCTTTTCTAGGAGCGAGTCACTCACTTATTATTTTAACATCCATTTTAGTTGGGGGGTCATCCATATTGCTTGCAGTTTAATCCACATCAAAAGTGAGGAACCACTTTATTTAATGAGGAACTTGATATCTTCAATGTAAACTTACTAGTACATGTTGTGTAAGAATGGAGGCTGAAATTACTTGTTACAAATAAACTTTTCTGATTGTTTGACATAATGTTTTCAACAAGATTAATAGAAGTTTTATTTGTTTTCTGCTTCTCACTATTAATATAAATTTGTTTAAGTATCAAATTATAATAAATTTTATTCTTAGATTATAATTTTATCGTCTGGTATGCTAGCACATAGGGAAAATAATAGTCAAGTTATTGATGGCGTTATAAATACAATAAGGGGTCAGGTTAGTCTAGTAGCAGCATGCTACCTCTGAGCTAGTAGATCCGGGGTTCAATTCCCACTATAGCCCTCGAATATTCACGCGGAAGGTGAGTAAATCTGATCACATGGTCCCTCTGAGAGGGCGTTAGACCATCGGTTATATATCTGGCAATTATCTTCTGTGGTCAAAAAAGTTATTGTATTGCCATTTGTCCTCAAACATTTATATTGTGTTTGTATTGAATATATATTTATATTGTATATTGTATTATATTTTACTTTTTTATTTTTATTTTTTTATTGGACGATATTATATATATGTATCCTAATGACGACATACAGTAGAGTTTCATGGAATAAAATTGTTACAGTATATTATGTAACATTAGTAACTGTTGGTAACAGAAATATGCTTAGCACGTATTTTTTTGTACAGAACAGATATTATAAGTACATATGTTATACAGCTAAAGAAACCCATGTTGTGATTTTTACAGATTTACACGTTTTGATGCTTTGAGATTAATTTTGACTTTTTTTTTTATAACTGTGCATAGTGTATTTCAAAGATTGCAGGCACCCTACATGCGAGACGTTAGATTAATGAAATTTCTTTTAAACACAAAATAGCCTTTATAGTGTAGACAACTACACAGTTTATTTTAAGTATATATATATATATACAGTCGTACCTCGGTACTCGACCATAATCCGTTCTGAGGTGGTAGTCGAGCACCGATTTGTTCGAACATCGAAACCAATTTTCCCATAAGAAATAATGGAAAGTATTTTAATCCGTTCTTACCATTAAGAAAAATACCTAAAATATTATAAGAACGTGTATCTAAACAACAATGAAGACGTAAATGTGCACAAGCAGTGCATGATAAAGATAAATAAAGCATTACAAACCATTTTGTATAATTTACTTACGTTTTGGAGAGTGGTTGATGGCATACAGAGTTTAATGTCCTATAAGTGTTGTTACCCCAAGCTTGGTCTATTATGTTAACACAATTGAGGATATTAAAGTGATCCTTCTAAAATTCTCTAAGGGTCAACTGGGTATCACATGTCACATGAAAACACTTTCGGAAGAGGGCCTTGGTGTACAGTTTTTTAAGGTTAGCAATTACCTGTTGGTCCATAGGCTGGAGTAAGGGAGTAGTATTGGGAGGCAAGAACTTCACCTTGATGAAACTGTATTCATCTGTTAAGTCATCCTCTAGACCTGGAGGGTGTGCAGGGGCATTGTCCATCACTGAAAGGCATTTTAATGGCAACTTCTTCTCTATGAGGTATGTCTTAACTTGGGGAACAAACACTTATGGATCCATTCAGTAAAAAATTGTCCTGTGACCCACGACTCAGTGTTAGTTCGCCACATAACTGGTAACTTAGTTTTAATGATGTTATTTCTCTTGAATACTCGGGGATTGTCTGAATGATACACTAATAAGGGCTTCATCTTACAGTCTCCACTAGCATTGGCACACAATAACAGCGTTAGCCTGTCCTTCATAGCCTTGTGACCAGGCATTTTTGTCTCCTCCTTTGTGATGTACGTATTGGCCGGCAATTTCTTGCTAAACAGGCCGGTCTCGTCACAGTTAAACACTTGTTCAGGAACATACTCTTCAGCCTTAATGGTCTCGCTGAATTCTGTAACATATTTCTCAGCCACTGCTTTGTCCGAACTGGCTGCCTACCCATGCCTGGTGACTCTATGAATTCCTGTTCTATGTCTAAATTTTTCAAACCATCCCCTACTTGCCTTGAAAGTAAATCAACTAGCACTTTCACCTCCAGTAGTTTTCAATAGATCTTCGTAAATTTGAAGAGCTTTTTCGCAGATGAGAGCTTCACTAATGCTGTCCCCTGCCAACATCTTTTCCTTGGTGAAGATAAGAAGCAACTTCTCCATTTCTGTTCGAGGTCCGATGCATTTTCTACTAGAAGTTTTTGGTCGAGCACTGATTTGGTTGAGTATAGAGGCGGTCGAATACCGAGGATACGATTATATATATATAATTAAAGTTACAGCTAGAGAACACAAGAAAAAAGACGAACACTCACGAATCTCGATAATTTCGGCGTCTTGCCGTCTTCGGGAGAGTATAAAGAAAGAAAATAAAAGGAGAAAGAATGAAGGAACAGATATATATATATATATAATAGTTTCATGTTAAAAAAATGATATAATATCCTTAAGTCAATTTCTTCATATACTAGGTAGTGTGTCATGAGATGCGAATTCAAGAACTGTTGACAGTGTAGTAAGCTTATAGTGACAGTAGTCGGTAACCAAGTTACTCGTAATTTTAAAATGTAGTAGCATTTCAATTAGTGTGAAGGATAATAGAGGATTACTTATGTCAATGCATAGACGTACAAGAATATATGTTGCATTTGTAAATATAAATTTATATAGGTATATAAATTACATATGTCATACATTAATACTTTTTGAATTTAAAATACTAATAATTAGAATATTAAAATTATTTAAATATTTAAAATTAAAAATATTAAAATTTAAATGTTCACAATATTAAAAAATGAAATATTATTTAATATATTAAATAATTTTAATAATTATTCAATTTACTTATTAATTAACTCTACCTAAAGAAGAAATCTAGACAAAATAAACAATCGAGGATAAGGGAATTGAACCCATGTCTGTGTATTTCTTAGTATGGCAGAGAGGGGCAATTGAATCAGTTTTTATATAGTTATACTTAGAATAACCGACAATTAATTAATTTTGTCATTCAAAGCAGGCATACAAATATAGATAATAATCCCCCCCCCCGGATAAGCCTTCACCTTGTCGTGGTGGGAGGGGGGTCCACACGTCTTGGTGAATGCTGTTCCCTAATGGCGTGAACTAAGAAAAGAACAATCTGGGCCGGGGTCCGAGAGTAGAATGTCCGCTCGTTCGCGAGCTGGCTTGGGCGATAGTTCACCCTTATTGGTCAGATGTCAGTAACACCTGTCTTTTTCAAAACTTCTCTTGCGGAGCTTTTTGGGTTGGTTATATCCTTGGGCCGGGATCTGTGGGTGGTAAGTCCGTTCAGCGCGCTCCTAAGTCGGTCCGGCTTTAGCTGTTACCTTGAGGGTTCTCGATCTTGGTCTGTTGTCCGTGGGAGGAAAGTTTGCACTGGTTAAGTCTTACTTATGACTTTTTCTCGCCCCCAGTGAAATCCGGCAACTTTGTTTGCTAATTAGACTTCTGATTTATTCGGACGAGGCTAGTTGCTACTAGTTTTAGCGGACTTAGGTCCTTTCGCGATGAGGTTAATGTTTGAATGCTTCTTCTTCCTTCCTCCCGTACCTTTTCCTGTAATCTCTGACTTCTTCCCATAGTTACCTATTCTTTGCTATATCTCGGGCTCCCTAATAAATGTTACTCTTGTTTTTTCTCTTTTCATGTTTCATGTGTAATTCTTGATGATCTCTTTCATCATGTAACCGTCAGTCTCCGAGAGATTACCAAGCTTATGTTTTGAAGCTTTTGTTGATGTAGATCATATGATGTAGGACCAGGTTCCGCAAGGTCGACTTTGAGCACTACACGACGACTGTCTCGATTTCTCATTTGTGAGGAGGGATTCGGTTACTCGTAACGTGGAGAAAAAACTCCACTTTAAAAAACCATCAACCTATCGTGCTTTATCATCACATAATTGAATGCCTGAGGTGCATGAATTAATCAAAACAGGTTGATAGATCAAACAAATAATAATAAAAAAATGAGTTAAAATAACCAAAGCAGGCTGCTGTGACGATACTGGGAAGGCCAGTTACATGGGATACTTTTAGATGCAAAGTACAGGTCAAGGCGAATTGGAAACTTGTAGCGAACAAATCAACTGCAAGAAGGATGATTGTATCGAAAATAGGAACAGTTGATTTCTGGAGACGAGCTGTGGCGGAAGAGTGAACCAGCAGTCTGCAGGGGAAGAAGAAGAACATTTGCATGGGCATGATGAGCCAAAACTGAAATAAAAAAAAAGCGTATAGGTAGGGGTATCATGGAGAAGTGCTAAGCGAAAACAAAGTGCAGAACACAGAGCAAGCAGAGTTGTTTGAAACAGTTGTGTTATAAGAACTAATAATAAAACCAAGCTGAAACACACGAACATAGCAAAGGTAATACTATAAGAATACGTTTAGAGGTCCACTGAGTTCAACAAAATATGTTCCATAAATAGGTCTGTTGTGTGAGTTTGAGTGTGTGGTGTGTGTGTGTGTGATCCGTATGTGTGTGACGTGTGTTTGCATGAGTGTGTAACTAAATAATATATTTTAAAAAAAGACTTAAAATTAACGAGTTGGTAAAAACGTTTAATACAATTTGGTTAAAATCAATTTGATATTGGCTTTTCATTTAGTATTTGTATCCTATAATCCATGAAGAAATTTTATCTTCAACGCTAATAGTTTACAAAACTATCCTGGAATTGTGATAAACCAACTTTGAAAAGACTCTTGCTTACGGTGATACCTATATTAAACAAAAGATAGTAAAAGTAGATAATTTTAATTTAATTTGATTATAATTGATTAAACTGATAAGGCGAAATCAGCGGAATTACTTTTTTTTTGTAAATAATGCATGGTGATGTGTTTTTACAAGGGATGGCGAGAAATGAAAAAGGCTTGAGAATTACGTTTCAAGAGCCCTCCTATCTGCCTTTGAGCTACTGTCAACGAAAGAAGTATCGTTAATCATGTATTACTGATCACTAATGATCTTTTAGAACGTCTCTATGTCTAAACCTGTGAAACTGAAAAGCATAAAATATAAATAAGAATAATAAAAAATAATAGTAAACAATTCTAAAAACCATTGATGTAGAAAAAAGTGTCAAAACACCTAATGGATTCTAAATTTCAATTCCTCCATAACTTTTATCTGTAAAATTTTTCTTTATGACGTGATCTGATTCATTGAAAGAGCCAAATTGGTGTTTGCCATTTATTGGTCACTTGTCAGTGATGCAGTTATTGTTGTCTGGAAAGTTTTTTCTACGCTATGATCTGATAATGTTTCATTCGTTTGAACTTCTTTCTTTTGATGAAATTATGAATTGTAGTTAAATAACAGTAAAATTATCCCTTTGAAAGATGTAGAAGATTTGAGACTAGCCTAGTGAGAAAAACATTTTTAATTTTAAGATATTTCATTTGTATGTGTTATAAAAACTCTGTGATACTAATACTATGCTAATGTATTAGTATTGAGCCTTACAAATCGTCTTACCTTGAGAAATGAGCGTATTATGTATTCTGTTTGCAATAATAATTAGTTTGCTCAACAACACAAGAGAAACAAACCCTCATCGGTGGAAAAAGTATGCTTGATACTAGGGAGTAGAGGTTTTCCCAGTTGATGCTTTCTTCGATATCTGGAGCACTCAGTAGAATGAGGTAGCAGTAATAACCGGTGATAGCCAACCAAGTCATCCAAATAATCTGTACGTCAATATGCACAATTATAAACAATAAGACTAATCTGAACTAATGTGAAACATTTATGTTTATTATGGACTTTAGTTTAAAATTAACACAAGCTAATTGTTATAAAGTTGAGTTTCTTTCGAAATAGGTAGTATCAATTTACTTTCTTGAAGTATTTATACAGTTCTAGCTGTCGTACAGTACGCTTGGTGTGATTAATCTTATATCTTGCAATGATAAATCAATCACACATTATATTGAATCTATCCATGATTTTAAGTAGAATTCCAGGGTATTTCAGTGTTCGATGTGTAATTGAAATTTGCTAGTTGTTGCTTTATGGCTGTCTCCTTTTAGCCGGACAGCTTTATCCTGACGAATACCTGAATCTCTTTTTCTTGATATGTAGGTAATTTTCAATTTTCATTCCTTTTTTTCAGCGGTATAGGTTAGAACAGTGGCAACGTGCTCGCCTTTGGACAGGTAGATTCAGGGTTTAATATCCACTCTAGTCTGATTTATTCATGTGAGAGGTGAATAAATCTAAACACCTCGTCTTCAGAGATGGATGATGTCCGGTACTCATTAAAGCCCCTAATGTAAAAACATTTTTCTTAGGCAAAATTTTAGGCCTCCCAATGTATAATTAACAGGCTATTCCCCTTTACTAAAATGGGTGCAAAATAATAAATAACCACCATTTCCGTTTTTAGAACAGCTCTAAAAAGCCTTATATATATATATATATATATCATGATAAACGGAAACGGTCCGGCAGGACAGATTACACTTAAAATAAACTGTGACACATAGACTGAAAAGTGAGTCTTTGATATGTTTCAGTCTATGTATCACAGTTTATTTTAAGTATATATATATATATATATGGACTTGTATCGAAAACTTATATCGATGGACAAGCTCTTCTTTCTGGTATGTTATGGTTGCATTCCAACCATCCTAGGAACTATTTACAACTGTGCTTTTCAACTGCCGATAAATATTTATACAGTGAATGTTAAAGGTAATGTAATAGACTACTTGATTAGTTTACCGTGTTAATTTACAATTGTTTTAGTCATGATAATTTTAACTAAGGAATAGTTCTTCTTTAAGTTTCAGCGATCTAATACTTCATAATGTTCATGTAATTTCTTGTTAACTTACTAGGTACTTTGTTTTTTGGTTTTAATTCTGTTAATGAAGCAGTATTTTAAATATTTAATTATTGTTGGATTTCAAACATTAGTACTCGTCAGGGAGGAAAAATTAATATAAATCAATTAGATGTAAAAAAAGTATTATATCTTCACTGTAATATTAACATTTTGACATAATAACATAAAAAAAATTAAGATGTAAAATTCTCAAGATTATTCAACCCGCCCTGCCTCTCTACGAGACACTTTGTCTCGTAAAGCTCATAAAACAATTCATGAGATTAAAACTGCAGATGTAGCAAAAAAAACTCAAATAAATGAAATAATAAATAGTAAAATTTACCACAGATGTAACACCATTGTTTTTTTTTAGGAAACCGTCCAGCTTTATCTGTTTCACGTCTTTTCCCAGCAAATCATTTATTAAGGACTTTTACTCAAGTTCAAGTTGTCTAAGCATTAAAGAAATAGTTTTCCAATTTGCTTAGAAAACTTAAAACATTCTAATTCATTTTAAATAATTTTAAAATGAATTTTAATTCGTATTTTGTTTCCATTGTTCTTACTAGGTGCACACCATTATTTTTCGTTGTATTAAATCATTTTACATGGAATTAAATTCCATTCATTTTTCAATTATTTTACTCTAAATACAATTAATTTTTTGTCTCACTTTAGTGCATTATCTTAAAATTTTTTTGAACATTTTCGGATGTTATCTATTGTTAAAAGGAAACAAGGACTTTTGAAACAGGTTGAGGAGTGTACCATGTAAGCCTGTATATTTTTTTCATTTTCTCTTGAAAACTTATTTAAATTCTACATCCATTTAAGTCCTGTTTTTTAAGACAATGGTTACATCATGTATTTTAATTCTTAAGTAATATGTTTGAATTTCAAGAATTTTAAATACATTAATTAATTAATAAATTAATTAATACATGTATTGTGAGTACATAATTGTATTCGCTAATAGTTGACGACTATTCGGAATTTTTTTGGAGATTTCAAATAAATGTAGCTTCTACATGTTATTTCTGTAGCTTCTAGTTATGATAGTAGATATTTAATTGATATCGTAATATGAAATCATAGCTATTAGATATTTATATTAAATAAACATTAAAGTTATATTAAAGCTAACAAATTAAATACTGCATACCTTTAAATATCCATGAATATATCTTACTGCCATGTAAATCCAAAATAAAACAAAAAAATTAAAAAAAAAATTTATACCCCTAAGCCAGTAATCCTTCCCCATTGCACTGAAACATATATCGCATTTTAAACAAAAATAAATAGCTGAATTTATAACTTAGAATCTAATGGTCAAGAAAATCGATCTAATATGAAGAGAAATTATTATTACACAGAGTATTAAATTACAAAAATTTTACGACGTCCTGTAAATATAATCCAATTTATTAAATTGTATTGGGTTTATTTTATTTATATTATTAGGATTAGGACTTATGATTATTATTAATGAATGTATGAAAGAAGATCAGGTCTTTTCTAAACAGGTACTTGCCTTCAATACTTAAATCATGATTTGATTTAATAGCTATGAAGGTTACTGATTTTAATCTTTGCCGTGACAACCATCCTTCGGAGAAGTTGTAAAGCTGTCACTCCCAATCCTGTACTATTGACTGGTTCTCATTAAAGATACCTCATTTAATAAATTTGAGTAAGTTAATATTCCAGATCTAGAATCAGCCTGGTAATATGGTTTGTCTGTAACTCAAATGGGTGCGAAATAACAAATGAACCATACATTTCTCTCCTAGATCAGCCTTAAAGGTAAAGACCTATACTTGTAGAGACAAAAGTTTGAAAAATAGCATGCTGTATTTTAATTATTTCTCATTTTTTGAAAAATACTCTATATAATAATAATATAATTATACTAATAGTATAATTTCTATTAAGGTAGCATAATAATACTACTATTAATATTTTTTGCAAAATGGGTAAAGTCTCATAATAATTGATTGCGAAATCTCTGAATTTTTTTCTTTTATATTGTTACTCTAGATTTTACATGCTCCTTGCGCTTTTTAATTTAATATGTATATAGCTATTGTAGACTTTTCGTATTATATATAATGAGAATATAGTTCTCACTCAATACCCTTATATGTCGTTTATAAGGTTCGCTGTTATTATCATTGATGATTATTGGTATATCAATAAATTTATACTGTGTCGAAACATTTTTATTAGTTAAAGCCAGTCCATGAAATTTATGCCATTTAGTTCTTTGATGAAAATTAATCTTCAAGAAGACGTGTCTCTGTAGAGTGGAAGTGACAGTCAGGGCTGGGAGGTAATCTGTACCTTGCGACTCTCCCTATGCCCGGAGTGGGTACTGGGCACTGTCCACGTTACCAATTCGGTTAAATTGGTCTGCAAGTAATCTTACCAGTTAGTAGGGTTTCTGTTTGTACATCTATACCTATCTCCTCTTCTGTGATACTTCACAATAATAGGATTTAAGTAGGTACCATGATGCATTTAACATGGCTTTTGGAAATGACAATGTTTGACTCGGTCTGCGGGGTATTAGATCCCTCCTTGGTCAGGTCGTCTGCTCTCTCACTAATATTCACTGGCTTTTCCAAAGCCTACACTTCTGGGCTTTTGGATTTCAGTGCTAGTCTAAAAGTGGAAAGTATGGCGGATTTTTTATTCACACCAATGTTTTAGTCATGGGTGTTGCAATTAATTATTATACTTTGGATTATATACTTTAATTATTATATATTAGAGTTGGAATCTTTCAAAAGAACCGGAAATTCCTTGTATATGCTGCTTTCTTCCCTTTTTGAGGGATCGTAAACACAACATTTTCAATCTTTCACTTCAAAAATGTAGATTCATGACCTGTATTCAAGTCCCAAATTTCCATAGTGAGTAAAATAAGCACGTATGATACAATTGAACCACTCCTGAACCATATAATGTTCCTTGTCTGTATTTTTGTTTATTAAATATTATCTTTTGTGAGGGATTGAAAGACAGTTATTGTTTACAGATATCAATAAAGAATAATTTAACCGGATACAAGCCTTTCAAACTATCTTCATCGACTCAAAGTATACCATCTTCAGATTGTTTATATGATTTATCATATATTTACTCGTACAAACAAGGATCTGCATCATTCACACGTGCATTTTGTGGGATCACCGGTGAAAAAGTAGGCGTTACAGAAGATATGTGGAAAATACTTGCATTACTAGAGAGGTTAGTAAATATAATATTACTATGAAAATCCGTCATATCCACGCGATGCATCTTCAAGTAGGACTACTAGAAGATCACTATATGCAAAACCGGTTGAGCGTCTACAACAAAAATTCACAAAGCATGACGGATTTTAATAATATGTCATAAAATATGTGAAGACTAGCAAACGTACCCGTCTTTGACGGAATCAAAAATTCTATTATACTTGGTATTCAAAAATACCATTAGAAATTATAGAATGGTAGAAAATACCATTATTAGTACAGTGTTAAGCAAATGCCTCTGTATACACCACATTAGCTGTCTGTCTAACAGGTTCAAGGAAGAACAAACAGTTAGAACTCTTTAGCAAGTGGACTACAGTTTACCATGTGAGAAAAACTTGGTCTCGCTAACTTGAATTCCTGCGTTGGATAAAGTTTCCCCTTGTGACTTAGTTAACGTCATTGCAAAATAGACTCTGACGGGACTTTGCAATCGTTTCAACGGAAGCAGCTATTGGCTCGGAATCAATGGTATGCGTTGTATACACACAGACTCCCCATTCCACACTCAGTCATGATGTCCGCCTGTATGGCATATCTGTGCAAAGTACAAACTCAGAATCATGTCATGTTGCACAGTTTTGGGGCACTCAAGTTTCGTAATATGAAATTTGTTACTGATAATAAATCGCAGCATGATTGGTGCTCCTACTTTCAGTTTTTCTCATGAGCAGGATATCCAGGAGAAAGAAATTCAGAGTCAAGAAATTCAGTTAGATAATGAACTGCTTCCTCATCCATAATCACTCTCTTTACTGACTTGTAAGTTCTTTCTCGGCTTGATATAGCGTAAGAACTTGTTTGTTTATTTTTCCTGCCTGTTCATATTAAGGGTTGAGAATTGCTCATTCACAAAACTGTTTATTCTGAATAGATAGTACAGCCCCAACTCTGGGAAACACCTTTTCAATGATGTCAAATACGTGATATATATATTCATATACTCAAATGAAATTAAAATGAACTAACAATACCTACTTGCTACACCTGTATATTTTCAAAATAAACATGTCTGTGAAGTTAGCAAAATACAGTTTAAAGGTCCATAACTTCACTTCTGCACTCTGAGTTATCAATCTATTCAGAGCCTATATTTTAAGTTAGGCATACAAAAATCTACTGTCAAAGCTTCAGCTTGATATGTCTAATGGTGGCTGATTTTACTTGTGACAAAATTTTGTGGACAAACCGAAAAAACCGACAAACCGATAAACCTACAGAAATTTTTCTAAGGTAAGGGTGGATTCGGTTTTTCCAATGTATGAAACGTAAAGAAAACTTGAAATGAGTCAGTTCTAAGCAAACTACAGACAAAATCATTCTTTTATTTATATAGATTTGGTGAACATTTTGTAAGGACGTAGGTCATTACCTAACTGACATAAATGTTTTTAAAGATAGTTTGCAAGACAGGTATCAGACTTATAATTATACTTTCCAGCCACAACTTCGGAAAAATTAATTTCAACAACATTGAAAAACGGAAAAAGAGTTTGAGAAATCTGAAGACAGAAACAACCAAAGAAGGAAGTTAAAGAAACATTTTACAAAAACAAATTAGGAATGAAAAATAGCAATTAATAAACCAAAATAAAAGATTATGGCATTGGATGTGCAATTGATAACATGCAGCAATTGTTATTAATTATCTATATATAAACATGGTATTTCTAGAATAAGATAGAGCAGTTTTAGATGAAACAATTGTAAATGAAATATTGCTACTAGTAAATAGTGTATCCAGGTAGAATGTAGATCTTTCCATCGTTGCAGCTAAACGAATAATCATTTACAGTTTGGCATTCAGAACCGCCATGCGGCCACATGAACGCGAACTCCGGACGGTAGCAGGTCATGCCATGGGGCGGCGGGACGGCGTTGCATTCAGATCCCCAACTTGTCTGGTCCTCAAGATAGCTAGTAAAAAACTACAAACAAGTATTTATCAATTTTGAGAAGAATTTAATTTATTTAATACAACAAATGATACTCACACAAAATAAATAAGTGCAGGCGATTGTTATTTGGACAAATTTATAACACAATTCAATCAATTGGCAGATGACAATGGCAAAAGGATAATCTAGAAAAATAGGAAGTTATTTAATATTGTATTTTTATGGATACCAGATATATTACGAAAATATTTACAGTCTACATCAAGTGTACATAAAGTAACTTTGTACTACTTTGTTAAATTCTTTTACATAACACAATCAAATTTCAATTAATAAGTTATCAAACTTTAAAAAAATATTTTCAATTTCAAAAGTGATCAACAAAAAGTTATTGTTGAAAGATAAAATGCAATATAAAGTGTAATAAAATAAGAACCTATCCTACATCCTAAGAGGTAAGCTTAGAAACGGCGATAGCTTTGCAACAAAACTAACACACTAATTAAATAAATAGTATTTTTAACATTAAAATTTCAGATGGTCAAATCAAATGGTTGAAAATTGTGAAATGCTTTACTTAAGTTAGTCCTTTTATAACAGTATGACATAAAAGATCTGACAACGTATACCCATTTCATCATTTCTTAATAAAACAAAATCTGAAATACACTCAACTTTCCCATAAGTATAATAAAGTATATCAAATTTGTTAACTATAAATTTAATTATTGATTCAATATAATGTGTCTGAATCTATTTTGTCAGTAATTGCAATAATGGAATCAGTGTTTGTAAACAATCTACTAAGTTACTACACATGGGACTGCAAAGATCTTATTTTTAGTGCATATTTTTCCTTCCGATAGTCTAAACTCATAAAATTTTTATCATGTGATATAAATGTTAAAGCAATACTTAATAAGAAATTTAAATTTTGTAATTTACTAAAGTAATGGATTAAAATATACCTGGACGGCATACAGTACGATAAAGAACTTTTTTCAATATTACAAAAAATCAATGTTTACTATTTAGTAGCAATTTGGTTTGAAAATTGCAGGTTAATTATAATTATATATGGTATATATATGTAGAATTAATTTTGAAGCATATGGTACGAACAACAATGCCACACAATACAATATTTCTATTAAATTTATACTAATTTCTTGGACAGTATGTCTTACAAATCGATTGATCCCACCCACATACCGATAAACATGGATTTAGTAAAATAGGACTTTAGATACAAATTTATTAAATCCTGAATCTGATATTATATATACTATATACCCAAGAAGTTTAAGATTAAGTTTACTTATAGTAAAGTTGAGTGTAGGCCACTCCAATTTTTTTATTCATAGTATTTGACTAAAAAAGTTATATAGCTTTTCTTTTTTTAAGGAATTATTTGTATGCGTAATTTTATTATAATATATCAAATGATGTGTGAAGTGTCGTGTACAAAAAATATAATTGTAAAGTACATTTCCTATAAAACAATATTACCTAAAAACTATACCACTCATTTTCACTGTATGCAATTTTTTGGGGTATACTATCAGAATCATCCATCATTTGGTGTTATTTGTAAATGACTTTAAGAAAAGAAGATCTTTTTATTTATTTTTTTCTGTAGAAGGCTGGGGTACTGACAAAGTCAGCCCTCTGATGCTGATTCCTCAAGGGAATATTGAGTCTCCCATTGATTCGACATTGGGAGTCCTAAATTGTAATTGAGACCTAACTCAAGTATATTTAGATTAGAGATCTTTAACGAGTACTTGCTATCATATAGGCTCAGAACTGACGGTTTAACGTCCTCTCTCCCCCCCCCCCCCCCCCCCCCCCGACGTGCCTTCACCTTGTCGTGGTGGGGGGGCTTAACATGCCTGGATAATGGCATGAACTAAGAAAGGCACAACTTGGTGGGGTATTAGCCTGGGCCAGCGTCCGGGCTGGAAAGTCCGTCTGTCTGCCTGCTGGCCTGGGTGGTGGTATAGGTCCACCTTTGTAGGTATTATTCACTGTGGGAGAAACAGTGGCTCCAGCACTACCTTGGGGTCTTTGGTCTTGGACAGGTATCCGTTCAGGAAAAGTTCGCTCATTCCAGTCTTCCGGCTTGCGGTTGTTTTTTTTAAGGCATTTTTCTGCCCCAGTGAAACTAGGTAACTTTAGGTGTTAGGATTTTGTTTGGACGAGGGTAGCTGCGGCTAGTTATGGCAGATATCGGTCTGCCTACCCTAGAGCGGCGTGTTATTGTCTGAATGTTTCTCCTTTTCTTGTAATCTCTGACTCCTTCCTTTAATTACTCACTCTTTGCTATATCTCAACTCCCTATTAACTCTTACTCTTGTAACCTGTTGTTTCCCTTTTCATTTTCCCTTGTAATTATTGATAATGTCTTTCATCAAGTAACCATCAGTCTCCTAGAGACCACCTGGTTTATGATTCCCTCTACATATTTTCTTGTTATCTCTGACTCCTTCCCTTGCTTATTTAATCTTAGCTATCTCTCAACTCCCTATTAACTTTTAACCTCGTTTTTCCCCTTTCATTTTCCCCAGTAATCCTTGATAATCTCTTTCATCAAGTAAAAGTCTCCTAGAGACTTTTATATTGGGCTTATGTTTATAACTTTTGTTGATAAAGGTCGCGAAGCCCTCCCTTTCTCTCACTTGTATTTATACTACAACGGAAGTCCTATTTCACTAATTTTAGTTCGAGTGTGACTCTAACAAATGAAGTTGTTTTGGTTGAAATATTTTAATCAAATTTCTGAATTTATTACTGTGGTTAGGCATGGATATTATTGCTGTTTTAAATAAAGAAAGGACTAACGAAGAGCCTGGTAAAATTATTGTCAATTCCCATTAGTATAAAGAAGTATAGGTATAGATTAGATGAAATAATCCAGTATGTGTATATATATTAAAAGTAACTTAGAGGTATAAATGAATTAATCATATGTTATATGCTCAACAATAAGCTAGCAGCTAGCAGCTTTGGAAGTCAGTATGCGTGCAAGATGAAGTGATAGCATATTCTGACAAATGTTTTCATCAGGATGAAAGCGATCATTCATCAATATATGCTTGAGTGGCAGGCAGCATGCTCTTTGCTACCAAACGGATCTGAAATCATCTCTCATGCTCTTTTCATCTGAAATCAGCGGATATCAGAATGTAAAGTAAGATATCTTTAGCAAGGCTGATTTATATTTTCTAATTAATCTCTAGTGTAGTACATTGAATCAAATTAATTTTAAATTTTTCAAGAAATAGAGCTAATGAAATGAAATCTTACATTCAAGTGCTGGAATCATTTTATTCAGTTGAAAAATTCCTGTTTTATGGTAAGCACTAACTGCAATGATAACATACTGGATAATCCATCCCAATAGTAGCTTGTAGTACTGGAAGACGGAAAACCTTGAAATATTCTCTGCAAAGGAATTAAACTTGTTAATCGGCTCCCATAACTTCATTTACATTCTTAAATGTAAATGAATCCCAATTTATTACATTTACATTATATATAAAAAGATTTCACATAAACACGTGAAATAACAATCAATGATCAAACCACAATATGAAAATGGGAAAACAAGACTAAGATCTTTCAACCGTTCTTTCCCCAAACATCCCTTTCTGGACATTAGTCCTTTCCTGCCTTCTGTTTACTCTGATTTGCCTAACCTGCTGTACATTTGCTCTTTACGCCTTGTAAGTAACTTTGTAGTTCTTTGAAAATGAGTTAAGACTCTAAAGTGTTAAAACCTTTTTTTATTACTCTTAGTGATAATTTCCTTTATGTTATATATATATGAGTAGCAGTTTGCTTGTCAACGCGAGTACTTCGCACTTATTCCCGATGACGACGGATGTTGAAATATCGAAGTGAGTTCTGTAGTGACTTTCTGTGTTCTTTCCTATGTGTTAAAGTTTATATATATAATAAAAATACTAAACAGTCCAAACCAGACAGATGAATAAATGAAAAAGACAACACATAAAAGAAACGAAAAAACACTTACTGGATCTATATTTCGAACTGAAGTTCGTCATCAGGAAGGGAGTAGAAGGGAAGAAGAAGAGGTAGGTGCGTTCAGGATTACGAGTGTCGCCAGTTCGAAATATTGATCCAGTAAGTGTTTTCGTTTCTTTTATGTGTTGTCTTTTTCATTTATATATATATCTATATATATATATATAATTACCAGTCATTCTCTAGGGGCTAGGAATCAAATATATATACCTCGATTAGCTGAAATGACGCAAGCAATCCGAAGGATATCAGGATCCTTGACAAAAGGCCAACTTGAGTATAAAAGATATACAGAATAGCTTGGCCAATAATCTCTCGGTGGCTGATACTGAAAATATAAACTGTAAGTTATACCTAATACCAGAGTACCTAGGGTTTTTTACTAAATGTGTTATTTTGAAATGATAAGTTAAAATGGTTTTCATGTTACAAAACGCCATATATTTTTGTTTTTATATATTTATACCAATGTCACTCAGATCTCAGATGAATATGAACTGCTTAGTTTCACGTAAAGTTAAAATTTTACTGTATTTCAATACAGTAGTGAAGAATACTACTTCAATTTTTAAATTTTCTGCATTACGGGAAAATATGATAACATTTTAAAAGAGTTGCACTATTTGTTTAGCCAAACGGAAAGTATTCAATTTAACAAATTCATAAGCAATTTCAACTCTTTTTAAAGATTACTAAATGAATATATTACAGCACAAAGAATGAGAAGTTCAGAGCAAAAGGTAAGGGAAGAGAAAGAAAGAGACAAATCAATTTTTTATGTATTCATTAATAAGTTCCTGTATTAATCAACTTAAGAAACATAACCAAATGGATCATACTTATGTAAGTGATTAAATTGACAATTTTTTACGATCTAAAACATAATTTTTATGATACATTTAATTATTAATTTACTTTAAAGTTACATAAGAATACTTGTTTTTATATGTATCAATACATTAATACAGTTTTATATATGCATAAATTTTTACCCAGATATCCTCTGGCTTGTATTTACGTCTTCTATTTGAATTTATTGTGTATGCCTAGAATAAAGTAATACTGCATTATTTAAAAGGTAATTTTTTTAAAAAAAAAAACAAAAAAATTGAAGGTTTACATCGAAAAAGAGTTGCTGTTTTGGGACTGTAGACTCCATTTCCTTCATTTCCGCTTGTTCTCTGAAAAAGTTTTACTTTTATGTTTCTTTTATATTTGCTTTTATAAATCAATACTAAATTAGAGTGAAGTTATGAGAATTAAAATCAATTGATGAAGAGATAATATATGCTTCTGGATGGCTATACTTGTCTAGAAGTATCATCCATTAGACTTAGACACTAGCGGAATCAGGATTTGCCCAAGGGATAGTGCAGGGAGGGTAGTCAATGTGTCATGGGTGGTGAACGAGACGGAACTCATCTGAGGCATCATGGGCGAGCTGTCTCCGAGAATATTCTTAAGATCATAAGGAGTAAATGGTAGATATTTATAAACTTTTTGTTCATTCAGGGAATTATTTTTTATTGTTATAGTATTTTTTGACCCATCAGCAACCAGTTTTAAGTAGGACTTTAGAAACCACAAAACATGTAAACTCGCCTAAATTATGAGATCAAATTTGTTCATGATTACTATATAGTAATCATGATACTTATAGTAAAGTAAAAAAAAATAAAGATGAAATGAGGTTTGCAATTTGTTTCTATTTGTTCATACTGAAAAAGTTTTATATTACCATTTACTTTACTCTGAGTAAAGTAAAGTGATCATTAAAAAATTGGATATCAAAAACATTAATTTACATGTTTTGAGGTCCCCCAAGCCTATTAATGATGTTTTTTTGTTGATTTATGTTTGTTTGTGTGTGTGTGTGTGTGTGTGTTGTGTGAGTATGCGTATTTCATGTGTATATCGGGGTGGATGTGTATCCGAAAGATTGTGTACACACCACAAGACACAAATTCATTAAACACCAAAATATTGCAATACGTATGCAATACATTTAGATTTCAACATATACAGCAAAAACAGCAAAACACATTTGGTTTGTTTAGGCAACATCGCCTAGGAGAGGATGTAGCTGAGCTTAATTTTTACTCGAAAAAAAGTAAAAACTTCGACGTTTGTGTTGTCATAATCATTGATCACACAAATAATCTACAATTGTAATTATGACACTTGAATATATTTATATATACGCTTAATTTAACATTAAAAAAAGGTGTTAAATAGCAAACATTTCAGTAACTCGGCCTGATGAGAAAAAAATAGTATAACTGTCGAAATCAGCACCTTTAAATTAATCTAAATCAACATAGAAACTTGGGAACCAAAAATGTGTTGTTGACCAGTCATACCTTAAATTAAAATGCCGTATCATATTCTAGTATAAAGAATTATACTGTCTTATGATATTTTAATCTAAAATTATTGTTGATTTATACCACTGTAAAAATGATCATATCAAACTATATGCTAGAATGAAGTTGATACAAACCCAGCACATACTAGTAACAAAAATCAGGGCATTGAAGTACACTTTACTATCAAAAGTCATGGTGTCAAATAACGCCTAGCCAGATGATAGTATTGAGTCATATGGAAGTATGAAACTTGAAAAGATCCACTTTTTTCATAATTCTTTTGTCATTAAGAATGCCATCTAGATGTACAGGTACTTATATTCAAAAATGTACCTGCATAAATTTTAAAAATGCCTTTTTAATTTTGATCACAATTTTTTTGGTATTTTTTCTGTTTGTTTTATTACAATATGTATACATTTTTTGTGCACTCTTAGTAATTCTGAAATAAATGTCCATGGTCTTTAAAAACCATAAACCTAAAATTGACTTCGTTATAAGGTGAACTAAAATTCTAATCCGACCAGAAAATCATAATTTTACATTTTATTTGTAAAGTAAAAAATCATTGTACTGATGACTGTAAGTCATAATTATCGTAAGGGATTTTTTTGAGATATTTTTTCAAAGTGCAAGAGGAGACCTATATGTATCTAACAAGACTCTCATAGACTTATCCACGCTATAAATTGGGGCCATTAGATACAACACTAAATAATTTTTGTAACATACTGCTGATTTGTTTCATCACTCGTGTCTTGAACCAGCTTAATTTGCATTTTAATTCTGTCCTTCGCTTTGTTCGTCAAATAGAAGTCTTCTACGTACACAGGCTTCCTCCATGCTGCTTGCATTGTATTCATCTTGGAATCGAATAGAATGGGCACTTGGAAGTAACTAAAATTAAAAATTAGTTGGTATTTCATGAACAAGTGAAGACAAGTGAAATATCAGTAAGTTTAAATAAAGCAAACGAAAAAAATATTCTTTACATTTCAGTCAATTGAAGATCGTCTTGATTTATTTCCCATCACATGGTGATGAATTATAGATAAAATCGTTATATTATTATGTGGAATCAAAACAATCATGGATTAGTAGCTTGGAAGTAATTATGGTCAAGGTATACAAACTCCATTCAGTTTTTAGGGCTATCATTGTTCCATTAGGATTCGAGACTAGGTCTCACGTAAGTGGGTACCAGTTTTCAAGTCAACCTGCCAACTGATGGACCATATCATTAATGGTAAGGGTCGAGAGTCTAGCTTCCACTTGATGCTCTGGAGACAAACTCGCTATAAGATACTGCTTCTGACACAGTATCTCTTCACACACAGTGACTCCATAGGAAGTTTACTCATACTGGGTGAGGAACTACAGCCACCACGAGTTCAACGCCAACGACGGGGCACACAGAATACCGAAGGAATTCTGTGTAGGAATTCTATGTGGGCTCCCCCCCCCCCCCCCTGGTACTGACAATATTTTAAGAGTTCTGATCTAGAACTCCGGACCTAGATCCTACTGAACCTGCTTTGGCTAAAGATAAAGTCAGTGGCCACACAGCCTTCCTCCCTTTTAGCTGATCAGGGTAACCTGTTGCCCGCTCTCACGGTGAGGACGCCTAGAGATAGAATCAGGGAGTCTGCCTCCCCATAGAAGTAAAACCCTCCCAGGGTTCTCCCTCCAGAAGGGCTTCTGAACTCAAGGAGAGAGCGTATCTTGGAAGTAATGGAATTAACTGAGAATAATACAAATAACTATTTAATATCAATTTCTTTAAGTATTTTATTTTAAATCATGTGAATGGTTATTTCATTTTATAATTATTATTTTAAAATATGAATTTTTTCAGTTAATAATGGATTATTATTTTAATTTTAAAAAACTATTCAATACTAATAAACTATTTCTTTTTAGCTCTGAGAGTTTAATAGATTAAGATAAATCATACAAGTGAATACAGGTAGAGCTCAAGAGTTGTCCTTTTTAAGAGTGTATTGCCTCTGAAATAAATTCAAAAGCTGTAACTTTTTGTGCCATGCTACACCCGTATATAAACGACTTATGCTATACACACAGTTTCAAGCCTCTAGGCTACACAAAAGAGTGATATCTGGGTACTTGTTTTAAGAAAATCATAATAAAGTACTTCTCCCATGATTCAGTATTTCTAAAAACCAATTAAACCGATGCCCACACTTATCTATGATTAAATATTTAGCAAATTTTATTAAAATCTGCCAAATCTTATGATTTGTAGATTGTTTACAAAATTTTGGATGCACAAACACCCACTTACAACATACAGACATACCCATAAAAAATATCAACCATAATTTTTAGAACAATTTTAATTGTATAAATTCATCCAAAGCTCAAAACCTGAATCTAAAGTACAAATGAAACATGGATGTGACCGTCTTAAAACTATTGTAGTTTGGTATAAGTAGTAAATGCAGTAACCACTAGAGCATTAAAGGCGTGAACATATGAAGTAACTTCTCTGCCGTTACTGTTTTGTTTTTTGGCAATAAAAACTGGTGTTGTTAGATAATATATAACTTTAATAACGAAACATGAGGATTTATGGTCATAGTATGGCTTCTGTTTATATAAATCTTTACAACCGAACAAAAACTAAATAGCGTCCAAATAGAGGGGTAGAAGTCAAAAACCATGTAAACCAAAAGTAAAGTTGAAAGAACTTTATTTTCTATAATCACTTAAAGTATAATCACTTTGTTTTCTATTGAAGAACTCTATAAAAAATAATGATGATGAAAATGAGAAGATTTGAGTAGCACAAATAACAAATTCCTATTTTGTGCTAAATATTTTAGCCATCTACATATGTGACCATCCTCAGGTTTGTTACGAAGTATTATAAGCAATGTCGCTGAGACAGGCTATTTTTCTCAATTTATGATGTGTCAATATTCTTTTTGTTGCAATGTTTACATTAATTTTTCACATAATTTTAATGCGGCATAAAATGGCTTCATAGTTGAAATATGTAGTTCAAAATAAAGTTCACCATGGACAAAACATGAAACACAGGCTAAAAGGATTTTTAGCATTGCATCGTTGATAATTGAAGAAACAAAGTCATCTTATTTTACCTTCTTTATAAATTAAAATTAAAAAGCTTATTTTTAAGATTCAGAAAAGGTAGTTTAATTCCTTCCCGGTTAGCTTTAATATAAAATAAGCAACATTGTTTCTAAAAGCCGGTATCACCTACCTTTCCCAATTGAATGAAGTAGTATACTGAAGCCTGTTGCTATATTGAAAAATGTATTACTGCTTCTGTGGAGTGATATTCTAATCAAAAAGACATACAAAATAACATATGTTTGGATTTGTAAATCTCATCTCTCTCAACCTGGTGATGGTAATCTTATATAATTTTTTCTACACTCTTGAAATGACCCGCTGCACTGCGTTAGTAGTTTAATAAATGATTAAGTAATAATTTATAAAACGCAATAAAAAGATTTCACATAAACACGTAAAATAACAATGAATGATCAAACCACAATAAGAAATGGGAAAACAATACTAAGATCTTTCAACCGTAACAAGCAGTCTTCGTCAGAGTCAAAAACCCAACTGAACTGAAAACCCTCAGTTGGGTTTTTGACCGCTTGTTCCGGTTGAAAGATCTTAGTCTTGTTTTCCCATTTCTTATTGTGGTTTGATCATTATAAAACACAAGTGGACTAACTTGAGTTATTTTATTTTTTTACTTTAATCTGTTTCATGTGTTGGTGAGTGTGAAGTGTCTCATGTTGTTACAATGTTACAGTAACATATTTTACAAAACATGTTTTTATGATTTAATAGATTATTATTTTGAAAACTTTCATAAAAGGCTCAACTATTAATACAGTGACTGGACGCCGTGGCAGTGGTGGGTCGCTGATAATCTGGCAATGGTCCCGAAGCAAAGGTGTTTTTATATATAGCAGTCTTTGCTGTGGCTAGTGTCGGTATGGCTGCCTCCAGCACCCTCTCCGGTCTTTACAACTCCGTCATCTCCGGTATTCCTTCGCAACAAATATCAGCCTATCTCAACAACTTCAATCTACCCAGGTATCTGGTAACTTATTACTAGTGAATTCAGCTGGTTAGCTAGGCTACCGATTGTAAATCTGAATCAACATTTTAACAACCTTCTCACTTCAATCTAACGTCAATAATTTATCATTCAAAACGATAAAATACGCGAAATGTGCACTTTTTGCATAAAAGTTAAATAAAGCTTAAACTAAGTTTTTTTTTGGTAGAATGCTAAAAAATTTTTCACCCGGTATATTATAGTATCAAAGAGCGATCAACGAATATTTCATTAACGAATATTACTAAAGTACACATTGTAATTAGCAGTTCTAAATTATAGAAATACTTCTAAATTAACTGTACTACTGTAGGTGTAAGGTAGTAAGTAAATGTGAGTACTGACTTTTGGTTAGTGAGTTGAGGTTTCGTTCATGCTGAACTGTGTGTCATTCAATAAATCAGGAAGAGAGGTTAGTCTAAACATATGTATTTTTCTAGTTAAACTGTAAATTTTATGGATGGTACTGTGATAGAGGTATTGATTGTGGTGGGTCTTGTATGAGTTGAACACCATAGGATTCGTAAACCTGTAATTATGCATTATGTATTAAAGTAGACATCTATTAGGAGTACCAGTCAACGTAAATGTCTAACTCCAACTCTGACTCGACAAATCAGGGATGGTTGACTCCGAATCTATACCGACTTCTACAGGAAGTACTCGTACCTTAGTCCCTCTTCTACCCGGACTCTACATTTAAAAACACTGGGATTTACACAGTACCTTTGAAGCTAGAGTAAACATAAACTATATAACATCTAGAACAATTCCATTTTGATTTAATTTAGTTGTTGAAATACATGGTTTATTGACAATGCCACTACAGTGGCTATATCAAAGATAATAAAGCACAAATTCTATGGCTTTGAAAACCACTTTTTTTGTTATTTAGTACAGAGTAGTTACACTTATTTGATTATGCTTATTTATCATCGATTAAGGTATTCACTAAAAATTTTGGCCTTGACTACAACTCCACAACCCTTTTTGTTGCATTCTTTGTTTTAAATTTGTTTAATTGATGTCCGAGAAATGATATTTGATACTCTTGCTTACGATGATCTTGCCCAAATATAAAATACACAAGTTCATAATTCATAGAAACACAATATTAATGTTTGTATTTTCAGAAACCTTCTGCATCATCGATAGGGTTGTGACCATAAATCTTGAATATTTATTTGTTAAATTAATCCTTATTTTTAAGTTTCTAATTGACAAATGAATTGACAGATAACATTAGAATCTCTTGGTGCAGCTAGTTTGGTCTTTTATTACAACTTTACAGATTGTGTTTGACCTGATTTAGTAATTTACTATTTCATTAGTGGTTTTCTGTTCCTAAAGACAACAGTAATGTAGTAATGTAGCTTTATCCATGAATATTATAATTTATTTTGAATTCTAATGTACAATGACTCACCTCGTGGGTTACAATTAGAATGTTTGTCTCTACACGTAAACCGGTTCGGATAAGTTGTTAACCTCTAGTTGTTATTTAGAATTTGTACTCCCAGTTAAAGTTACGTTAATGAATGAATATATTAATAATTAAAAAAAAGAGAAGATTAATACAAGAATTTGGAAATAAACAATGCATTGTCATTGAATATTCATCATCTTTTAATGTGATATCTGTAAAACAAAAGCGTTACTTTGCTCGATCGAATAATCAACTATGTTATTTAATAATCTAATAATCAACTAATGTTATCTAAACATTCCTTTCTTTCATAGTCATGAAACATGCAAAAATAAATTACAAGGTCACTCAGTAAGGATTTACCATATGATCCTTAAAAGTGTCGAAATATTGAAAGAGAGTCCTTTTTTTCATTCGTGGTTCTTGAATTTTAAATTATATATATATATATAACTATATTTTATCAGGACTCGGTCAGTTCTTCAGGTTCAAATTAAACTCTCATTGCAAACGTTTCGGTTTTTATACACGGTCATACTTTTATCAATATATATATATATATATATATATATATATATATATATATATATATATGCAATTATATATAATGGTTTGACAAACTAAATGATCTAAACACACAGAAGAGGTAAAACTAACCACTACTATATTTTGATTGCTTCAGGTAGAAAGATGGGAGATGCTTCGAAGACAGGCAAAGTCGAAATATTATAAGTTTTCATGATCTCTTCTGTTTGTTTTTTCTGATAGTTTAGTTTTTATGCATATATGCTTTGGGAGCAGCATTCTCCCATGCTTGTATCTCGATTATAAATGTTTCATTAAATATCTTGCTTATTATTGTTTTAACAAATTTTCTTGAAAGTTGTTCCACCTTACGTATATAGTTTTTTCACATTTTTGGTAGTAAATACAACAAGTCAATTGTTTTTTTTTATTTTTTACTTCCATTTTTTCACAAATATTACACAAAAAATAAACAAAACATTGATATTACCATTTTTTGTCAACTCTAACCATCTTCAGGAACATAAGAAATTAGATCAGGTACATTTGAAGTTATAAACAACATATTTAAAAGAGTTTTATATAAAATCTAATATATAAATTGATTTGAATAGTTTTTACGAAGAGAATTAGAAAGTTAGAAATATAATTTAGTATTAATATAAATACTTAATTAAAAAATCTGGAGTAGCCTACACTCTTACTTTATATAAGTAACTTAAAGTCTAATTTCTTGAGTTATTAATAACAAACGTCTCATTTAAGCATAACTAAACATCTAAATGGATATAATTATTAGCCTTCATTCTGAGGTAGTACAGATAGTGATTTGAAGACATATCATTTTATAAGCTTATTTTAAACATCACAATAATTTATTAATTGCAATAATTGAATTAGTATAACTACAGCAGTAATAACATTTTTGAAAAACCAAAGTGAACATTTCTTGAAACGATTTATCTCCTACAAGAGAATGGCTTCGTTCAAACAGCCAGTAGATTTCTTACTTTACTGACATACCTTCTACATTGAATATTAAGATTATTATAATTTTTGAAATTAAAACGAAATTATCCTTTTTCTCTAAAAAACACTTAAAACTGCGAAGAAAATGTTGTTTTAAAAGTGATTTGTTAATTAAAGATGTAAGATAATTACATTTATTAATCTCTAAATCGAAAGATTCAGATTATGAATTATCATTTACATTTTTGGATTTTATAGAATTTAAAACTGGAATTTAATCATTAAAGTAATAATTAATAATAACTTTTAGTATTTATTAAGATCAATTTCCTTCCCATTTGTCAAATAACATATATACGAATTTTTTTACTGAGTGAGTGTTATCATTTATTCCTGCACATAATTAATTCCTCTTACATCCCATATAAATATTAAAATAAAATTTTTTAAACTGTTCCTTAATATAATCCATTTTATCTCAGTGGATTCGCCTCAAAAAATTTCTAAGTCAATGTAAACAATTAAAAAAATTACAAAAAAATCGACAAGTATAGCAGGTGATCTCTTGTCTAGGGAAACAAAGACTTTTATAATCGTATTGCTCTTTCCCGTAATTGAAACTTCATGATTTTTTTTTTATAAATTTGCTAATTTTTGTTGCATTTGTTTAAATTTTCATTATTTTTTTAATCAGCCGTTTAGCGTCAAAAAACATTTTCTGAAAACAGTTATCGACTGTAACGCCCCATTAGTGAATGTAATTTTGAAAAAAAATATCTCAACTGATTTCTACACATAATGTTCTATTTATAGGCATAGTTTCATTATTGTCCGTCAAACAGTATGGCTTGTATCGCTCTCACAAGGTTTGAGATTGAATTATAAGTCAAAATTTTTACATTTTATTGAAAAAAAAATATTTCCTGTTGTTTTAAAATTCTGAAATATATATTTCGTTTGTTCCATTTGTAACCTCAAATATAATGTCAAAATTTCAAAACTCTAGGTGTTATCAGTTAGGAGAAATAAATGTTTTAAAAAAAATTGATTTGAAATTAATTTTAAATTGAGATAAATTTTTAGTATTAATATAAATACTTAATTAAAAAAAAGTAAAATTAAAAAAAAAACTACAAATTCTTACATTATTGGAGGATTAAAAATGTTAACAAGTAGACTTACGTTAATAGAACACAATTATGAAACATAGCACTAATTCAATCTAGCGTCATCTTGCTAGCAAGCATAGAAAGAAAGTTGTTTGTTTATCTATTGGAATTTTAAGAAATTATATTTAAACATTTATTAAAAAATGAACTTAACACCCGAATAATATTCAATAATATTCAGCGATATAGAATATTCTGTAAATATTTCACTTCTATACACGTATATAACTTCTGTAAATAACTGAAGTTAGACTCTTCTTAATATACAAAATTTCTAGTATAAAACTACATAAAGGAGGATATAAATAAAAACCTAATGCATTGTTGATATTAAGTATTACTTATGAACATTTTAAATATGGTACAACTTATTTTGAGTTAAACTACAACCAAGAATTAGTTAAAATTAAAAACCTCATTAGAACTCAAAGAAGTCTTATACAAGCACATATTAAATGATGATGTTGCATTATGTATAATCACTTTTTACTATAACTTTTAATCAAGAGTTCAACATGCCAAAACAATTTATCACTGTTAATAACATAGAACTTATAATTCAAATTGGTATTTTCTTTTATAATTGTTGAATAGTTGTATTACTTTAAATTTATAAAAAAAAAACTATTAAAAAATTTACGAAATACTGAACAAATCTGAGTTTAACTTTACTATAAGTAAACATAATATCAAACTTCTTGACAATTTGAAAAACTAGTTTAAAATTAGTATGTGTTTTGTAATATTTGACCAAAGATTCCATTCTTAATACTTCAATATTACCCAAAGATAATATGATTTATAAACACTAGAAAATCTACAACTGATATTGTTTTGTTTAAGGGTGCAACATATAGGTCGATTAGATTATTTTGTTAGAGAAATCCATCATACCATGGAAAGCATCAGAAATTGTTGTATTGTCGTTGATTTTTTTAGATGTTAAAATTTTATTCTTCTTATATCTCATATTAAGTCATTAGATTATTTCAATTTTTTTTCATTAAACCTCTAAACATCAATTTTATTTCAGTCCGTTCAAAAGAAAAAAAATTCCGGTTTCCATATGAGAAAGACTACACGATAAGATTAAATTTCTTATTAGGATAAGGCATTTTCTGTCTAATACAGGGTGACACTTAATTCAAAAAGTACAAGAGACTGGAAATTGTAAAGAGGTAACTGACTAGGGACTTCTGTGGAGCCACTCATAGTTATCTCACATTTATCACAAAACTACAATTGATTTATATAATTGTTTCTTTATTGTTGTTTGATTTTATGGTATATTTGATCATGTTTTTAATTGTTACTAAATCAAATTACTTATTTTTAAATTTGGTAGGGTTACAAATTCTGCAACCAACTCAAATCTGCTGTTAAAAAATTATTTTGATAAGTTTTTAACTTTGGTGCGTTTGAAAACAATGAAATTGAAAATAATCGAAAAGGATGTACTCAAGCTTGGATTAGATTTTGTATTTACCCGATTTTTTAGTAGCGCAGATGATCATTTTTGATTTAAATATAATAATTGAAACGACAACATTCTTTTGAGCAACAGGTTTACAAACCAAAATTTTCTTATGGGGAAAGGTTTTCTATTACAAGAAACTTTTCTACTTTTGATCTCTTCTTCTAAAATATCTTTTATCATTGTCGCTGTTTCGGCTTCAATTTTTCTCTCAAGTGATGGAAGTTCCAATGGCCCTCGTATGTTGGATACAAGTCCCATTAGATCACCGAAGTTAACACCGGACGTTGTGTCAGTAATGTTTCTCACCTATGGTTTAAATGAGTGCCAAATAAAAACATGATTTTTTAAAAAATGTTTACCTCCTGTACAGCTCTAAAAGCGCTAAACGCTATAAGTATGGAAAACAAAAGTCAGGGAAGTGATAACAGTAATCTGCCACTCTCTAGATCAGAAAACAAACCTTGGATAAATCCTCTCGTCTCAAACGTGGTAAAAAAGAATTGTTATCGAAATGCTTTTGTATAGAATATGTGCAATCACTATGATGAAGATTTGCAATTTATACCAAGCTTTAATTTGCATTGATTCAATATGCAAAGTAGGAGCTTTGGCTTATATCTTTCCTTTTGTAGGATACTGTATTTGTTAAGTAATGGAAAACAATTCAGTAATTTTTATAAAAATTATTTTTGCATAAATATAATAATAACAAATCCCGTTAAATATAATAATATATAACCCATTTTTTATGTTAATTGTTTGAATAATAATAATATAAATATAAACATCAATGATCTAACCACAATAAGAAATGGGAAAACAGGACAGATCTTTCAACCGTAACAAGCGGTCTTCGTCAGAGTCAAAAATCCAACTTCATATTGGTTGTTTTCCCATTTCATATTGTGGTTTGATCATTGATTGTTATTTCACTTGTTTATGTGAAATCTTTTTATAAATATAATCATATACGAGTATACTTCTAATATTTGTTCAATAATCTACAAATACCCAACAATATTATGCACTCACTACTATATTGAAACGAATGTATCTATTATTACAATTTTTTTTCTTTATTAATCATTCAAAAATATTTTTGTAGAAAGTAATGATCTACGAGTTATAAAATATTAAGAAAAATTTCTTTAAACATTAAATTTAATTATTTAGTTTACATTCTTTCCTCCAGTAAGTACAGTTAGGAATACATTATTTTACTGATTGTCTTTGAAATTTTGTTAATAAGAATCCAGCTAAAAGCTTTGTTGTCACTGACAACAATACTGCAATCAAACTCTCCTATTAGAAATTATTGATGGAAGAAATCAAAACATAAATGACTACAAATCGTTCTGTCTTGAGTTTGACAAATGGGTCTGCTCGGGCAAACATCTCATCCTGACTCACTGGTCTTGAAAACTCTCTTCTTTTAAAAATAACTACTACAACGTCGTCGGTTTTTTGTATCCGCTCTCATCACTGTCCCCAATTTGTAGAATTTATAAATCTTTTTTTGCACAACATTGCTTCAACTCATTCTCTACGCTCCACCTACACTTTTTTTAAATTTATTTCATCATTTTGAACATATAATGTAGCATAATTCATACATTTAGAACTACATTTACAACATTTATTATTAAGCTAAAACATTTTCTTTTATTAAAAGTTCATGAGTTTATTTAAAGTCATTTCAATTTTTTTACATTAATTACTGTAATAATTGTCTTAAATTTGTTGTTTCGAATGAGTTAATGGAATTCAAATTTCATTTCAAATTTATTCATAACATCTCTAAGGGTAGGTGCTTCTGTCCCTTAATAAAAGTTGGGCCTATTACATTTTGCAAGTTTAATTCGTACAATGTGTGTGTTTGTGTGTGTGTTAAATATTTTATCCCTTCTTAAGTTAGTATTTCATTGCAAAATTATGTACTATGTATGTATTAAATGTAAAGAAAAAAATGTATATGAGAAGTTATTTATCAAACAAAAAAGTGGTTATATATATATATACTAGCAAACTTACCTGTCTTTGACGGAATCAAAAATTCTATTATACTTGGTATTCCAAAATACCATGAAATACCATATTCGAGTATTTTACGAGTATTATACCATATACGAGTATTATACTCGTACTAATACTATAATTAAAAATTATAGAATAGTAGAAAATACCATTATTAGTACAGTGTTAAACAAATGCCTCTGTATACACTACATTAGCTGTCTGTCCTTCAGGTTCATGGAAGAACAAATAGTTGGAACCTCTGAGAAAAACTTGGTCTCGCTAACTAGAATTCCTGCGTTAGATTAAGTTTCCCTTGGCGACTTAGTTAACGTCAATGAGAAATAGACTCTGAAAAGACTTTGCAATCGCTTCAACGGAAACAAATAGTGGGTCGGATTTAATGGTATGCGTGGTATACACACAGACTCTCCAATACCACACCCAGTCATGATATCCACCTTTATGGCATATCTGTGCAGGGCACGAACTCAGAGTTCGAGTTCGTGCCCTACAGTTTTGGGGCACTCACGTTTCGTAACATGAAATTTGTTACTGCTTCTAAATTGCAGCATGATTGTTGCTCCTACTTTAAGTTTTTACTTATGAGCAGACAGTCTAGGAGAAAGAAATTCGGAGTCCAAAAATTCAGTTGGATAATGAACTGCTTCCTCATCACTCTCTTTACTGACTTGTAAGTTCTTTCCTCGGTATGATACGAGTATAGCGTAAGAACTTGTTTGTTGATTTTTCCTGCCTGTTCATATTAAGGGCTGAGAATTGCTTGTTCACAAAACATTTTATTCTTAATAGATAGTACATCCTCAACTCTGGGAAACACCTTTTCAATGATGTCAAATACGCAATGTATTCATATGCTCCATTGAAATTAAAATAAACTAACAATACCTACTTGCCACACCTGTGTATTTTCAAAACAAACTTGTCTGTGAAGTTAGGAAAATACAGCTTAAAGCCCCATAACTTTGCTTCTGCACTGAATTATCAATCTATTTAGAGCCTATATTTTAAATTAGGCATACACAAATCTAGATTCAAAAGCTTCAGCTCGTTACGTCTCATGGTGGTTGTGTTTACTTCTAACAAACATATTTACTTTAAACGTCCATAACTTCACTTTTACGTTGAATTTCCAATCAACCTACTGTTAAAGTTTCAGCTTGATATGTCTTATGGTGGCTGAGTTTACTTGTGACAAAATTTTGTGGACAAACCGACAGAAATTTTTCTAAGGGTCGATTCGGTTTCTCCAATGTATAAAATGTAAAGAAAACCTGAAATGAGTCAGTTCTAAGCAATGTACAGACAAAATCATTATTATTATATATATATATATATATATATATATATATATATATATATATAAATGATCAAACCACGATATGAAATGGGAAAACAAGAATAAGATCTTTCAACTGTAACAAGCGGTCTTCGTCAGAGTCAAAAACCCAACTGAATTTCTAGGTGCAGAAAACATCTGTTTAGGAGTTGAGAAGAGTGGTATTTTAAAAGGGTTAAAGCAGGAAAGGACAAATGTCCAGAAAGGGATGTTTGGGAAAACAAAGGAGTACAGTAAGAAAGAGCAAAAAACTATCCGCTAGCTGTTAACCCTCTTAGAAGAGCCTTCCTAAAAGTCACCAGATGTTTTATGCATCTAGTGTTTCAGTTGGGTGGGTTTTTGACTCTGACGAAGACCGTTTGTTACGGTTGGGATCATAGTCTTGTTTTCCCATTTCATATTGTGGTTTGATCATTGAATGTTATTTTAAGTGTTTATCTGAAATCTTTATATATATATATATATATATATATATATATATAAATAAAAGAAAAACATCATTAATAAAATTTAATTAAGGGGTTAATTTTAGAAAAGACGTATAATGCTCCTGGACAAAGAAAGCATTTCTATTTACAATTATTGTCTTATGTGGGAGGAAGTTAGAGGTAATATTTTACAAGTCGAAATATCTTTAAACGATGTGAGTCTAAAATGGGTAACGATACTAGTATGACAGTATTCACTGAGTACTTTTCATTTTAATTTTCTTAACTTGACAGTTGGCATCTTTTTAAAATCGATAACATGAGTGTTTTAATTTAAATCATTAACTTGACCTTTTTACATTACAATATATGTTGTGCAAAGTAGGACGCTTGAACATGAATCTCCCGCATAATCTCAAATCGACTAGATGTAGATTATGTAGAAGGCTACAAGCCTTCTACTTCTTCACACTGATGTACCACTGTCCTTGCCGGAGGAATATTATTGTTTTTTAAATTTTAGAAGTGCACCAAAGGTTCTTGAATCAACGTTTATTGTATCGTTACTTATTATGTTACCATTTTTCATAATCGTTGTATCAGTCTTAATATAGTTGCATATTCATTGTTTGCTAAAAAAATGTCGGTCTTTTGATAAAATTAAATAGAGTTTGTTTGACTTATTTATCTTATTTAAGTCCTATTTGAGTTGAAAAATGAGTTAAATAAGTTTACATAAATTAATTATAATCTATATTATAAAAATGATGAAAGCTAAACGATACACGTACAAATACAATTGGTAACAAATAAAATGTATATACCTCTAATTTATTTACTTCTAATAAATATATAACGAATGTTGTACTTATAATTATCTATAATAAGAGATTGTTGTATTCAGAATCATCGAATACAATTTCACGAAATGAATAGTACATTTGGTACCCCAGATGCATTGGCATAACGAGAAAGGGATAGGGTAAAGTTTTCTTAATGATACATCGTATACAGATATATACCCGTGTAATATATACCCGAGTAATATTCCTTATACGGAAGATGATTAGTAAGAAATTGATGTTAGTAAGAAATACAGAAAGTGAGTTCTTCGAAATAAGTATTCAACAGAATAGCTCAAAACTACATATAATAAACAGTTAAGGAAATGGGACAAACAGAAATGACTCCAAGGTTTGAATATGATTCTATAAAATATCTTAGAAACTTCCAACAACTCTCTTAACGCATCCCTCTTGTTGGACAAAACTTCTTGTATCACTAAATGAACAACAGTTAGGACAAGTTGAATCGTATGCTGCGCTCGACCTCTTTCAGGCGTTGTTCATCTTGAAGAAGAGAACTATCGAACATGGCAATAATTCTAGCTACTTCAAAACTAATAGTAGATGTAGTTGAATATAAATTAGTTTGATAATAAGTTTAGTTAATTGTAAATTGCTTTAAATGTTTTAATTTTATTGTTTAAAGTAGTACCTGGTTTCTAAAGCAAATAACACCTTTAACATATATAAAGAATAAAAGTAACTTATAAAGGAGTTATTTTTATCCAAATTTGCTATTTTATTGCAAAGCTGGAATATTTTTCCTACGGCTATAAGTGGTTTTCAACAAGTTTGCATTTTTATCCTTGAGGGTTCCAGACAGTATGTTTTCAAAGCTGTATTTTGTCCTTGAGACATAGCTAATTATATCATTTTCTTACAATCTTTGTAAAAGATTTCGTTTGATGCTTATTTTTGAATTGAGATCTATCTAGGTTTATGAGGGTACTATATTTAGAGTGCAGAATACTTCATCGGTATTGATCCAAAATAGGCAAGGTTTTGTTATCATTAATGACGTAACTTAGATGATGATAAGGCTTCAGTTTAAGAGATATTAAATGCACATCTAATGAAAAAAATGTAATGCTTTCCCAGTATTGCAAAGAGTATGAGGCTTCAAATACTGCCAACTTTCGCCAACCATGGTCTTTTTTTACTATTTAATGTGAAAATATGGTTTAAGAGATCTGACTATGCATTGCATAACCATGGTTGACTGAATCCCCAGCCCATTGGCGTTTTACAACATTATTCATTTTTAACAGAACTTCTCGACAGAAAAGTCTGCATGGTACATATACAGAGATCAGTAGAGCTGTCTGACATGGACAAGTGTTTAATTAACAGTTATTAATGAGTTAATGGCATTCAGTGAATAAGTTCAACTTCAGCTTTACTCTCAGGTGTACCCATAATAGAGTCATTCGTTTAGTATCTATTTTTAAGTTTTACTGTTATGACTTTATGATGGTATATAATAAGCTTAATAAGTATTATTATTATTATTACTTATATTTTAAGAAACTTAGTTTTAGCAGTAAGTTTACTGTAAATTTGACCAACTTAAGAATATTAAAAGTAAATAATAATTTAGTTTAATAGTAATAAACTAATATAAATCCTGCGTATTTACTTTTTCATGGAGCTACTATCAGACATTGTAACAACAATATGCTATGTATATTATTTTAAACTTATGAAGGTATTCCTCATTCTACCATAGCCCGAGATTAATTAGTTTATTTATATTTTTATTTCTATGTGCCACTTTCTGTTAAAACATCTGATAATTATTAAATAATTTAAGGTCCATTGAAATGTTGGAATCATTGTTTTTGTGTATTAACCTTTTGAAGTGGCTGGCTATTTTTACGTCTATAGTTGCGATGAGTATTCATGAAAAGGATTTTGAACATAACCTGTAGAAAATTAAA
The DNA here is from genome assembly GCA_026182355.1 of Hermatobates lingyangjiaoensis. NCBI lineage: Eukaryota > Metazoa > Arthropoda > Insecta > Hemiptera > Hermatobatidae > Hermatobates > Hermatobates lingyangjiaoensis. The sequence goes on from JAPFBL010001926.1 coordinate 3,911,418, forward strand.
ATACCTGTTTAGCACGAGTTCACTCTTTCGTTACATTCCATCTTCTTTTAATCCATTGAAATAAAATGTTACAATAAGATTTTGTATATATTAAGCGCAAGTACAATTAATATCTTCAATAAGTGGCATTTAGTATTTTTATTTTGTAGACGATTGAGAGTACTTGACTGTTTTACTACATAGTTCTGGGTGTGCGGAGTGTATGGAGTTAAAAGTTCTATTTTTTGCTTTTCTTAAAACCCAATTTATTGTTGATTTTTACAACATACAAGTTGGTCTAATTATTACCTTTTCATTTACTCTATGAAGCTCTTCAGCAAATACTCCTTCATGTCAGTAAATGATGTACGCTAGGAACGACTGCCAGCAATTTATAGTTTTACCTTCTCTAGGCCTAGCATTTCATTGGACTTTGCACCATTTCTTTGTATTAAAGCAGGATAAATCCTGAATAGTGGGATAAGTTTCTCTATTTCAGCGTTTCATTCAGGTCAAGGACTTTTTTGATAAAGCATTCTAGGTTATCTCCCATTTTTTAATATAAATCTGTGTAATATAGGCCAAGATGCAAGCAGCTTCGATGATATCATTTTGAAGTCTTTATGATCTTAATAGGAACAGTCGTACTCTGGCATGCTTTCTTTTGTTATGAATGACTTTTAGAGCTTTTCGTTAAAGTGATATGTCATATGTTAGCGTAGGAATAAATGCTCCTTCATAGATAAAATTTAGGGAATTGGTACTAAGTCCCTAATAATCCCAACCGAATGAAATAGACAATTTATCAGTTTCAAAAGTTTCTCTGTAACCAATGTGACGTGTTTGTCTTCATATATTTTCCTATTGAATATTAATCCAAGTTATTTCAGTTCATTAACAATTTCCAATCACTATTAACGATTTAAAAGGAGAGATCTAGATCAAGTTACAACTGGTTATCGGAAGAAGCTTTCTCTGCTCTCCGTTGAATAACACGATATTATCCTCTTCGATCACTCTCACTGTTCATTTTCCAGAATTGTAGTAAAATGTAACTGAACCGAACTGACCAAATAATCTCATAGAAGTCTCATAGTAGACCCATAGAACGTCTTCTATAAGATGCCGCAAAGTCTTCGAAAACACCAATTGTTAAATTTTCTACTTAAAATGGATGTGTTAATTGAAATAACCAACTATGAGTATAGATACATTTATGGACAAGGGAAGTATTGAATGCCATCAGTTTACATCAGAAGTTCCTATTATGTAGAGCACTCTTTGTGTTACAGTTTCTTTTTATTTATTCTTTGATCAATGTACCTGATGACCACTTTTGTGCATCTTCAAGAGGGACTGATAGTATCAAAGGATCATTTTTGTATCATATTGTTCCATGACTCAACGTTTACACTTAGCATACACAATAGTATTTCATTAATTCATACTTTCATTTTCTTTGTTTTTAAAAGACTTATCCCAACGTATCCTCTAATAATTACTTACTACTTCTGTGATTACTTCTTTCCTGATTCTCTTTAAATGATTTTTTCCACCAGAGTATAGGTACCTATATAATTTGTTTGCACTCGTCCTATTCTTGCTGATTGCAACAATCAGAGATGAAGATTATTATTAATAGAAACTTTTAACTAAATTCATTTTTATCTTTGGATTTTATGATATATTCTGATAACTTACTGGATGAATTCAATCGAGTTTTGCCATAAGTGCCTAACAGTGTTACAGATAAGTAAAGATAGTATTTAAATTATTTTTTTGAAGTTGCATTTTTTAGTCTAATCAGCTGTTCTTCTGTATATTGATCAGATTTCACTTTTATGTGTTTGAAAATTGAAATTTTGATATTTGATATTGAAATTTTTACAATTAATATCAGTAATAATATCAACCTCTTTTTGATTACGAGGGTATTCCTCGAAATCTTGTTGTAAAGATCAAAATATGCATCCAGCAGTATTATTGTAATGTTGTAAATTCTGGTTAAAGTGACTACATTTAATGCACTGAGGATGTAGATATATTTGTTTGTCTTAGAGATGGTCCTCATCAATTTCTATAAGCAGGTATATGCCTTAAAATATAGTTTAGAATGAACATCGGATATTAGGTGCCGAGTATTTTAAAGTTCATTAGAAACGTCTTTTGAATTAGCTATTATATATATAGTTCACAAAGGAAAGAAAAAATCAGATAAAAACACACACTAAAGACTCACTACGATATTTGGACATTCGTTGTCATCGGGCAGAAGTAGTCCCTTTGAGTAGCTGAATCCTACTCTATGATGTATACCTCAGTATATATTAGTATTACTCAGTAGTATATATGATCAAACCACATTAAGAAAATGGGAAAACAAGACTAAGATCTTTCAACCGTAACAAGCGGTCTTCGTCAGAGTCAAAAACCCAACTTGACTCTGACGAAGACCGCTTGTTACGGTTGAAAGATCTTAGTCTTGTTTTCCCATTTTCTTATTGTGGTTTGATCATTGATTGTTATTTCACGTGTTTATGTGAAATATTTTTATGTATATATATATATATATAAGTGATTTATTATTTTGTCTTAAATTGAATAATTTACTATTTATTCTTACACGATGCCACATACTGACGAACGTTTTCTGCGTTCTTGTTCACTATCACCCTCTTTGAAGGTTCCGCACTTTGGTCCTTGTCAGTTTTTTCATTCATTTAGTTGCAGATTGTGTTTATACCATCTTCTGGTTGATTTTTGTTATTATTTGTCCTTTTGAGACTGCAGACAACCACTTTAAGCATTCATTACTTTAGCATCTTTAATATACAAGGGATTATCTGATTTAACAGTTCATTTAGTTTTATTATTACTTACTTGTATATCTCACTACAGCCTAAAAACACACTTTTTTTACAATAAATATCTTGTTATTTTCAATTTAATTTTAGCAAGATTTGATTTGAGTGTCGCATTTAGTATTAGCTTTAATAATTTTATATTTATCTTATTCAGCTTTTATATGTTTATAAACTTTATCTATCACATTCACTGCATTATAAGTACAATTTTAAGGTATTTCCCTTAAATTTCTTTTTGTTTTTGCTACATTCCATAAATTAATGGTTTTTTTTTATCAATATTGGACTCGACCGACGTTATTATTTATGCTATTCGCCCGCCAGTAAAACATGTAGTAAGGACACTGGCCTAGAGGTGAAGTCCATCTGGAGCTATAAATACCCATAAATGTGTCACACCAAAGAATATTAGCTGACACAAACTTGAATCATTACTTACCCAGATACTTCGACTATAATATACACCAGAATCTGAAAACCTTTTGAATCTGAAGGACCTTTCGGTCCTTTTTCCGAAGGCCAAGATTTTTCTCTTGCATTATATTATGTAGTTTTATCACGTAAGTGCTGATAATGATTTTAGTACTTCTTATTTCCAAACAAATGTTTGTTCCCCTTTTTCTCTCTTTCACTCATTTTAATCAATTTGGATGTAAATAAATATTAATATCCGCAATAAAACTGGAAAGACGATTTAAACTGGACATACAAAAGTCAAAAATAGAGAAAGAGAAAGACAATTACTAACTCAAATTTTTGGAAAATTCTTGTTCAGCAGAAAAGAGAAAGGGAAACCAAGCACGCTGGTTACCTGCCGTTGCCTTCTCCGGCGTGCTTGGTCTCCCTTCTTTTTCCCTGAAGAAAAAATTTGCGAAAGTGTATTTTTTTTACTCTTCGTCAATCTTGAACTTGCAAATATTATCATGTACATTTTACTTTTTTCTGCTCCATATTTGCATTAATGCAAACTTTGAAAGTTCATTTAACACCACTGCACCAGTTTTTTTTACTTTTTGTCATTGAAGCACCATCCATGTACATACTGCAACTAAAAATCAAAAATCAGTGGAATGTTAACATTATGTTGACAAATTTTTAATAAGAATCAACAAAACAAAAGTGTATTTTTTTATATAAAATACCAGCATAAAAGTGTGATATACGAGGTGTGTAAATAAAGTAGTGAGACTGATTTTTTTAAAATTTTCTATTCAAATATAATTACAATGTGATATTGTCACCTTCAAAATAGTTCCCTTCGGAAGCCACACAGCGCTGGAGACGGTCCTTCCAATCATTGTAGCATTGCTGGAACTCGGATTCTGGAATGGCCTTCAGCTGGTCGGTTACAGCAGTTTGTATGTTTTGTATTGTCTCGAAATGAGTTCCCTTGAGGTGATTTTTCAATCTCGGGAAGAGGAATAAGTCACAAGGACTCAAGTCTGGTGAATAAGGAGGCTGAGGAGCAACAGGAATGTTTTTACTGGCCAAAAACTCGTTTATTGAGATGGCAGTGTGACAGGGCGCGTTGTCATGATGCAACACCCACTTGTCTTTGATGTTTGGCCGCACACGAAGGACTCTTTTTCGAAGTCTTTCAAGGACCTCACGGTCCTTGACATTTGACGTTTTCACGGGTTGACATTTTCATCGGTGTTTGCACTTGAAGGCCTTCCGCTTCGTGGTTCATCTTCAATCGACTCTCTTCCTTCTGAAAATTCCTTAAACCACCGAAAAACCTGTGCCCTTGATAAAACACGTTCTCCATAGGCCTCCTAAAGTTTTCCAAAAGTTTCGGTTGCATTATGTCCAAGTCTGAAGCAAAATTTGATTGCACACCGCTGCTCAACTTTGAGGTCACTCATTTTTAAAACGCTCAAGAAAAAACCATTTCACGAAAACAAACGCTACGGACAAAAAAATGACTGTGGCGAGTTCAGATTCATACTGGAGGCGCATCACACGTGCACCTGACGCTACTCAAGGCCACGCGTCTCCAGCGTTGCCAGATCGAAAGCGACGTTGGCAGTCTCACTACTTTATTTACACACCTCGTACTTGCCGAGCTTGGTATTCCGTCCTAGAAATAGAGGAATCGAAATTGGAGCTATCCTAGTCTCACACACACAGACAGACCAATTTAGAAAACATATTTTTTTGGACTCAATATTCCTCAAAACATTTATTTTCTTTTATGACTGGATTTCAAAAATTTGACCCGAATGCTATATTCCTTTTCTCTATATTTTATATAGAGAGTAAATGGTAGAAACGACAATATATCAAAATAAATGTCTAAATGTAGGGTAATCAGAATAATAGAAGTGGCCTTTGTCGATATTGCTATTATATGACCTTCATGGTCCCTCAAGGTTAGTTTAGAATAAATGACTCACTTTACACTGTTTGTAATGCAAAGTATTTAAACATTATATTGCAAGAAAAAACATAAATAAGCAGAAATCACCATTCAAAGTGCATCTAGCGTTCTGTACGGCCCATTGGATAACTAATCACATTAGCTAATCCTAATCACATAATTTGCAAAGTTTATATTGTAAGCACTTGTTAAAGTAAATGAAAAACCTGTATTCAGTGGTATCAAGATGTTCAACCATATTAAATTTATGAATTTGAGGCACCTTATTAAAGAAAGAATTTTTAAATAAAAGCAAAAAAATAGCAACCATGAAAGTGTATGTATACCTAGGTAATGAAAACAAAATGTGCAACTCAAACTTTGTAAATCATAAAATAAAGTAATCAAGTGTACCATCACTGCTGAAAATTTGTAAATTCTAGATGATGGTTTAAGGACCTGTAAGCTGATATGTATGGAGTTATATATAGAAATTGAGATTGTACGTACATAGTGCAACTCTTAGAAGAACTAATGAAAAAAGTAGCATAATTAAAACAGTTTACTGATAAAACCTTGAATCAATTCTGCACACACAATGTCATACCTCCAAAATCATTTCAGCGATTATTCAATAACGTTTCAGGTGAACCAAACAACACAAGTTAATAATTTATGCACGGAACATCCCTAAAAGTGACTTCCACTTTACAGTATTTCGTAGAACCAGTACATCCCTTAATAGGTGTAATAAATGACAAAAAAAACCACTTCAATATAAACTATTCATTTATTATTAGTTGTACTGATTTTTATATTAGCTGTGCAGAACTCTCTGTATATCAATTAACCATTTCAGATCTTTAGGTTACAAATGATGGTAACAAACAAAGAGCATGGTACAGGTTTCATTAGGCAATTGAAATCATTATTATGCATATTAAGATTATATACAATAAAAATGACTTTTATTTCAAAATAGCTTAGTATAATATGAATTATAAATATATAAATTCTTTTACTCGTTTTTGTGTATTTATAATTAAATTTATTGTAAGTTCTATGGAAATTAGAACCTTTATTCACTTAACACAGTCAGTCTACAAAGGAAATGACTCATTTTGAATCACTCCCTGGTTAATTAAACTACTAATGTTAATATTTTATTTTGCAAGACATGCTCGAAAGAAATGTAACAACCACATCTCTGACTATCATGAAAAAACTTACGCAGGCCAAAAGATTATTAGACTGGCATTATTTTTGAAAATTGTAGGGTAAAAAGCTAATGATAAGGTTTCCACACATAGAATTTAATAGTATAAACAACGCGTTTCGAACACGTAATGTTCTTCAGGTATTAACTAAGCGTCTGTGTCTGGTACAACTGTTGTACCAGAATTCTACCTTAGAATTATTTTTGAATATAAGAAATGAAAATAAACGAGTTAATTTGAGGGGAAAAGATGTAATTAATGGTAAAAACAAACAGCTGAGCAATTTAATACAGGTACAAACGTTTTTAATAGTATGTAATTCTTTTATACTTTTTATAATATGGCAATGTTAAAGCTAATAAAAAATAATTAAGTGACAAGTATAGATAATTTTCGCTAAAAACTGATAAACATCTCAATAGAAATAATAAAGTCAACGATGATAAAAATAAATTTCATCATAGAATAATAAATAAATCAGATATAACGGTTGATTTTTCTCGAAGATGAACAGAGTCGGAAACTAGTCCGGATGGCTTGAAACTTACGGAGTAAATCAATGCTCACTAACTTGAGTGGAAAGAACAATACTTATTGACTTTATAGTTTATAAGTAGGCTCAAAATTTGTTTAAATTTACTTCAGTGGCTGTAGTAATGATGAATACAGCAGTTTTTGTTAAATCACAGTAGTTACGCAAAGTTGGGCACGTTAGCACTTGGATGGGTTGCTATTCACACATGGTCAAGAAAGAGTCATACTTTCACCTCTTGTACACCCTCAGAGACGTCAAACCTCTATAAGTGAAGGTGTCAAAAAAATGTGGCTGAAATGTATATCACTAATTATATTGTTTTGTTCAGAAACTATAACCTTACTTGAAAACTCTTATAATTATATTTTTTTTTTCAAATTGTGACTCACTTTATGTCAGTTTCTATTGAAAGGAACATATTTTTGTGAACCATAATTGTAGAGTCTAAAGGTTTCACATACAAGTTTTTTTTATACACAGTTTTACAAATCACAGGGTTCTTCTGTTACCTTGGAAGTAGTTAATAATTTACAAATATCTAAATGAGTAAGGCCTAATATTTACAATGGCTATAAAGGTGTCAGTGTAGCTCAGTGGCATGTATGCTGGCGTCTGGACTGGTAGATCCGGGTTCGATCCAACTTTGGCCCTCGACCTTTTCACCCGGCAGGGAAAATAACCTGAGCACGTCGTCCCGAGCCTTTTGGAATGTCACGTACTCTTTAAGGATCTTTAGTCTAAATACACTTGAGTTAGACAAAATTTAGGCTCCTAATGTAGAATCATAAGGAATATGCAATACTTGCCTTGAGTAATAAACGTCAGACATAGTATTATCTTATTCTCACAAACAAAAAGAAAAAAAGAAAAGGTAATCATCAGTTCTGATGTAGATTTGAAGTCACTCCCCTGTGGCTTAAAACTCTTAAGCCTTCTCTTACCTGTAAAAAAAATAAATAAATAAAAGACAAAACCAACTTTGGTTTCTATTTATTTAAGAAACATAAATAAATAGAAACTAGGCCTCTTTTGTTGACGATGTTGCTTTTGCACGTCTGTTGGAGAGGTCCCAGGCGACGATGAGTGAGCTCTTATCCCGTTATCTCTGGATTTATTTTTAACATCAAGTCCTTGTAATGTATTTAATGACGTCTTTATTTATTTCACCTCTACGCAAACACACAAAAACAAAAAATATAAATTAATACTTTTTATACAAAATATAACATAATATAATACAAAGTATAATATTAGATTTATACAAAAGTTTTAGTAAACCTAAAATTAATGTTGATGGAATTATACTTTTGTACGATTAATTAATTAATTAATTATACGATTTTAACACTAATAACTTGTTGGGTATTTAAATATTGCGTTCAATATTTATATACGTAAAACTACCATACATTCTAGAGGTCAAAGACTTTTAATATGATGTTTGGTTTATTGGTTCTTATAATCAATTGGCTTATTGATCATCATTCACTCTGATGACAGAGTAGGGAGTTTTGAAGCCTACCAATCCCAAAGGACATGATAGGCTTATTTATTCACGAGCTATGCAAACAGATATTGTGTGGTATTCACTTTATGATAGTGGGGAAAATATATTATGTCTTCATCATAGGGGAATTTACTTTAGGACGCCTTTCGAACATTTGGTGTTCAAACCTCTAAACTGAAAAATATTTTCATAGCTCTTAATTAGGCAATTGGTTTTACTAAAATTAACACAATGATGACAAAGTAAAGCTCTTCCTAAAACATTCTAATTTAAGAACTACCGATCTATTTTTCATCAATGAAGACTTATCTTTTACTGAAAACCTCATTTTGTTTAGGAGTTTTTTGTACCATCAAGAACAAAATTAATAAAAATTTTAATATCAAAGAGAAACAAAGTCAAGCAAAATTACCATAAATCTTTCTGTAAAGAGTAACTTTAATTAATTAACCGTTGAATATAAAGAATGGAGTAAAGGTTATTTTAGGTTTATGAAAATAAAAGCTTAAGGAAAAGAATAATTTCTATAATGAACATACATACATTTATCCAGTTGTATTTTATTAATGTGAATTTAGTTACAGTAGAAAATCTAACACACATTTTGAAAATAATTAAATTTATTGTTTTGAAGGTATGGTCATCTTTACATTGATGGTTTACTTTGACTTTGATTGTCTTTTTCTGCCCCAGGTCGTTAGGAAATTGGTTTGATGGCGGAGGTGGCTTAGATCACACTACAAGAGGCAACTACAAGTTCAGGAACAGGACTCTGGCTAATCGAGGTGGTAGTGGTCGATGGCATGGAGGCTTTTATCCTGGAAATCGAGATGGGTCAAGATCAAGGGACCATTCGCCAAGCTATCCCTGGAGAAAGAACAGAGACCCTTCTCCGGAATACCCGCCCGCGCCTCCTCCTCGCTTTCAACGCAATGACACTCTCCCTGAGGAGGATGACGACTACCGACCCTCCACTCCGACTAGCAGACAAATCTTTGACCCGTATAGACTAATATTCAAGGTAACCGATATACTTGGTATTTATTTAATACACTTGGTATATTAAAAATAACATACTTTTATTTATTTATGATTTTTTTCATATTTCACCAATTTAATTTAATTATAAATTGATTGCTGTCTACCTTATTCTCTGTGACCGGGTGCGCATGCGGTAACATTGTTGGACTCCAACCATCTCTGAACCAGTGCGCTTGGCTTCCCTTATTTCTCCTGAAGATGGTTCAAACCGAAAATAAGAGACTGCAAGTGTGTGCTATTAATTTCTCTATGTCTCTTATTGTACATTGAATCACTTTTGTTTGTTTCGGATCGTATTTCCAACGAAAATGTTTTTTACATATATATTTACGTATAATTAAACCACAATTATCAAATGGGAAAGATCTTAGTCTTGTTTTCCCATTTCATATTTGTAGTTTGATCATTGATTGTTATTTCACGTGTTTATGTGAAATCTTTTTATTTATATTTAACCAATTAAATGAAACGATTCCACGAACTAAATAAACTATATTGACACAAAGAACACTCAGAAATAAAACAGAAACTCACTACTATATTTCGATGTCCTCGTTTCTATGTTCTTCCTGATGACGAGGACATCAAAATATAGTAGTGAGTTTCTGTTTCATTTCTGAGAGTTCTTTGTGTCAATATAGTTTATATTATATATATATATATATATATATATATATATATATATTATATGTTTATATATACATATATATATATATTGATAAAAGTATCGACTGTGGAATAGAAACAAAACTATAGTTTATCGGGACTCGGTCAGTTCTTGAGCTTCAAATTAAACTATCATTGCCAACGTTTCGGTCTTTATTTAAAACCTTTTTCATAGGCCTACAAAAACAGAGGAAATATAAGAAATAATACAATCATTCAAAAATCAAACATACATAAAAGTGCAATTAGTTACAATTAAGAAATACAATAGAAATTTTCCCTATAGGTTAGTGAGAAAACTTACAGAAGTATAAATTTTGAAACAGAAAAACTAAGTATTACATTACAAATTATTTTACAAAGAAAAATAGTATGTAGATTTTAACAACAACTGTTGTGAATACTGTTTTTCTTTGTAAAATAATTTGTAATGTAATACTTAGTTTTTCTGTTTCAAAATTTATACTTTTGTAAATTTCACTAACCTATAGTGAAAATTTCTATTGTAATTTCTTAATTGTAACTAATTGCACTTTTATGTATGTTTGATTTTTGAATGATTGTATTATTTCTTATATTTACTCTGTTTTTGTAGGCCTATGAAAAAGGTTTTAAATAAAGACCGAAACGTTGGCAATGAGAGTTTAATTTGAACCTGAAGAACTAACCGAGTCCCGATATAAGTATATACTGAAACTCATAAGATGTCTGTATTGATATCTGATTGGCTATATTTAATGACCAAATGAATTGCTGGTTTTATTGTATGGAGTAGGAGGTCCTAGAAGTTTTATTCTTTCCGGCTCTTAAATAAAGATATAAGGCAATAGAAGTATATAATGCAGTAGAGGGGGAAATAAGGTGATTAGAGAGGGTTAATATAACATATTTTAAATATTTCTAATTTATTTTTAATTTATTTATTTGAAACCCTCATCAACAGCAGCCCATGTCTATTTAAATTGGATAAATTTTTAATTGGGGTTATAGTTCAAAAAATTGAACCTCTTGGCAATTTGTGACTGATCAATATTAACTCTAATCCACTGGTTCTTAACCTGGGTTTGATCGAACCCTAGGGGCTCGATGAGCCGGTCTCAGGGGTTCGGTGGAGCCTCCGACGCGGAACTCAACAGCAGAAGTCTAGGTACATACATTGTTGTGCATTCATACACTGTATTGCTTTTGTTCTTTGAACAAGGTGGTATTCATGCACGGTTAATTTTGTGCACCTGTAAAAAAAGCATAGGGTTATGACTTTAATTTGAAAAAATCATATTTTATTTTTCACTAAATACCAAGGGTTAGGTACCTTATCAAGGTTGAGAACCACTGCTCTAGACTAGAGTACGATTTTTCTCTATAACACAGGGGTTCCTTTCTTTTTAATTTGTGCATATTAATCTTTTTTGTTTCCTATATCTTGCTTATGTTCATTTTTTATTTTTCTTCTAAAACTTTGTATTTTTTTAATATCTGTCTTCATTACCTTAGCTTCTCTGTAACTTGTTTTAAACTCTTTTGTACTTAATTTTTAGTCGCTCTATGATGTTATAAAGGGCCTGAAAGCATTATTTTCTTGTTTTTGATTTTTAATTGTGGTTTTTGTTTCATTAATTTGCATCATAAGTTTTTTGAGATTATTTTTGTATGATTATATGTACATATAAATTTTCTAACTTTAAACTTCGGAACATGTAAGATAGAACACAAGCTCATGTTTCTCTATAGTTTCAGCCACATCCACCTTACAGGAACTGATTCTAAGGATAAGGGAGAACGACTTCACTACTTCACCCTTGTCATTTCTATTATATTTTCCAAAGAATAGTAGAATACAGAAACTATACAGAAAAGTGCGATGTTTTTTTTCTATTGTTATATTTAAAGTTTTATTTATCTGTTCTCTTGTACGTCTTTTTTTATGAAGAGCAAATATTTTACTTATACCCATGTAGATCAAACAGTAAATAGAGTATCAAAACCAAAATGCAACCTAAGAGACACACCACATTGCTGTTAACGGCACCATATTGCTTTTTTTCAATCATTTATTATTTTAGTGATTTCTTTAATAGTGGCCACTATGAATGTTGTTTCACATATTTGTTGATATATAACTCTAGCTTCTTTGATATCAACAAAGCCAATCATCAAGAATAGTATATAAACATAGATGTGTATTCATTTTTGAAACAAAATTATTAAGGTTTTAATTCATTATTAATCATATTCTCCCTTTATTATGATACTATTAAGTTACATAGAAATGTAGTTCCTAAATACAGTAGTCGCACTTCCATAAATGTACACTCATATTGAAATAACAATGTTTTTTTGCAGTATATATTTGAGTTGTACCTAAAGCAAACTATATATTGGGATGGTTGACTTTGTATAAGGCAGTGCTGTAGGACACGCACATGGGTGTGCCTTCGTGTAGGTCTAATTAATGAAAATCACCACGCCTTACTTGGTAATCTGTTTGCTCTTTTGATCACCTATTCAAGGTGCTCAAAGTGTAGCAATTAGACTATCATTTCAATTAAAATCTAATTCAAAGGCAAAAGGGCCACTACCATCTTAAGCACTCTAAGACTTAAAGAAATCTTGGATTTGAAACTCGTATTTAAGTATTGATTTAAAAAAATAAATAAATAACCATACACCATAAATTCCTACTATATCTGTATTTTTACTATACAGTACTCTTTTTTGTTCTCTTCTGGTGATGTAGTACAGTTTAAATAAATCATAGCACCTTATGCCACCGTTTCGTTCATTTGGTAGATATCCTCAGAGCTAGATAGATATTTCTATGGTAGTTCCAACAAAATAATTGTTTGTTTGTTAAAAGTTCTTTAGTTGTTGGTGTTGTAAAGGTTTATTTATACTAGATCACGTTTTGAGAAAAAGAAGACAGAATACTGAATGTATTCATGTAAATTTAGTACACAAGTAATGAGGAAGTTTTTCTTGTTGAAATCGGAATTTTAAATTCAAGGAATTTTAGATTCCAAATCCAACATTACAATAACTTTTACAATTTTAGGACTCCAAATGCTGAAAATCTACCTTCATTGTGTGGTATCACAAAGGGCTAATGTTCTAGTTGTGTGTACCCTTGTGGGGTTGCCAGTGCAACCTAAACTAGCTGGCATAATGGTAGAAAGTAAAGTGACTTAATTGGTTCACAATAGAGGTGTAATTGTTTTTATCAATGTGTACAGTTGGTTGTTTGTGAAAAACAACAGGATTATTTGATTTTTATTTCACACTTGTTTTTTGAGGAGTAGATGAATGAATTCTGCTGTCAGCTCTATCTCCATGGCTGGGATGAGTTTTTGATTTTGGATAGCCTAAATATGTTCAAGTTTCATACATTAGACTAGCTGAAATTAATTTCTAGCAGTCATTGCGACAGCTAGCAAATCTCATTGCAGAACGCTACATTAGTTCTTACAAAGGAAAGTGGAAAGTTCGACTGGCTATCTTATTTTCTTCTACAACCCACTTTATATGGAATGTTCAATTTTAGCTGCTTGTCATACCACTTCAATTAGGTTTATCTATACCACTTCACTTGTTTGTACCCGATTAATATTAATCTACCATTCACTGTCTGCTTTAGTATATCTCTCTCTGACTCACACTCCTATAAAGTAATAAGTACGTGTAAGATGATAATTTTTATAACATTTCTGATTTCTGCCATTATTAAGGCACTTAGCATCTTCAGACAGTCACTGTGCTTGAGATTTAAATTGTTCACAAAGAGAATGGGGATAGAACTTATTTCTCTTACTGAAAAAAGGTCCTTTCTGGTGCTTTCACTGGAGATCGTTAGTCATCGTTTTTCATCTGATTGAAATTTGATTTTAGGTCAGCTTTATCTGGAGTCTTTTGTAAGTAATTAAAGTAATTAGTTAGTTTTTAATTCTAAAATCTAACTTCTATAAGTAATTTAAAAATATTGATAAAAAATATAAAATCACTTAAACCTAAGTAGTATAAATTCTCACTAAATAGTTTAAGAAATTGTTAATCTTTAATATAGTTAAATATATCATATCAATTGATTTCACCATTTGACATGTTTAATAGCACTAACACTTTTTTAGGAAATCAACTAAACAACTCTTTACATTGTAATCTTGTTCACAATAGACTTCTTGTGGCGAACGGAAGTCCTGCTTTTATATGACAAATGGCTGACACAAGTGAGCCTGATAAGACGTTATCACAGCTGCAGTAGCATGTTATTATTTGTGCTGTTAAGTTAGCAACTACGAACTTAGAATAAGAATTCTTTCATAAGTAAAGTTTTTCACCTGCAATCAGTACTAGAGAAATAAAACAACCGTATTCTATATTTTATGAGGAACTTTTATTTTTGGTTTCCTTTCCAACATGAATGACTTTCTAAGGGTAATCAAAAGTCTCTGCTTACTTATGATTTTCAGGCTGTATTTTCAATTGTTGGTAATAGATATAACTCCTTCGGTTACAAACAATTTTAATGCCTTTTTATCTGGCCATCTCATATAAACAACACTCCAACTGACTGTATCACTCTCTATGTACCTGTATCTATAAAACCTAACTTTTTTGTACCCGATTAATATTAATCTACCATTCACTGTCTGCTTTAGTATATCTCTCGCTGACTCACACTCCTATAAAGTAATAAGTACGTGTAAGAAAATCTTTTTTATAACATTTTTGATTTCTACCATTATTAAGTGATTCAATTGTATCTTTAGCCAATATATATTGAGACATAATAGCATGTACAGACTATACTAAATTAGTTACTTTCAGTATTTATTTGTAGCATGGAAATGAATTCCACTAGACGTCTTTCATCTCTTCTTCTTCAGACCGCTAGAGGGGCTAACTTAGCCTTGAAATGTTCAGTTTGTGGTTACACTTTTTTCCGGTTTCAAGGACTCTTCAATCCACGTTCTTTTTATCCAACGATTTTCATCTTTCGTTGTGCTTGTTTCTAGAAAATAGATACTTCTATCAAGGAAGTGGAGTTACAAAAAAAACCAATAGAAGATGATTAGGTTTTCAAGATCTGAATGGTTTTCCAATGCTAATATCCTATCACAATTTTTTGAGGAAAAAATGACTTTATTGATTATTGAAGAATAATTGGACAGCTGTGTAACTATAGGAGATGATTATCTCAAATGTACTTATTTGGTTTAGTCATTTACTGTATTTCATGTATTGCAGTTCACAGAGTCTATATTTTATATTTTATAAAAAAGTATGTATGTGCCTATTTCTCTTTTTGTACGTTTTACAAGATGTATCCATTAATCCAACATAATAACATTAAAGATATTAACATTCTTCTTTCAGAAAAATAGCAATATAGTATTAGGCAAAATTGCAGACAACAGCAATCATTTATGGGACTTTGTAACAATTATTGGATTGCTTACATAACTGAGGAAAAGCTGCCTTAAAAATTATTGTAGATAATAGAGAATTTACTAAATCATTGAATTAATGTGACGTTACATTATTTAAGGGTCCGCAGAAACTGATTCACTTGGATATTGACATTGAAATAGCTTATCCGTATTTAAATTCAAACTTGATTCAAATTCTCATACTTGTTGACAATATGTCAAGTATTAGGCTGTCCATGTCGAAACAGAGTTAACATCGTGTGCTTGCAATTTACCTGCTAGTGAAACAAAAGGAAAGTCTTGCAAGTAATGCTTTAAACTCCACAGAGTGGGACAAAAATTGTATTACACTGTATCTTAACGTTTTCCATCACACAGTAAAGACGATTGTGTGCAAGAAGTAACTGTCGACTGTATCAACAACATAAAGATTTTATCCTTTGAAACAGACATTTTCATCTCATAGGTTCAGTCACTAAACCGAATAAGAGAAGTTGTTCAGTTAATAAAAAGATATTCTAATGCAAGTTTTTACGTATCTGCTATATATTACGCTACCAAAACATGCTACACCAAATTTATAGTCTTAAAAGTTTGAAAATAGCTGGATGGCACTTTATCCGCATCTTAGCCTATTAAGCTCGACGAATCGAGATTGAAGTTATATTGAATAGATATGACAAAACATGCTGACATCTGACATGTTAATTATGAAAACAAATAAACCCCAGATATTGAATATAAAATATATACAAAAAAGCTCTCCTTGCACATACTAATATAAAAACAAATACCAAATTTAAAAGAAACATTTTTTACGAGTTTTTTTCTTTGGTTTATTTAGAAGTAACTTGTCTGTAAAAAAAGAGGCAAAAGAGAAACTGATCAAACTGTAGTAATATTTCAAAACAAAACAACTTTCGGAGTCTTATAACGAAAAGAGTTATGTTCTGACCTGGTCTCAAATGACACAAGGATCAGTTCTGCTCCCCGGCTTGGTGGCTACAGGCCAAACTTTATCCCTATAAAGAATCTATTTGTTCCATTAAATGAGTATGAAATATTCAAAACTTCTTGAACTTTCTTATTTGAAACTTTCATGTTAATAACGTTATAATAAAACCTTTAGTAATTCTGTTTCAAAAAAAGAGAAAGGTAAGTCTTAAAATACCACTAGTAAACCACAAAATTACCTACTCATCTGTCGCTTTTCTTACACTGTGTTGTTATCAAATTAGCAAATAATGATTACAATATATTTTAAGTACATCAAGATTTCAGTTACTATATATTTGAACCTTGAGTTTTGATAATGAGATTATCAAATTATACTATAGTTTATTGGGGACTATTGCTCATTTTTTGTTTATTTTGAACATTTTTTTTAACTTCAGTAATTTCATAAGCAATTCTTACTAAGTTCAGATAATTATATTCATGGTTGTGTAGGTTTGATTCATGTATCAATTAATTAAATGATGTTAATATTAAATAGGATTCATAAAAATTACTTAGATATTTATGGTTTAAGGAAAGAAGATATTATAAAAAAATTAGTTTTAACTTGTCTTAATTTGTAGCATATAATAGGCCAGATTCAGTTAATAGTTATGTTTTCTGTTTTAAAGTAGTGTTTTTTTTAAAAATTATAATATATAATGTTTATATCACCTACAAGCAGAATGAATAGGAAAAGAGTAATAAGAAAGATTATTAAGTTTATTTAATCTATAGATAGCTGTTTTGTATATAGAGGATTATAAAGTCAAGTTTGGAGGGTTAGGATCTCTAATAATAGGTCATTGACATTTGAACTTTTACATTATACTCGACTCTATGCTTAAAAACTCATCATGGTTATTTAGCAAAAGCATTAATTTATTTGTGCTATATTAGATCAAAGATGAACCGAGGCGTTATAAGTCTATAACTTATAAGTCACGGAGTACTTATTCAACGAATTTGAATTTCTGTTTTTGATGGCACATGGTCAATGACTGATGGTGGATACGTGATTTAAAATATACTTTCTGGTCTACTATGGGTATTCGAGACATTCAGCGAGTTTAATTAAGAGAGATGTGCAAGCTGGTGTGGGGCCTGAATTGAGGAACCTCATATTCATACAAGAGCCATTCAACAGACTCACATAGAATATTGCCTACCTTATTTTTAAACATAACTTCTTACGACTCAAAGAAGAGCATTATACAATATATACTTTTGAATAACGACGGAAAGAAAAAGATTAATTACTTAACATTGTTTGTAGATTGCGTTTATTCTAAACTTTATAATGTTTTTCAATTACAGTCAATGTTTATATGAACATCTCAACAGACAAAATAATAAGTTTACAGAAATTTTGATTGTCCGTTTTCGATCTCTGATATATCTTCATTAACTTTGATCTGGAAAAAATATATAAATGCATTTTCCTTGTGCTGTTCCAAAATTTCTTTAGAATGAAAAAAAAATTAGTCATTCCTTAAATTCCATATCTGTCAGACTTGAAGTGCTTTAGATAATAATCATTAATGAACAAGTAATAGTTTGTATATTTGATTTAGTGCTTTTGAGAGTAGAGCACATGCTAGGAAATATTGTTTTTATTACATTAGTGCTTTCATAAAAGGTTCTTCACATTTTTTTTATTTGTTATGTTATTGGGTAGCAGAATGGCTCTTAAGTCACTGTGATAGATTTTTTTTTAATAAATGCATGTCAGAAACATTTTCTTTATTTGAGTATAGCTTTGTGCCCTTGAATTTTGATGGCTGAGGGAGTAGTCCCCTCCAAATGAAGCAATGTGCTAATATGGAGCTCGATCTGTTTTCGCAGAGAGTTCGCAACCTTAAGGGTCATTTCTCACTGGCCGCCAAAGCCGTGGGCTCTGAGTGGGGATGCTCCCCTCCAGCGTATTCCCTTAGGCTTTTCACTAACCAGTAACCTTGATTCGCTCGTTGCTACTACAACATTCGCTTCGCTTCTTTCACCCCCTCGTCAAAACTCCTTCAATCTATTTAAAATAAATCTAAACAAAACCCACTAATGTCGACCCTTTAACAAGCAAGTGTTTTTTTATTGTGCTTTTAACACTATGATGACGGAAACTGTTGAACCCGTCCCCATCAACGGATGGATACCTGTTGCCCAGGAAGAACCCATTGTTGCTTTCAAGAAGAACTACTCTGTAGAGAATCAAATAGTCACTCCCAGCCAATACACTCTCCAGGTCGGTGCCATTATCATTTACAAAACAATCTGTCTTTGTATTTTTGAATATTTCTGACTTTTAATGTCATTATTAAAATATATTTAATGATGAATAAACCCAAGAAGCAAGTAGCACTAGATTATCAAAGATATCTTGAAATTAGTAACCATTGCTGGACCATGGTTATATATATAAAAATAATTCGAATGATGTTTAACCGTCTAAAATGAATAACTGAAATGAATAAAAATGAATTAGGATTTATCCAGTATTTCATATTTAATCAGTAGTTTTTATTATTATTTTTTGATTAGCCTTCAAAATAAGGGGCTTCGTCCTTGTCCATTTCGGATCATATTTGCAACGAAAAAGTATATATATATTCTATGTTTTGTTATTGATATATATATATATATATATATATATATCCCTATAAAACATGTCATTTGGCTAACTCCTATTTCGAATAGCCCCTGATAGAAGGAAAATGGTTGTTAACATTTAATCTCTCAGTTGGAAGGTCGTGAATGCTGAGACTACGGTTCAGTTTAATGTGCGTTGTTGAAGTTGAGTCTACTATTGATTATTTCCTGTTTCATCAGAAGTTTGTCATGAAGTGTCTTGGTGTCAGCCTTGATTGTTCTGAATCATGGGGTTTATTCTTGCAACATGTTTCAACTAAGAGTCAAGAGAAGTGAGTTGTCTCAGTTTGCTTTGTGTGTTCTTTCTGCTATTGACTATATAAATAATAATAATATCACTGAGAGAAATCACAGAATTCACTATGATATTTTCGTGATTCTTCGTCAACAAGACCCACTCGGAAGGCAAGCCGACTAAAGCTCTGAAAAGCACTCTGGGAAAGGGGGATAAGGAAAAATAAGAAATGAATATTACATCTGAGTCGATGTGTATTTACTTGAATGGTAATGGAAAGGTCTCTGCGCTTACTAGTGGAAAACTTGTGATGATGAATGCGCAAACTGAGCATTGATATAAGACCATGTAATCATCATCAATGTGAGTGTAGTCTAAGCGATAAACAGGCTAGACAGGAGGTCTTATGAAGAAGAGGATAGTAAGCAGGACTCTTGAGAGGAAAAAAATGTGCCGGTGCAAAACCTTTTCTCCATCTTTCCAACTCTGGTCATATCTAGATAATTCAGTTACACTATATTACTATTATTGATATTTGCAAGTTTGGCAAGAGCCTTTTTATGTAGAATTTTCAAAGATGTAATTAGGCTCCGGTTGGATTAAACTATAGACATGAAGAAAATAAGATTAACAAAAGTAAATATTTTGCTATGATGTTAGCTTCAAGTCACTGGGGTATCAAAAGCTGCCGCTGTAATCTGACTATTGAGAAAAATTGGAACAATTCATCAAACCAAAACGTTTTTTATAGGTTACATTATAAAATGTCCACTATTTCAGTTTTTTTTTCACTCCTGTGACTCAAGACTATTTCCTTGTAAAAAAAAGCCCAAAAGGAGCCAACTTATAAGAAAATGGAAACTAAGTATTTTTTTTATGCCACCTACTTGAAAAGAAGAAAAAATTGACAAAGTTCGATCAAAAAATGGCAACCTGGCAACCCTGGAGAATAAGGAGTAATGATTGTGACCGTACACTCTATTTCCTTTCTTCTTCAGTTCAACAATAGAAAAATTCATTCATAATTGGCCATTTGAATTTTGATATTCATGTGCCTCCTGGACTCTTATGAGGCCTGGTACGGCGCACCGGATGCGCTCCTCTCTTGTAGGGTCTGATGCTGAGTGTTATTGTTAAGGAAAAAACTGAAGAAAAGAATAGAATTAAAGTTAGGGCAAGATAAGCAGCCACGACGTCTACATTCAACCAGAGCACTAGTGCTACTGTGAGTCATAGGAAAAGAAATATGTGATAAGATACACCTGAGGTAAAAGGAACAAATTGTAACATTTTTTAATCTATGGAAGGAATAACTATTATTTTCCAGGCCGAAATGCTAGCGATAATGTTTGTGTCGAGCGTATTCTAAAAAAATGTCGATTAAACTTGAGGACATACAGAGGGTATGGTTTCAAAACTAGTGTAGGTATGTCTCATCTCTCTAGCCAGTAAAAAAAAATGGACCCTCATGTCGGCCACCTGGTCACATGGGAATGCCGGAGAATGAAGCAGTGATTTCAGCCAGGCAAAGCTTTTTCAGTCTGGTGAATCTTTGTACAACACTCTCAAGCTTTCTAAAGGAGTTAATTAATAAATTCATAAGGTAGAAGATAAAAGTTGGCTATAAAACAGTCAAGTTTTATTCAGTCTATTAAGTTCATTCCTAATGAATATGCATTTTAAACTGAATAATACTGTGTAATAAAAAATATGTACATATCGCATTTTCGAAAACAATGATTATAGTTTCGTAATCACTTACAAAATAGATATTTTATATTCAACAAATTAAGTTATTAAATAGAGTATCTATACATTTGGTAATACTTTATCTCATAATGTGATATTACACAATGGTCATATTAAAATAAGACCAATACTAAATTTCACATTGCCAACGAGTTTGATGTTATGTTATAGTAGAGTTGAGTGTGGGCCACTCCAGATTTTCTGTAAAACAGTTATTAGAAAATAATGGTCTTTCCTGCTTTCTATTCTTTTTTATATATTTCGGTTAACATTTATGTTTATTATATATTTAGTTGGGTTTTAAAGCTGTAAAACGGTTTCATTTGTTGACAGTTTAGTCAATTCCCTATAATAATGGATAATGGCTCTATTAATTTTCATTTCTTTATCTAATTGATTGAAATTGTTTGTTCAGTTTTAGACTCTGTAATTATCAATATATATTTTTTACTCACTTATTTAGGATAATTAGAATCTAATCAGTTACTAACATTAACACTTTTAATGCATTATTAAATTAGTTATAATTATCAAATTTAAAGTGATCAAATTATTTAAAATAGATATACAGTTCTCTCTGTTTTTTATTTTTTCGTGTAAAACATAAATAGATTTGGTTTCTTTTTGTGTAATTCTAAAAACTAATGATTTTAAATATTACTCCAAATATTCCTATCAAGATAGTAATATATTTATTTTGTAAGAATATTTACAAACACAATACATTCTAAAATGTTGAATGGTTTAAAATAAGTCACTACCTTTTAAGACGATAGATTTAATTTGTTCAGTGGATAAAGCCACATTTCTGTTTAAATTCACTGAAGCAAAGCATGATATTTCACAAGACTTCGTAAATAACCAATGATTTACTTTGTATGACATATGCAGCATTAACTATTTTTTACTTTACTATAAGTAAAGTATAGTGATCGTGAAAAAATTCGATCTCGAGATTTTGACGGAATTACATGTTTTGAGGTACCAGAAGTCGTTTTATGACGTTTTTACGATGATGTCTGTGTGTGTGTGGGTGGGTGGGTGGGTGGGTGAGTGTGTTAGCATTGCTTGTTACCACGCTACGGTCCAGAATCTTTGATGGATCAAGTTGATATTTTACACAAAAATGGGCCTCATAAAGACGAAGATCCCTATTGTTTGGGAAGAATTATGCATGATGGGAAAGTCACTTTTTTTGCCAAAAACCGTTTTTTTTTAAAACATTTATTTCTCCTAAACTGATAACCCTAGAGTTTTGAAATTTTGACATTATCTTTGAGGTTTCAAATGCAACAAACGAAAAATATATTCAGAATTTTAAAAAACAGGAAATAATTTTTTTTCAATAAAATGTAAAAATTTTGACTTATAATTCAATCTCAAACCTTGTGAGAGCGATACAAGCCATACTGTTTGACGGACAAGAATGAAACTATGCCTACAAATAGAACATTATATGGACAATGAGTTGAGATATTTTTTTCTAAAATTACATTCGCTAAAGGGGCGTTACAGTACGATTTGTGTTTTCAGAAAATGTTTTTTTGACGCTAAACGGCTCGTTAAAAAATAATAAAA
The DNA here is from genome assembly GCA_026182355.1 of Hermatobates lingyangjiaoensis. Classification (NCBI taxonomy): domain Eukaryota; kingdom Metazoa; phylum Arthropoda; class Insecta; order Hemiptera; family Hermatobatidae; genus Hermatobates; species Hermatobates lingyangjiaoensis. The sequence continues at coordinate 3,934,210 of JAPFBL010001926.1, forward strand.
ATTTTACCAAAAATGGAACAAAAAATTAGCAATTCATAAAAAAAAAATCATGAAGTTTCAATAACGGGAAAGAGCAATAACGATATAAAAGCTCTTTGTTTATCCTAGACTAAGAGATCACCTGCTATACTTGTCGAATTTTTTGTATTTTTTTACATTGTTTACATTGACTTAGAAATTTTTTGAGCGAATCCACTGAGATAAAATTGATGTTTCTAATGGAAAAATGAAAATATATTATTGACTTATAAGAGATAATATTGTAAGAGGAATAATATTGTGCAGGTAAATGATAACACTCATTAAAAATAATTTGTATATATGTTGTTTGACAAAGGGGAAGGAAAATGATCTTATTAAATACTAAGAAGCCATAAAATTCCAAGTATAATAATTCTGTTAAAAACCAAAAATGTAAAAGATAATTCAAAATATAAATCTTTCGTTTAGAGATTAATAACTGTAATTATCGTACATCTTTAATTAACAAATCACCTTAAAACAACATTTTCTTCGCAGTTTAAGATGTTTTTCAGAGAAAAAAAGGGTATTTTCCTGTTTTAAATTCAAAAATTTTACTTTAATATTCAATGTAGAAGGATGTCAAGTAAAGTAAGAAATCTACTGGCTGTTTGAACGAAAGCCATTCTCTTGTAGGAGAATAAATCGTTTCAAGAAATGTTCACTTTGAATTTTCAAAAATGTTATTACTGCTGTAGTTATACTAATTCAATTATTTGAAAATAATAAATTATTTGTGATGTACAAAAATAAGCTTATAAATTGATATGTCCTTCAATCACTATCTGTACTACCTCACGAATGCAATGCTAATAATTATATCCCATTTAGATATTTATGTTATGCTTAAATGATACGTTATGTTTTATATACTCAAGAAATTTGACGTTGAGTTACTTATAGTAAAGTAGAGTGTAGGCCATTCCAGATTTTTTTTTCTTTTATTCGCAATATAATCAAATTTGGGATTCTCCAATGAAGAAAAAAAATAATTAGTTTTATAAATAAATATTTAATATATAAATATATATAATATATATTATACATATAAATATAAATAAATATTTAAAAATAAAAATTTAGACATACTGTCAAATATATAATGGCATTTCAATTCATAAGTGTAATATTACATACAATAACATTTCAATTTATGTAAAAAATTTGACGGTTTGATTTAAAATAAATTTTATTTTGTTATTGATTTCATTAGTTCCAATAGGTATTTGTTAAGTAGTCATTAGAAAACAAAAAAAATCATCTTAAAGATAACCTAAAACAACCTTCACTAAATGTTTATGAAATTGGTTTTCAAATTATACTGGTTATATGTACATGGTTATATGTTATATTGGTTATATGTACAGATAACAAGCGGTCTTCGTCAGAGTAAAAAACCCAACGGTCAACTCTGACGAAGACCGCTTGTTATAGTTGAAAGATCTTAGTCTTTTTTCCCATTTCATATTGTGACTTAATCATTGATTGTTGTTTCAAGTGTTTATGTGAAATGTTGTTAATGATATATATACCTGATAAACGAAGAACGGTCTGATGGTGGTCGAAATATTGAAAAGTGAGTCTTTGTTATGTTTCTTTTAGTGTGTCACAGTTTATTTTAAGTGTACATATAAAAGCAGTGTACTCGTATATTGCTTTCCATGTTAATTTTCATTGCATTGTCTATACTTTTCATTCTTTGTTTATTTATTTAATTATTTATTTTATTTACCAAATATTTAAAATTATATATATATATATATGATCAAACCACAATAAGAAATGGGAAAACAAGACTAAGATCTTTCAACCGTAACAAGCGGTCTTCGTCAGAGTCAAAAACCCAACTGAACACTAGATGCAGAAAACATCTGGTGAGGAGTTGAGAAGAGTGGGAGGGAAGAGTGGTATTTTAAAAGGGTGAAAGCACAGGAAAGGACTAATGTCCAGAAAGGGATGTTTGGGGAAACAAAGGAGTACAGTAAGAAAAAGTAAAAAACTGTCTGCTAGCTGTCAACCCTCTTTGAAGAGGCTATTGCCCTCGTGACGAAAGTATCAAGTTTGAAGAGACCGTTACTAATGTTTATAATATTAGATCTATTTAATTTAATTAGAGACGATTCAATAATATTTCTTAACAACATTGATTTTTCATAGGTAATAAATTTAGCTCCTGTCCAATCAATATGATGATTTTCATTTTTTATATGCAAGAATAAGGCACTACTTTTTTCCTGTACTCTTCTCAACTCTTCTCAACTCCTCACCAGATGTTTTCTGCATCTAGTGTTCAGTTGGGTTTTTGACTCTGACGAAGACCGCTTGTTACGGTTGAAAGATCTTAGTCTTGTTTTCCCATTTCTTATTGTGGTTTGATCATTGAATGTTGTTTCACGTGTTTATGGGAAATCTTTATATATATATATATATATATATATATATATTATCCTTAGAATTCAATTACAGTATGTGTCATAAATATGTAAATCACTGATAAGTGTGTTCTTCGGATGATTTGTTTCGAGCAGTAGTTTCAAAGGTTGAAACAGTTTTGTGGTCGCCGACCTTCGAAAGGATATGACGGCAGAAGAACAGTTATAATTACTTGTAACCTGTTACCTGGGTAACGCAAGTTAGTATATATATATATATATATATATATATATATATATATATATAAAACAAATTCAACAAAATATTAACCGATTGATAGAATTACATATATGTAGATGAATTATGATATCGGGATTCGGACAATTTTCTAGGTTCAAAATCAAATTCTCAATACCTTCGTTTCGGTTTTATTTTAAAATATTTTTCGTAGAGAGATGTCAGAATTTTTTAAATTAGAACATGAAATTTACATTATATAAACGAACCAACAATCTTGACTGATCAATGCCTTCGACATTATATAAACGAAGGTAACTTCGTTTATGCTATTTAATTTCATGTTTTAATTAAAAACCTCTTATTTCTAAATATGAAAAGGTTTTAAAATAAAACCGAAACGTTGGTATTGAGAGTTTGATTTTTAATCTAGAAAAATGACCGAAGCCATAATACACTTATTCTACCAAACTGTTGATATATTATTTAATTTGTTATACACACACACACACACACACACACACACACACACTCACACACACACGCACACACAATATATATATATATATATTAAAATTTAAATTAATTTTAATATATTAAAATATATATATATTTTAATGATACTTGTTTAAAAGAGGATCTGCTGCCTATTTATACCAATATATATATATATTATACACTTATCAATGTTCAAACCACAACTAGAACTGGGAAAAACTGACAGACCAGAGTCAGTTCGGTTTTTGACTATGACTGGTTTTTTCCCATTTCTTATTGTGTTTTGAACATTGATTGTTGTTTCACGTGTTTATTGTGAAATTTAGTTTATATAATTTAAGCAACAATTTTCTCCTTCTATTTCGTTCAATGCATCAGAAATTTAATTTATTTCAGTTTTTTTTTCATTCATTATATTTACCAAAATAAAATGTAGGTTACTTTTCTTTTTAATATAAAAATATTTATTTATATATATAATATTTATAGTTGAATTGAAGTCTGAGGGTATAGCAACTTATCGTCGATGCTAACATGTCATACTTTTTTTTTCTGCCAAAATAATAAATATGTAAGGGAAGACTGGGAGAGGTTTCATTATCGCTGAGGCTTTCGTGTCACACATGGTTGATACAATTTCACCAGCTTTCTAAACACTTCTTTTGATTTCTTTTTTTAAACATTTCTTATATAATTAAATTATAAACATATTATTTCTTTAAGCTTAAACAGTTTAGTCTTGTACGTTCGTATGTATACTAAATTCAATGAAATATTTTCAGACTACTTCTATATTCAAAATGAATCTTATGTATTTAAAAAAAAAATAATTTTTTTAAAGAAAATTAATATGTAATGTAGGGCAAATACCCATTCTAATATTTTTTTTTTAAGTCTAAAGTGATCGTGTCTTGAAGGATGTACGGATATTCACCCACTGGTTTTTTTCATCATTATTAATGAACAAAGTTCAAATAACTGAAGAAGAAACCACATTTGAAATTTTCCTCTCTCAGATGAATGTTTTCCTCTCTCTATGCTTATTATGCAATGTCACTGACCCGGCCAGAGGTACTAGATCACGATGTAGTTACCAGCGTGCTTCTCAGAAATAAAATGGCTGACACATGAGGGACTGTGTCTGATCTAGGTAAACATGCTGCTTAGTGTTACTCCATGAAGTACGAGTACAATCGCTTACTCTCTATACTAGGTGGTTCTGTTTATGGGTAGTATATTACTATAACCATTAATCTTCCTCATTGCGATTAAAAAAATTATGCCAAATTGTTTTATTCGATTTTATTTTGCGTGCACATCCTTTAGTATTACCGATCTAGTTTTTAATTTAAATATCAGAGAACTGTTTTTTTTTTTAAATAACTGGTTTAACGAACTCTCTACTTTTTGACAAACTACATTTGAGAACAATCATTCAACGCACCCTTGTGTTACTGTGTTGCTCTTACTACGGTGTGAGCAGTAAGTCTTCGTGGCCGTATATGACCCGCAGGCCTTGAGTTTGACGCATATGCTCTAGGGGGGCCTGTTTTAACACACTCACCATACATTTGACACAGCAGCGCTAATGAAATGAAGTCGATGAGAAAACATTGGAAAATTGTCATGTTCTGTCATGCTTTGAAGTTATGCAAAAAATTTGCATATGTGCAAATGTTTGAACTTATTTGAAAAATATAAGGATTTAAGGTTATTTGAAGTAAATGAATTTCTATTATTAAATTACTAACTAAATAATCATCAAATCAAGATCGATGAATTAGAGTGCTAAAATTAGCTAGTTTATGTTTTAATAGTTACAGTAGCAATTAAATAATATTAAAAAATATTCTCAAGTATTTAGATTCATATGTATTCACTATTTATTACTTGAGATATCTTGAAAACTAAAACTTATAAACATTAAGTTATGGGGACAGACTGTCTGTAAAAATAACATTTGTTTACAATTTTGGCCTCATTTAAATACAAAAGAAGTTCTCTGGGACGTTTCAACATCAGGAGAGTAGTTCTGTTCGGAGAGCGTTGGACTGAACATTTGAAGGTCGCTACCATGTTTATCTTCATTTCCTTTTCTGATATATTTACGAACATTATATATATGAGTTTTCTGTCATCTTCTTAGGATAATACTTCCTCTCCTGATGGCGATCATTAACAGGGTCGAAATATTGCAGGTAGTGAAACAGTTTCGTTTTCATTTGCACTTCTTTCTTTTTTTAAAATATATATATAAAGAGATTTCACATAAACACGTGAAATAACAATCAATGATCAAAACACAGTATGAAATGCGAGAAAAAAGACTAAGATCTTTCAACCGTAACAAGCGATCTTCGTCAGAGTTGGGTTTTGACCCTGACGAAGACCGTTTGTTACGGTTGAAAGATCTTAGTCTTTTTTTCCCATTTCATATTGTGGTTTGATCATTGATATATATATATATATATATATATATATATATATATTATATATATATATACATTTCTTGATCTGGTGTACTTGTTTATATATATATATATATATTTGATTATTATTGTTGATTTGATACGATAATTATAATTGTTGATGTGCAGCAGCCTCTGCATTGACAACCTTTTTACTGATAGCCTCTATTTTTCGTACAATCGTCTTTTGCTCTAGAGGTAATTTCCATAAATAATTGGCCAGAGACATGTAGACACACAAGGTAAAAACTGATAAAACTAAATGACTATATTGAAAACACGATACACTAAAAAATCACAAGCTTTTCAGGTTTAAAATATGTTAAAACTATGTATAATATCAATAACAAATAATAAATGAATCAGATTCAATTAATATTAAATACTGGGTGTAAATAACTGTATCACGGGCAGCTGATGTCTACTTGCAAATATATGGAAAGAGCTAAATTTACATTATACACATTTTTAAAATTGTATATGCTTAGAAGATGTAAAACAGATGTTTTGAATAAAAGTGTTAGACAAAAACAAATCCATTATGTGTTTTCAGATTTTCTCTGAAATCAATTGTTTAAAGCTATTTCGTCAGAAAATGTTGTTTATTTTCTTACTTTTCATCTTCTGTTTCATTCAGTCATTATATTTTACGGTTACACCTTTCCCGACTTTATATTGCACTTGACAGTGGTAGTTAGACCACTTCTTGTTTCACGAAACCGTTAAATCCCGAAAGGTATTTCCCAATTTTAGTAGTTCAAGATACATCATACATTTCATACATGAAATCCATCCATCATTGCGTTCACATAGAATTCGCGGTAACTTTCATAACACTCAGTCCCAAATGAATCAACTGAAACTTTAATTTCTCGAATGGAGCTTCTAATCAGTATTTTGTGAACATGCCTGCTAAAATCAACGATACACCTCGAACTGTTTGGAATCCTGATACTAGCCCATTTTCTTCCATAACATTAATAAATTGCGTAGAGGACTTTTAGAAAGTCCACTATTCTGGGGAACATATTTTTATATTTTTACACATAACCATCAAACAATAAATGTTTTATACCTGATGCTGTCACTTATCTCTCATTAACCCGAATTACCCTCTTACTGTCACCAGTTCTTGCACATCCAGGCTCCTGTTTTTTACGGATTACATTGGTTGTGGTTAATTCTACGTGACCCTGACTTCTATGATACTAGTCAAGTTTTTCAGGTTCAAATTAGACTTTTGGAGGCAGCATTTTGATTTTGTTTATTACCTTATTCATAGATCTGGAATCAGAGTAATGGATGAAAGTATTCAACATAAATAATCATACATCATCAAAAAACAAAATTAAAATATAATATGTTATGTTTGTATGTATGTTTGTTTACGTCCTGCCAAAGAATATAAAAATTAAGTGTCTGTCTGTTTGCATTATGGAAATGATCAAATGAGATCTAATTTGAATACATTTTGTTCTAAATTTAATTGCAAAAACCAGTTACTTGTTCGAAAAATATCAAACTTTTTTTCTAAATTCTTTACTGTGGTTTCGATTTTGAATTTATTTCACTAGTGGAATGTAAAACCTTATTCATACATATTAAACACAGTTAATTATGAAATTATTGAACGGAGTTGTGGGGATAAGCAACATGCAAATTCGTGAAAATTTCCAATGAATTCCTGATATCAGTCTACTCTTTAGAGTGGTAAGTTAAGTAATACATTTGATAAATATATTATGTTTTCAAACTTTTTACTGGCTTTAATAGTGTAAAATTTCTGGATTGATGAAATTTGTGAAGGATTGAAAATTTAGTTATTTCATGCTGATTAATTTACTAAATTTAATTTAAAACCTATTTTTAATTTTTTATATTTCTGATTTGGATACAAAAATATGAGAATGTTTTTTGAGTCCACTGTGGCTTGCATTCGCTGCGAGGAGTGCAGTAGTCAATACAATGTCCATTTATCAGACGAGTGAAGAATGTAGCTCCTATCTGAGGTCGTTATCCTTGCCGACTTTCACTTCCTTTGACTCTCTTTCATACTGGTCAGTCCAGTTACTTTATTTATTAATTGAATCTGTCTATATTTATATTTTACATTCAAATATTAAAGATGAACAATATTAACCCTTCAATGTTTTAGCTGGATTTTAACTTTTAACGTGCTATTAATTTTTTCCCTTCATTTGGTTGAAATCATTGAATGGATATTTGATTGAAATTTTAAAATTATCGTTCACACATTTGCAAAATATCTATGACAATGGTGATGCTTAATATGACGAAAGTTCTTTTTGATTGTATATCATGTATCTCACGATAATACAGATAATGCAAAACAAAAAATCACCGATAAATAGAAACAAAAACTTATTTAGCTATTTTTGGAGATTACTTCTCATAAAGATAAGAAGCTTATGTAGCAAGCAGGAATTTATATATATATATATATATATATATATATATATATATATATATATATATATATATATATATATATGTACACAGTAAATAGAAAAACACACTTACAGTCTCTAATTTTCGGTTTACGGTTTCCTCACTTTGCAAAGCGACAACGCTTGGCTGTTGGTTTACCTTTGTTCCCTGATGATGGTTAAATCACAAATTAAAGACTTCAAGTGTGTTTTTCTATTTTTTGTGTACCTATAGTTTACTCTAAAACTTTTTTGTGTTTTGTGGATCATTTTATTGATGATAAAATATAGATATGACAAAAACTTCTACAAAACACAGGACAAAATCAATATTTCGAACAATTGGTTAAGAGTATAATATCAGGAGATGAAGGGAAAGAGATATTCTTTTTGACTTAACAAATTCAAGTTCCACGGAAATATGCAGTTACAATGGAATATCGGTCAAAGTAATTGTTTAGTTGTGTTCTGTCAAATTTTTAGTTTTATGCCCGGTTGGATACCAAAATATTATGATATTTTGAAATCAATGTAATACAGCTTATCTTTGCATTCATGTGGGTATGTATTTGATTGTTCGTGAGTGCGTGTGTGTGTTTCACAATAAACGCATGTGATGCAACTACATATAAAAAAGCAAACAACTAAACGACTTAACTACGTTGATGTTTATAGGAATTAGATATTACTCACTTTGAGAACTTTGATAATGAGTAGAATCAAATTATTTTCATTTAAGTGCAATGTTTTTGTTAATCTTGTGAACGACTGATACGGCTTGAACAAGTTTTCTTTACATGATTACGAAGGCGGTCGGTGGCATTTGAAACATATGAAATCTAATACTGACAGTGATATGTGTTATGCAATCAAAGAGATAAGAAAGAAATTCAGAAAGCTGGAAAAATTACGCAAGTGACAAATATCAGCCAAGTAATAAAACGGAAAAGGTTTAATTTAAACGTTATTTCCAAATTGACGGTTATACACCAATTTTAAATGGTATATAAATTATATTTAATAATAATACCTTCACTACAATACGATATACATAATACTATGAAATTGAGATTTTTGAACAGATAATGTTTTTGTAACGACTCTGTCATCATTGTCAAAGATACATTGATTTTAGTCTCTAAAGTTGACCATTACTGGTCGAAAGGTTTTAGTTATACTATAAGTTTTTATATAGAGACATTTACTTCCAGTATTGAAAAGCTTTCTCCAATTCATTCACTCGCATTCTTCTCAACTATCTAATAGGAGTACTTAGCATCTTTACGAACACCATTCAATAACTACCGATGCAAAAATTACAAGGGCAAAGCTAAAGTGACACTACAAAATTCTATTTCGCATATTAGATCAATATTCAAAATTAAGATCTACAACAATATACTACTGGTTTGTAAAACTATGGTCATACCTATTTTTAACATAAGTCTCAGATATGGTGACCAACAGAGTGTTTCGTTTCTCTAATCGTAGATTCTCTTCAATCCAAACTTTTGAATAATTCTTCACATTATGATCAAGTAAATTACTTGAGTGGAGACTTCATCATGAGTCGTAAATTTTCCTTACCAAGTTCATTAGAGCAGAAATCTTTAACAATACTCAAGTTAATATACCTTCAATATAACAAATAGAAAAAAATAATTCAAACTTATTTTAGTTTAATGATTAAATATATAATTACCAATTATAAAGTCGTCCTCAATATTAAATTGTTCCATTCAAATCCCTTTTCAAAGTATTTATTCTACTAATTTCCCTTGAACTCTCCTAAGTTGTGTGAACAGAATGTGTCCTACAGTATTTTTTCGAATAATATACGGTGTTGTTATAATGTACACTGTGTATGTGTATTATCACACTGTAAGTGTCTTCTTTCTGCAAATTTTATATACATTCTCAAATTGTTCTTGACCTTTTCATTCAACACAGTGTTATTTAAGTTTTTAGAACCTACCTTCAAAGTTTCTGCTTCCTATACCTTATGGTGGCTGAGTTTATTTGTAACAAAATTTTGCGGACAAACCGACAGGCAGAAATTTTTCCAAGGGTGGATTCGGTTTCCCTAATGTATGAAACGTAAAGATAACTTGAAATGAGTCAGTTCTAAACATTGTACAGACAAAACATTTATTTATTTATTTAGATTTGTTTTTATCAGGAAAAACTTGGTCTACTCGAAAAACAAACTGGAACTGATGAGATTTTTCAAGCATTAAGTTGTTTTAATGAAAAAGTTCTATTTCTGGATTTCATACTGTCGTTTAGACGTTTTATGTGTCCTGTATGTGTTTTCTGTGTAGAGTTGTTATATATAAACCATTATATAAAACTTTTCCATCAACTAAATAAGCTATATTCATAAAAAGAAAGCAGATAAAAGAGATCACAATAAACCTACTACTATATTTCAACTGTTAATCATCAGTGAAGCTGTGAGTAGAAATGTAGCAGTGAGTTTTTGTGATCTCTTGTATGTGATTTATTTTATGAATTTAGTTTATATATACTGCTTTTTCCCTTTTAATCATTATTTAAGTAGATTGATTTAAAATCAATATTACATGTTGAATTGACAAGACAATAAAAAATTTAATTTTAGATCGTTTCTGTATTTTATTATTGCCTAAGATTTGTAATCGAAGAACAAAATCAAATATTGTCAAAAACTCGGTTTTGTTAGCTTTCTTGTTATTCATTTTAGAAACAATAATTATTTATTAAAATAAGTTAATAATGCTAGACCAATATACGTAAGTCCCCCAACCCCACATACCCTAAGCAAGACGTCTTGCTAAGGGATCTGATGAACAGATTTTTCCACATCCTACGACGAAAAAAAAAGACCAGTATAAGTTGTTACTTAAAACAACTCTGTATTTCTTCTGTATTTCAGTTAACGGTTTTCAAGCATACCCGACGCCTTTGTCACCTTATCTCCTAAATGCCTATCCCCACTCTTTCGCAACGGATCTGTTTCCTACTAGTTTTTTCTCTGGACCAACCGTCAGTACCACATCCTTGGGTATGTCTTGAATTCTCTTAATTAAATTTTATTATTTCACTCTAATTTTGTAAGTTGTTACTTTGTTTACTCTCTCATGACAAATATTGAAAGGCCTCAGAACATTTATGTCTATTTTTTTTTTCCATTGTGGTTTAAACTTCATAACTTCTCATGTATATGGGTACAATGAACAGAAAAAAAAAAAAAAGGAAATGCATTCATTAAATCACAGAGCCATCAACTATGAACCCTACATTATGACTTACTGTTGAAAAATGTTGAGCACACTGTACTTTAGAGAAACCGTTAGCCCGTTTAGCTTGGGTATTGTTAAAGATTCCTTCTCTAATGAACTTGAGAAGGAAGGTTGAACCCGATGAAATTTCAACTTAAAGTAATTTGCTTTGATTATAACTAAAATGAGTGGTCATACATTAAATTATAAAATTGGCTAACATTTTTGGCTTCCAAAAAATACTGATAATAAGTATCTACAAGTTTGATTGTTAGAAATGAAGAAACATTCACTTTGCCTCTTTACTTTATGAACTAACATGACTTCAATCGAATTTCATTCTTCACTCGAGCAGTTTCGGTGCTTACCTTCTGGTATGATGCTTTGACTTGCAGAGTTACTGTAAGATAGAAAGTACGAGTGATTTCGCTCTTGAATATGAGCAAGATTGGAAACTGGACAAGAGAAGTTAGAAATATACGAGGTATTATGTTTCATTCTAACGGCAATTGTTGTTTCTAACAATTTCTAGTATAAAAACAATAATATTATTGTTATTTAATTATTTTATAAGTAAAAGGAATCATGAAGTGATGGTGATAATGGATTTTCCTACAGGTGTATGCGCGTGTGTTTATGTGTGTGTGTGCGATTGTATATGTGTGAGGGAGTGTGTGTTTCTGTATTCAACTGTGTTGGCTCTATTTCAGGTTAAAAATGAAAGTTTTCTGGTGGCGTTCTCAACGGCTATCCTTGCAAGACTTGAGGTCTGCGAACGTGACATGGGAATGAAGGATGTCCTTGACCAGATACGAGAACACTGGGCCTTTTAGTCGGCCACTGGCTCCTAGCTCAGCGAGGTCAGCCTTCAACTCAAACCTGTTGCTCTTTTCATCTTACATAAGAAGCATCTAATCTCGCTCCGTCTGACTCACCTATTGTTTATATGCCTATTTCAGTAAATTTCTTCATTCAATAAAACATTTCATTATAAGGAGGAGGGAGTTGTCTCTAATTATCGAATTAATGGATAATCAATAACAGTAATTAAATTATTAGTTGAGAAAGAACATAGGACGTGTTTTCCCAGCATTTAATATTTAATTTTTGGTAATTTAGGTAATATTTAATTACCTAATTGTAATTTGATTGTACATTTTTAGAATGTTTACAAAATGGGAAACTTTGACTTAAATCTTGTTTGTAGAACATAGTCTGACAAAGTATGTAAGAGAGCCAACTGGTTATTGGAACAAAAGCCATATTCTCCTATAAGAGATTATTTCGTAAGACGAAATCTACTCTTCCACTTTTTTAAAATGTTATCACTGCTGTAGTTATACGAATGATATCATATGCATCAGTGGTGTGTTATACAAATATAAGCATATATATTGATAAGTGGATCAATCACCATCTTTACTACATCCATAATAAACATCTCCCATTTAGACATTTATATCTTACCTACTAAATGGAACATTATATATATACCTCATATTCAATGATCAAACCACAATATAAAATGGGAAAACAAGACTAAGATCTTTCAACCGTAACAAGCGGTCTTCGTCAGAGTCAAAAACCCAACTGAAAAACTAGATGCAGAAAACATCTGGTGAGGGGTTGAGAAGAGTGGGAGGGAAGAGTGATATTTTAAAAGGGTGAAATCACAGGAAAGGACTAATTTCCAGAAAGGGATGTTTGGAGAAACAAAGGAGTACAGTAAGAAAGAGTAAAAAGTAGGATTAGAAATAATTTGTTCTACAATATAGTAATGCAAAGAAAAAGGTGAAAGTCGTCTTCACTAATTTGCATAAGAGTTATTTTTAATTAAATAATGTCACTAATCTTTCAAATACTCATAAAACTGACTCATTTAAATTAATATATTAAAATCAAGTGTAATTTAAAAAAAGTTATTCCTACAAAAAATAATGTAATACACCTGAATTTAATTATTCATAACTTTTTAGAATATTAAATTAATTGGTTTTCTCTACATTAATAACAATAGATGCAATTCAAATATAATAATTTAATATTAGAAAAAAATGAAAATAGTAATATTAATAATTATATTTATAGAAAGAAATATCACAAATATTGGTAAAAGTATGTTGTAATATCACTAAAAATTCAGTTTTTTTTTATGAATTTTTAACTTTTATACTGTTTGCAACTTTGTAAATAAAGGTGCAAAATGATTTTAACAAATTTAAAAAATATCAATAACAGAATATGAATACAACTTCTTATTTAATCAATATTTGAAGAAACTGTTATTTTACAACAATTTTTTGTTTTCAACTGCTTAATAATATAGCTTAAACTTATTTTTTTTTAAACTTAGCTTAATTAAATTTATTATATCTTGCAAATAGTTATAAAATAATTATTAAACTTATTATTGCTTTTAATTTAATTATTGATAAATAAACTAATAATTCCTTAGGTTTCTTTTATACATTATACTTGTTCTATTTAATTTGATTTAATTTTCAATTAATAGTTTATTAATTAATTAATCTTTCAAATTATTAATGGGTAACTTAAATATACAGGACTAGTCTATTGTAATGATTTTTCTGACATTTAAAGTTTACCATTTTATATTTTCACTTTTCATTGTTAATACTATGAAACTTAATGAAAATATATCAGATTATTTAATAATATATTATAAAATATTTAGTATATTATTAAAAAAAAATTTAGAAATATACTATTAATATTATTATTTTTCAATTGGCTTCCTCTTTTTGCAGGATATAATCATTTATTTACGTTTCTTAATTTTCTGAATGCTATATATTGAGGACCTCTGTTCTTGTATTAAATAATGGAATGTATTGTTACTATGAACACACAAATAAGATTACGATGAAAATGAGTGTGCGTTTTAAAAATTAATCAGAGAATATTTTCTTATTTTTAATAAAATATTTTACTTCTTATATATAAATCTTAACCTAACTGCACTATTCTGTCGTATTAAAGTGTATTTATTATAACTAATTAATCAAAAGAATGTTCTAAGGGTGGATATTTGGTAGTCGTTAAATCAAATTCAATACAAATGTACTTACTTATAGGTTAATAATATTATTATCAGTTTAAAATATATGTAAATATTGATAAAAGTATCGATCGTGGAATAGAAACAAAACTAAAGTTTGTAGGAACTCGGCCAGTTGTTCAGGTTCAAATTAAACTCTCATTACCAACATTTCGGTTTTTAATTAAAAAATAGGTTTTGCCTAAAAAGAAGGTTTTGAATAAAAACCGAAACGTTGGCAATGAGAGTTTAATTTCAACCTGAAGAACTGACTGAGTCCTGATAAACGTTTATTTTATAATATATGTAAAGGTACTGTTTTCTTGACCACAATTACTAATAAGTACTTTTCAATTCAAAGCCCTGACCAAATTGTGAGAAGAAAAGTATAATACAATATATTCTTCGACATACAGAATAGCCTAACTATGGAAATGAATCTTTAATATTTTTTATCTGTATGTTTTTCATGTTTCATAGTTATTTGTATAAACATATATTTAATATTTTTTGACTGGTTTCAACTCTCTGTTTCTGTTAATGTCCATTGTACCAGAAATTAGAAACTCCAGTGTGGTTATAGAAAAATAGTATTAAAGAATGAAAAAGAATGTAATTAAATGATTGAACAATAATGTACGTATATAACAGCTGAATATATTGGACTGTTGATACGTATTAATGAATAGAAAAATACTTTCTAATCATATTTCTAACGGTGAAGTAATTAAAACAATATGTCCTTAGGATTTAATGTAACTTCGTGCCTCAGCAAGTCTAAATCTGACTCTCCTTTAAGTAACTACGAAGTAAAAGCACTCTCCTTATCGTCACAGCTCTTGCTAGAACACCTACATCAGTTTACTTTTAAAGAACAGCGGGAAGTCCTGGAATTTCCGCTGACTGCTCGGTCTCCAAACAACACACAACTCCAAATAAATACAGTTTTACTCTACTATGTTTTTAATGTTATATTTCCTTGTATTTTATTATTACTATTATTATATTTTATTCAATTTTTTAAAATATTTTTATGATTTAAAGTTCAAGGGTAGAATTGTCATAATAGTATCTCTACTTGGGTTGGTGTGTCTGTCTGTCTGTCTTGTGTGTACGTGTAAGTGAATAAGTATGTATGTGTGTCAGGGTGTATGACATATTGTGTAAAATGCATTCACAAGAAAACATTATCTTTCGACCAGCAACATGAGAGACTTTACTTTTCTTTCCCATTCTGTGAGAGACTATTTGAAATATTTCCTTAGAAACAGCCTTTTTTGTTTTGATGCTTTAGTCTGAAAAATGTACTCAGGCTGGCACATGGGTCTTATATATAATGGGTTTTGTATAAATAGTAGGTTTTAGGTTGCAATCATTTCGGTGCAATATACACCACTAAGAGGAAGGGTTTTACAAATTGAAGGGGTCGCAGATAACAGGGTTTTAAAGGATTAAAAGTTCGCTAAGGATAGGGACTCTGTCAAAGTAAGGGGTTTGCAAATTAGGGGATTTTTTTTTTACTAAAATAGGAGTCTAACGAGATTTTGCGTTCGTCAAGAACTGGGCGTCATGGGCCTTAGATAAGAACACACGAGTCTCCGAAGGTCAGGGTTTTGCTATAAACAGAATATTACCAAAAACAGTGGATTGCAAAGAACAGGAGCTTACCAAGAATGGGATTTACCAAGAACAATAGCCTAACATGATGAGGAGTCTGTCAAGAACTGGGGCCTATTAACATTAGGGTTTGCTAAAACTATGACCTTATTATGATCAAAGGCTTGCCAAGAGCAGGAGTTAACCAAGTGAAAGAGCTTACGACGTGCAAGCGTGATAAGAGCATGTATCTATCAAGGTGTGCGAAGGGGGTGTCTGGGATCAGGAAGTATGGGAGACAAGCTTTTGGTATTGAATGCTTGCTTATACTAATTAAAAGTTCTCTATTAATATGTCTTTTATACATTTAGTTCTTCATTATCCAAGTTGTACTGTTATATTTATAATGCCATTTTCATTAATTTGTAAAGATTATTTTAAATTTTTGATGTGTATAGGCCTTCTATATGGAGAAACCTATATGGAGAAAGACCTTAAAGCAAAAAGTATTGGCTGGGCATACACAGGTTGCCAACAGACATAGGGTAAAAAGCTAATGAAATGGTCTCCACATATAAAAATTTAATGGTATAAACAACGTGTTTCGAACACGTAGTGTTCTTCCTGAGGAACTAACTAAAAAATACAATGACACCAGAGAGTTATCTATAGTATAAAGTAAATATAGTACAAAATAAAAATAAAATAAAATAAGGAAGAGAATACGAACCTAAGGGTGAGTGTCTGTGGTACAATATTTTGTACTATATTTACTTTATACTATAGATAACTCTCTGGTGTCATTGTATTTTTTAGTTAATGCCTTAGAAAGAACACTAAGTGTTCGAAACGCGTTGTTTATACCATTAAATGTTTATGTGTGGAGACCGTTTCATTAGCTTTTTAGCCTACAATGAGTAAATACCACATAATAACTGATTGCACTGCCTCAGTATTATTTTATATATATCAAAGTGGACTTCATATGTAAATGATATCCATGTACTCGTATAACGATAGATCTCACAATTTTTTGTTCACGCCCCTTTTATAAGCACAAAACTCTTTTGTATGAGTTGAACCACCTATATGAGTTGAACTGTAATGGCAGAAACTAAATGCTTGATTTTCTCATGAATTACAGGCGACCATCCTGAACTCTACATATGGTGCTATAATGTTTATTAATGATTCGAATACGACTTTGTAATATTTTTCTTCCTCCTTTTTATGGTTGGTTACCTTAAAAATTCGATACTGTCGAAATATGTATCAGATTTCTCTTCACTCGTTCCATTGAAAGGATTGCAACAAAGTCTTAAAGAATTCAAATCACGTCATCCATGACCAAACAATACTGGCGCGTTGACAAACGCTACAATTTTCTAAATTGTCTGCTTTCTAGCTGCCATCAGTTGACATAAGATCAATGACACTGGCATCTTTAGATAACCTTCTCATTTAAAACATACATAGATTTCCAAGATACTCTCTCCATTTTAGTGTACTTATACAAGTGAGTTTTTGTTACTTCGTTTTATTACTTACTTATATATTTTAATTAAGGAAAAGTTGTCTAAATAAAACATGAATTACAACTTCTATCAGAGAAAACAAATGGACTATGAATACTTGCGGTTCTGAACTTTTTTGGTCTATTTACTTTTCACTCTTTTAAATTCCTCTTTTCTCCTGACAACATGTTTCTCAAAATAAAAAAAAATAGTAAGTGTTTGTATTATTTTTGTGTTTTTGAATTAAAAGTTAGCCAAAAAACAAAAAAATAACCCTTAATACAACAAAGCACTTAATTATTCGTAATCAATATTCGATACCACAAGTAGGAAGATAAAAAAGAGAAGGTGAAGAGGACAACGTTGCAGGTGAATAGTTTTGGTACAAAACTTTAGAAATACAGGTATTACTGTATTTCTATAATTACTGTATTTCTTTTAATACCAACAAACTGAGGTTCAAAATATTCAGCTGTGGAAATCCCAGAACACATTAAACATGTGATGGTTAATTGAAAAATGTACAGTACAATACGTAGTGATTACTACAAACTTGGTTTCGGTTTACAGTTAGCAGAATAATATTAAAGTTTAACTGAAAAAGTTGTAGGATCAACTGAAATCTTTTCTGTTCTATTAAACAGAAAGAGCTTCATATAATAGTAATTAGTTAGACTAATGAGCCCGGTTACAGATAAATTAAACTCGTGTATCAAGGTTATTGTATTTCAATAATTTATGGACGGATCTTTCAGAAAGATTCCGTTGAAGGAAGGTTTGTATCTCTTCATCTTCTTTTATAGTATCGACAAACTGAGGTTCGAAATTTTCATGATAGTGGGTGTTGTGGCTGGTATCACAACTGGGGTTGCTTGAGGGTAGCTGCTGCTTGGTTGGAGAGTTGGCCTGTGATGACAGAGATGCTTGATTGATGGTGGAGAGAGTGGGCGCTTGGAGGTTGGGAAGTGAATGCTTGATGTCTTGCTTGCTTGGGGATAGTAAATAGAATGCTTGAGGTGTTGACTGCTTGCTGGTTGGAAAGGGAGTGATGCTTGAGGTGGTGTTTGCTTGCTGATTGAGAAGGGAGTGAATAGGCGAAGGGTCCGAGACTAGCCAGGTAACATTGGGCAAAGTTAGAAGCGCAGGTACTGCTAAGCCGCCCTAAGCCGGTAAGTAACGCTAGGCAGCCTTAAGAGAGCAGGTATACTAAGTTAAAATCTGAACATTCCGCCACCCGTTGAAGGAGAAATGTCCTTCAACGAATTACCGGTTTAAAGACATATAGTTAGACAAAGATCAACATTAATTAAGAATATATACATTGAGTAGGAATAACTTAAACTAGACATAAAGATTTACAATTTTGAATATATACAGGGAAACAAAGATCCACATTGAGTAAGAATACATATAACATAATATACACATAAAGGTTTACAATATAAAGTTTGAATACATATGGCTATAAAAAGTAACATTAAATTCAGTAACAAGCATATGATTTATAAAATTAATTAGATACTAAACACAGATTATTCAGAGACTGAAGGTTCTTCAATAGGAAAAGGACATAGTTTTATAAGGTTACGTCGAGTCTCGGACCCTGATGATGTCTTGACTGTAGCTACTCTATTGATTCCATCTTTTCCTGGATGCAGAGTTACTACGCGGATGTAGAGGGGGCATGTTGTCTTCTTTCAGCAGAACAAGAGTACCAGGCCTGACAGAATGACAGTTACGATGCCATTTGGTTCTTTGTTGCAAACCACTGAGGTAGTCTCTAGACCAGCGTGCCCAAAACTGATTTTGAACTTGTTGGGTTAGATGCCAACGAGAGCGAAGACTACAGGTGTCATTTTTAACTTGCAGTCCTGATATATAGCTAGAGGCACCACCTGTCAGGAAATGGGTTGGAGTGAGGACGGAGTAGTCAGTAGGATGGGTGGACATGGGAGTTAGAGGACGGGAATTCAGTTGGGATTCTATTTCAGCTAGAACAGTGGATAATTCTTCAAATGTAAAATGTATCAAACTTTTGTATTGATAGAAGGACTGAGGATTAGATTGAAATTTGGTTTCTACCGAATGAAAGCGTTTCAAGGCTGGATTTGTCGAGTTACCAAGACAAGATGGATCACGCTTAAAAGGTGGATGTACAGTAAATTTGCCAGATGCATCTCTTTTTACAGTATTCTCGAAATTTTGTTTAACAATCTTTTCTTGTCGAGACAGTGGTCTAATTCGAGGAATGCATTCAACTTTTAAGGACTTGGTTAGGGCTTCATTAAGCTCTTCACTGCGTTTGCTATGTACAGGAGGAGTGACTGTAATTGCTAATAAATTAACAGATGGCTTGTCAGGAGTATATTTTCCAGCTATTATCCAACCAAGCTTCGTATTTTGAAAGACAAGAAGGTTATTTGATAAATTAAACTTCTCTGGCTTTAGAATGTCAAAAAATATTTCACTACCAAGAATCAGGTCTACATTATGAGGCTTAAAGAAATACGGGTCTGCCAAATCTAAATCTGGAGCAATATTCCAAGCTAAGTGGTCGATTTTAGTTTGAGGTAATTTATCAGCAAGTTTTGGAAGAATTAGGAAGTCAGTCGTTGTGGTAAAATCAGAAACTCTAGATTGGAGACGAGTATGAATTTTATTTTTTATGGTTGAGTGAAATTGATTAATACCACAGATAGAGGTATTAGTAGGTAAAAATGGACAACCAAGAGCTCTAGAAAACGATTCTGTAATAAAGTTACTTTGAGCTCCACAATCGAGCAAGGCTGTGGCTTTAATTAATTTTCCAGAAGAATTGGCCACTAACACCTGAGCTGTGGCTAAGAGAATGTTGCAAGTACTGCGTTGGGCAGACAATGCAACAGGGCTAATACTGCTTGGAATTTGGTCTTTGTGTAGATGGCACAAAGTATGATGCTTTTGAGAACATATCTTACATACACCAGGGTTTAAACATTCTTTTGTCTTGTGATTGTTATTAAAACAGTTTAGGCACAACCCCTTTTCATTTACTTGTACTATGCGTTCTTCTGGAGACAATGACTTGAATTTTGGACACTCATATACCTTATGAACTTCGTGACAAATGTGACATCTGTAATATTCACTATTTCTTACAGGATGAGCAACTGGAAGAGATTCAGAATTACCGGGCAGACGCAGCATCTTGTCTGGATTACTAAAGTTTCTTTTACTTTGCTTACTGTGGGACTGAACAGCACTATAATTACAAAATGAATTTTTCATGGAAGACTTATTAACAAAATTAGGAAATTTGTTCGAAGAATATATAATTCCTTTACTCTGGTCGAAAGACTTGATGGTCGATAAAGTTGCTTCCAAAGTATTTATTTCTTTTAAAAGATGCCCTTCAAAATCAAAAATTGACGGACATTGAGAACTATTTGAAAGAGCACTTTCCCAACGTGTAAGGAGGTTGACATCTAACTTGGAAGCTAATAAAGGCACTAACACATAACTGGAAGAAATCACGTCCTCTCCCAACGCTTCTAGAGAACGAATGTTTTTATAGAACTCATTTGCTAGCCCTTTAAGTGATTGAAGACAATTGGGTTTAACCTTTGCTAAATTAAACAACGACGAAACATGAGAGTTAACAATTAATCTCTTATTATCAAATCTGTTGATTAATAGTTCCCAAGCAATCCTATAATTTGTTTGCGTAATTTGAATATTGGCAACTAGATCAGCGGCTTGGCCTTTCAAACAAGATTTCAAGTACTGCAGTTTCTGAACATCATCCAAAGAGGGATTGTTGTGAATTAAACTTAGAAAATTATCTTTGAAGGAATACCAATTGTTCAAATCACCACTAAACTCGTTGATACTAATTTTTGGCAATCTAACTTGAACTTGAGAAGGACACTGCTTGCAAGATTAGAACGAGGAAGATGACAGAGACTGTGAACCTGTTTTGATCTCATGCTCCAAAAAACCCATTAACTTGAAATACCTTCTTTCAAAGTCAACTATCTCCCTATCATCATCACAAGGATTCTTTGAACAGCTTTCAAGATCAATTAAGCACTTCCTAAATTCTTTTAGCGTGGGTTCTAATTGTCTTAGCCTGCAAGAAAGCTCAAAATGATCTTGGTCACGACTATAATTCTGAACAAAGGTTTCAGATCTAGTCAAAATAGACATTAATGACGATTTGGAAACATTTAACTTTTCTAACATATTATATCTAGGCATTTTGACTGAATGTATATTAATTAAATTAATTATTAAATTATAATTATAATTGGAAAATTAAATGAATATAACAAAATATATGATAGGCAACTACTTATAAATATACAAGGCAAAAATAAAGGGAAGATTTTGATGAATTAGATTGTTATATAAAGATGATAATCAATTTTAGACAGAATTCAAATTACTTCTTAAGTTGGTTAATTATAGCTTGTCGAAAGAATAAGTAATTAATTATGAGCTTGATACAAATACACAATAAATCCACTGACTAGGAAATAAAGGTAAAAGGGAATAAGGTAATAAAGGTTACAGGCGTACCTTGAGTCTGCTTGAATATCTTGAATGAAGATGATATCGGGGCCGGAGGACCAAAATGTTGTGGCTGGTATCACAACTGGGGTTGCTTGAGGGTAGCTGCTGCTTGGTTGGAGAGTTGGCCTGTGATGACAGAGATGCTTGATTGATGGTGGAGAGAGTGGGCGCTTGGAGGTTGGGAAGTGAATGCTTGATGTCTTGCTTGCTTGGGGGTAGTAAATAGAATGCTTGAGGTGTTGACTGCTTGCTGGTTGGAAAGGGAGTGATGCTTGAGGTGGTGTTTGCTTGCTGGTTGAGAAGGGAGTGAATAGGCGAAGGGTCCGAGACTAGCCAGGTAACATTGGGCAAAGTTAGAAGCGCAGGTACTGCTAAGCCGCCCTAAGCCGGTAAGTAACGCTAGGCAGCCTTAAGAGAGCAGGTATACTAAGTTAAAATCTGAACAGTGGGTATTCCAATTGTGTTTTTTGTTTTTAAAAAGTTGTTTTTATCCATTTAATTACTAAATTCAATTTTTGTATATACGTATATTCACTGAAAGAACACATATAAAAGAGTTCACACAAAAACTCCCTGCTATATTTCTACTTCTTGGTCATCAGGAAGAAAAATGTGTGTCTGTAAAAAGTAAGGACTATCTTCCAAGTCCTCGCTTATCTTCAGAGCTACTCACACTGTTCTACCTGTGACAAAAAAGTCAAAATATAGTAGTGATTTCCTCTTTTGTTATATATAATTGAAAATGACACCAAACTTAGCTCATACTTGTTTCCTAACAAGGATTTCAATTTTTCTAAATAACTTTTTAGTTCGTCTACAGTCTACACAGTAAAATATATTTCCCGTAGTCGACATATTTCGAATGATTGCCATTTATCTGCAGGACGTGAATAACTTCTTGGGTTAAATTTCTGTTTTATATATGTAAAGTGAAGACAGTGGAGGTTGTTTTTCTTCAAGTTTAAGATGTTCCTTCATTCACATGAAGGACAAACAGAAACCGTTACAGGTAGTAACTCATATCAAGAGGCCTCTCATCCCACAGGATTAAAATGACCAGCTTATCTTATACTTGAAGAAAAACAACCCCCAATGTCTCCACTTTACTTATATAAAAGATAAATTTCACTCACGAAGTTATTAATGTCCTGAAGATGAATTTGATCATTTGAAGCATAGGAAATATACTTTACTGTCTAGAGGAAGTATCGAGTGTTATTTAAAAAAATTGAAAATCTTCGTAAGAAACAGACATCAGCTAAGTTTGATGCCATTTTCAATAATGTATGTTATAAGGAAGAACAGCTACAATAATTTACAAAAATATATATATATATATATATATATGCAGAAAAACCAAAATAAATAAACACGTGATGAAATCAATGAGGTTTAAACCACAATTGAAAAAGGATAATAATAGAAAAAATGCTCTGAGCCCTTTCAATATATGTCATCAGAGAGCAAACAAAGTAAAAACTGGAAAACAAAGTATTTTAATATATTTAAAGTATAAATAAATAATAAAATATTTATTTATATATAAAAAGATTTCACATAAACACGTGAAATAACAATCAATGTTATTCTTAAAACCCAACTGAGGTAAAACACTCAGTTGGGTTTTTGACTCTGACGAATACCGCTTGTTACGGTTGAAAGATGTTAGTCTTGTTTTCCCATTTCATATTGTGGTTTGATCATTGATATTTCTATATATCTTATATAATGACTTATACATCATAGATAGATATGCTAAAATATCACTATGGTATTTTAAAAGTATCCGTTTTTGTCCGACTAGCACTTTACAGATTGACGAACACTGTTACTTGGTCTAAAGATCGCAATTCTTTCACACTGTGGTGTATCTGTTACAAACAATGGTATGACTTTATTTTGATCAGAAAATGATAATCGGTTTGTTTGTCTGATGTAATGGGTTGGCCTTGAATGACTCTTAGAGAAAACAGTTCATGCTCCCATCTTTCTTTCATTTCCAATCAAATCTTGAAATCTATTTCACCCCTTCAGGCAAATCTCTTCATATCTGATAGACTACTGGTTGTTTTTTTTGAAACAGAAGGCATTATTAAATTCGAGCCCATGAATTATTAATGATATTATCGTAAATACATTCGTTACTACCTAGTACGTAGTGTTAGTGTAACTTTTTACTTCGAGATTTCCTTTTCAGTTAGTGGAAGAAAGTCGCCTGCCTCTGTTTACCTAGGCTATACATAGCCCTATGATTCACCTTTTGTTTACTGGCTGGATCCTCTTATTCACATCCATTCTTCTTACTACTAAATTGGGTACAAACAACATCCTCTTTACCTTTTCTCACTCTCTATTTCCTTATCCGTTAAATTTTGGTGGTCTTTTTTACTTAAAATTTAATTATTAGAATTGATATTATATGTATCTGTTTAATCGTATCGTATAATTATGAACATTTGTTTTCTCTTGGATTATACAATATGAAAAAATAATAATATATATATATATATATATATATATACAATTTAAATTGTTATTAGGACTCTGTCAGTTCTTCAGGTTCAAATTAAACTTTCATTGCGAACGTTTCAGTTTTTTAAAATCTTTTTCATAGGCCTACAAAACAGAATAAATATAAGAAATAATACAATTATTCAAAAATCAAACGTACATAAAAAGAGCAAAAAGTTACAGATTAGAAAGTACAGTAGAAAATGTGACAATAGGTTGATGAGAGAACTTATAAAAGTATAAAATTTGGAACAAAAAAAAATATACTACATTAGAGGTTTTTTTACAAACACCTTGCGGATTTCAGCAAACTCTCTAGTTGTTGCTTGAAAATAAGCAAGGCAGCCAAAATTCACCAGACAACCAAAAAGTCACTAAAAACAATTTTGCAACAATGTTTAAATTAACATACCCGAATAAATACTATTTAAATTTGAAATGTCACTTCTAGAATTGATGGTTGACGTAGAGCCCTTTCTAATATATAAAATTTCGAGTTTACCTTCTCAGTTCATCTATTTCTTTGGTTTTTATTTTTATTTAATTATAATCAAAATTATGACCTTTAATAATATGAGCTACTAATGCAGTGGCACACTTTCTTTTCTTTTTTTTTCTTGCAGAATATGTGTACTGTTAAGTTCTTTCTTTCAAACAACGACTGGTTTCTCCATAATAAACTTTGTTATAGTCTTTGCAGTTTATTGCATACATAATATTACTCTGAAATTCCTTTGGAGCCTTCCTTCTTATATTTGAAAATAATGACTTCACTTTTCTTTTGTTATAAAACGGCAAATTAATTCGAGGTAAGTGTCTTTTGAAAACGTTTTTAATTGTTTGAGATAATCCTTCAAGATATGGAAATTTAAAAAACTTCTTATCCTGAAATTTAAGTCCTTATTTGTACCTTTCAGAGTAATGTTATATATGCAATAAAGTAGACGAGTAAACTCTGCCTGTCTTAATAACATTTAAAGGTAATATAAGTGACCGAATATAGTTCTGCATTCCCTATGCTGGAACCACCACTGATAGATACATCAATGGTGCCTGATTGGATCAAGGTTTTTAACGCCCAACTAGTCCGGAATTAATTTCTCTGGGATCTAAAAAGAAATTATTGTATATCGGTAGTTCCCTGTCAAGTTTTCGAATTCGAATCAGGTTTAAGAATTACATTTTTGTTGTGCTTTAAAAAATAATCCAATAAACGACTGTGGAAATTCATAATTGTATAGTGATCAAGGCCATAGTAATTTGGTGATAGGGGAGGTGGAGGGAGGACAGGTCACTCCGCCACCCTCCCTCTCTTAAATGAACTTAACATCAGCTATGTTGATTCTATTGATAATTTCATACATTTCCAATATGATTTCAGTGTATTTTAAGGAATATAAAGAAATTGACATCGACAGGAAAATTGCAAATAGTTCAACATTTTTTCAGTAGTTTGCTCTGCTGAGAATCATAAAATATGACACAGTAGTAGTACCGAGATATCCAAAATAAAACGGATATACGCTACTCAGAAACACACTAAAGATGATAGAGATTTGCGGATTTCATTTTAAAAAAAAGCCGTTCATATTAAGTAATTTATTTATCCTAACAACCTTTATAGGATTGATAATAAGCTCAAGTTCTTGCAACAACTAGTCGAAAGGTTTGAAGAATTAGTAGTTAGTTTTCTTTAAAAAATTCATTCGCCGTTACTAAATTAAATTGTTTCAATAAGTCATACACACATAAAATATCTAAGGTGATATTAACTCCAGAGAAAAAAACTAAAACAAAATATAACTAAACTGAAAATATTAGTATTCATATTTTATTTCAATTCTGGAAAATAATTTCTAGGTCAATACAAACAACTCCAACAAGTACAATAGGTAAATCTTAGTCCAAGTTGAGATTTCAGTTTTTATACCTCATTTCATATTGTGATAATAAAAATTTATTGATTTTTTTTATTATATACCGTCAATATTTGGTTTTATTTGTTGTAAAAATTTAACTTTTATACTGTTAGCTGTTTAGCGTAAAAAAATATTTTCTGAAATTATAAAATGCCCTTTACCATTTGGTGGGTGGTAACTCCCACCACTTTTTGGCCGTATATTAAAAAAAAATTTTCAATTCATTCATTTAAAACGTGATATTTTGAAATGGAATTTCATTACTGTCCGTCTATGGTGTGATCTCTGTCCTGTACACAAGGTTTCGGAATTAATCATAAGTCAAACATTTTATCTTTATAGTAAAAAAAAACCGTTTCCATTGTTTTAAAAATCTGATGTTTATTTCAGAAAGCTTCTGTCAGTTCCATAATATTTCCAAAGTTGCAACGTTGTTGAGTTCGCAGTTTAGGAGAAAAAAAAGTTGTCTAGAATCACATTTTAGAGAAAAAAGTGACTTTCCCATGATGCAATAGAGCACATCTAGATATAGGGAGCAAATTTTGAAAAAAATATTGACTTATTCCATGAAATCAATTAGAAACACACTCGTTTAGACTCTAAATCTAATTTTAATCTAAAAAACGTCGAAGAAAAAAAAGAAAAGGACCTTAAGAACCTCAAATAATGTATACCCGTCAAAATCTTGAGATGAAATATTTTCATAATTACTATGAAACTCTATGTTACTTAGAGTAAAGTAAAAAGGTAGCAACAACTAATAGACAAAGCAAAGTTACATGAACTGATATTTAGTTGGGCTGTCCATCACTATATTGTATTTAATCATTTTTGATACATAAAATTTTGTTAAAAAACAGTGTATTTCAAACATGTGTGGTCCTCCTGTGGGAAGATGGAAGCTGGATTTAATTTAGTTTTTAACTGTGTGGTCGAAAGTCCTCGTTTTCTTGATAAAAATTCGTACATATAGATACTTTATTTATTATTTTCAAGTATACATGAACTAAACTCCATCCCATAAACTAAACTGTAATAAAATTATATTATAACGGAAAAGAGTGCAACAAAGATGTACAAATATCAACATTATCCTTCCAACGCTATTTTTTTTAACAATATGTATAAACAATATTTTTTTTATAAAAAATAAATATGAAAATCTTATTTAGTTGTATTGTGGAATGACCTGTAGTTGTCCTCATTTGAAAAAAAATAAAACGTAGTATTAAAAAAGTAAAGAGTAATAAAATGGTTTCCAAAATAAAATTAAATTTTAATAAAATTTTATCAGATATCTGATTTTCAAAAACATGAAAATCAAATAAACTTGATGGGTAAGAATAACTGGAGGATTGACTATTAAATGACAAATGAAATACATGCCAAACACTAATTTTTCTTTTTACAGTTTTCTGGGATTTTGAAACTTTTAATGACGTCACAGAGAAAATCATTTAAATATTTTGCTGCCATTTTTTTTATGCACATGTTTTAAAAATTATATATGTTATTAAGCAACGCATGAATATAGTTACAGAATACATTTCATCATGGATACTGTCTCAAAAACAATAGTAAGAGTTTTATAATAAACAAAAAACCGACAGACACTCTGAAAGTTCATTATATTATACATGTATGTTATTGGCCCGAAGTAAGCTTAAGTAAGAAGTCTATTTATGGTAAAATTCGGTATATATACATACTAAATCTTTTAATAAACATTTTAAATCAGTAATTTATCTATTTTCATTTAATGCATCACTTAAATATTGAAATTTAACTTGTTCAACCATAGATTAGATTTATAAGATTTATACATAATATTTTAAATGTTGTTATTAACGTTCAGACAATTAATATTGCCTTTATTGATTTATTAATGCTTTAATAATACTTCAGAGTCAAAAAAATTATTTACACTACAATAAAATTTGAGTATGTAAGAATAATGTAACTTGAAATGTATGTTAAGTGGCAACATTGACTACAGCGCTTTCTATCGTACTCATGAAGAACTAATGTAGAATTCTTCAAACAATTCATTTTGGTTTCTCTTTCATTATTTTATAGGATTTCATGGTTAGCTATTGAATATATTAATAAAAGGCATGTGTATATGTCATGTGCATACATCAGATATATTTACATTTCATACAATACATCCGAATTTTTACGAATTGATTGATTTACATCCGAACACTGCATGATTGAAAAAAACACAGCGGTCAAAATCCGGTAATAAATGTTGTACTTCATTTAATTAATAGTATGTACATATACGCATACATTATAATTATATTAGTATAATTTTATATAATTATAATTGATATAACATAGACAAATCATAGAAGTTAATCATTAGTTAAAGTGTTTTTTGTATTTTAGGTAAAAAAAAATTCTAAAGATGACTTCTGGTTAAGTTTTCGATTATTTGTGAATTTATTCTTAATTTATTTGATTAATTAACAATTAAATCATTTTTTCATAATTTATTTATTTTTATTTCTCTTTTTTGAATAATTTTATTAATTACTTTCTAGTGTTTCTATGGACAGCATGTTAATATGGACAGAATGAAATAATCGGGTGGGAAATAGAAATTGCATAAAAACCATTTCATCCATAAATCTTTCCTTAGCTATGTTATAGAAGTAACAAATATTTATACATTTAAGAGTGCGTGAATACTAGAATTTTTTCTTATTATATTTGATTATTTTGTCGATAACTATTTCTTTTACTAGTTATTAATTAAATTTGTCATTTTTTTATGACCTATGTTGATATCGACGTAATATTATATATATCTGATATGATAATACCCTAGTATTCCTTATTTTCTTTTTGAGCGTCCTTACTATCATAGATATCACAATGCATTAAATGCTATTATTAAGGTTCTAACAATTAATATTGTATTTATTTATGTATTAATACTTTAATGGCAGCTTTAATAATATGTGGACAATTATTATCAAAACCTGTAACGATTTATTACAGAAAATCCCTCTATCTTCATTAGAAGACCATTCAAATTATCAAAAAAGGAGACATGCTAAGTTTCTTGTATTGTGAAAAATAAGACTAATAGCATTTTAAATTTCAACTTGATGGAAAGTATATGTATTCTACAGAAACATTCTTTTTTGTTTTTGTTACCAAATCTCCCGAAAGCATGTACAATACCTTTGCTTGACTGCGTAAGACCTATCTTTAATACCAATCTAATATGTTTTCATTATTCTACTTTTATATTACGAGTAACTAAAGGACAACAACAACAACAGTTACTTAAAAGAACAGTGAATGTTGAAATGTTAGACCCAGCTTGAACTCGTCTTATGAGAGAGATATTTACTAGAAATGAAACTGGGCACCAACAAATATATGTATAATATATATATATAATATAAGTCATCAGAATTTGTAAATTTTTGTTTGCAAACTTGATAAGAACTTATCATCAAATTAAAATTGAATGATATTGTTAAATTATGAATATTTTCAATTTGGGCAGATTGTTTGAATAGTATTTTTCTAAATTTCGGTTTTATTTGTGTAGTTTTTCTTTACTAACTTTTTTTTTACATATAAGAGCGTGTAAAATGTATTGTGGTACACTGACTATAAAACTACCAAAAATTGTTTTATGGGAGCTCAAAACTGAAAATTTGTATACATTTTAAAATAAATCTTTTTTTCCTGATCAGTATATTTACAGTCCAAATTAAAGGGAGAATTATTTTATCATATAAGATTGTATTTACGTTACAAATGATATTGGTGTAATAGGACTTTTAAATAAATTAGTAGTGTCATTGAATATGAAATATTAGTTTAATAAAATAATCAGAAAGTTTGTTTCTATTAAAGAATGAAGTCATGAATAGCTTTGTTTCATTTCTTCTGCAATTCACCTACCATTTTGTCATTTTATGTGATTGCTAATTCTAGTAATCATTTCTGAGGCAATTTCTAATTGTTCTTGTGATCTTCTAATTTCATTTATACTCAGTCTAGTAATTCACTACAAAAAAATATTCCTGAGTCACAAAACCGTGGTCATTATTCATTGTTATATTCCTTCATAGTAACAATACTGTCATTTGTTTTCTTCCAACAGCCACACTTAAATGTTTACGTCTGCAGTTTTATTTTGAGGGTGTAAGATGTGCCTTATTTGTTAATTGATTCCTATTTTGACTATAGGCAAACCAGAACCTGGTTGATTCTATACCGGTAGACAAATATACATTTTGCATACTAAAGTTATTTAGGATATAAGTTTATATTGGATCGTGAACGATGGAGTTAGGTTTTATGTGTGCTCCATCATGCACGAGATATCCCATCAGAATGGATTAGCTAAGAATTGACCCTATAATGCATTCATCTCACGATTATCAAGGAGTATGGGCTATAGAACTGTACGTGGAGAAACAACAATACTTTAGTATTTGTTTTAAGTATTTAAATTTCATTATTCATTCAAAGAATCTACGCCCTTCTTCACTAACTTATACACGTGGATGCTTACGTATAAGAAATATATTTGTCAATACAACTTCTTAATTTATGTATAATGGAAACAATTGATCAAATAAATTTTCAATATTTTTATTTCGCTATAGCTCGAAAAATCAGTATCATTATTATCACTGAATTAAACAAATTGAAGACTCCTGAGTAAGTTTAAAATAAAGATTTTTTTTGTATCTGCACTTGATGTGTGTGTGCGTATGAGCTTTATTGCACACACACTAATTTATCATTATTACAAACTTTAAACACTTCAAATTTTGCAATTTTGAATAAAAGAATCTTAATTTCAGGAAAACATAAAAAGTCAGTTTTAAAAAATAGTTAATTGTTTTAACTTTAGGTTGATCCGAAAGATTATAACATGATACTGGTCACACAATTTGACAGATCATAACAAAATGAACTAAAAATAATTGCTTATAGGATAATTTTATCCTTTGCTATAAGTAAAGTTTCGTTATCATGGAAAAATTTGACCTCGAAATTTTGACTGATTTATATACATGTTTTTAGGTCGCCAAAGTCCTTTTTGACGTTTTTTCTATGATTTCTGTGTTTGAGTGAGTGTGTATCCCAAAGTTTGTGGAGACGCTACAGTCCACAATCTTTGATGGATCAAATTCAGATTTACACAAAATAGTACCTTATAGTATGGTTCCTATTGTTTGGGAGCAATGTATTTTATGATGGGTAAGTCACTTTTTTGGTCTAAATGTGTTTTTAGACATTTTTTTCTCTTAAACTACTAATTCTAGACTCCTGAAATTTTAGCATTATCTTCAAAGTGACAGAACCAATACGTGAAAAAATCCTAAAATTTTTAAAGTAACTTAAAAAATTTTTTTTAGTAAAATGTAAAATTTCATAAATTTTTAATTACTTTCGTAAGGGCAATATACCTAATAAACTGAAAATTCGTCTTGGAACAATGGATCACCAGCCATACTTCTCTGATGTACTTACATTTCTTTACATTTTGTTCAATCAATAAAATTATTATTTGGTTCTTTTTATTATTTTTTTTTTTATTTTTCATTATAAGTTTGTTTAAAAAAAATGAAATGTTTTAATTAGTTAATATATGTTTAAGGATAAAATTGTTAAATGTAAAAAATTAACTCTGATCAAACAATATTTTCTGATGCATTCAACGGTATGATGGATGGTTGTCGAACAGGTGTTAAAATAATCAAACTACATATTGCACTCTTGCAAAATTATTTAAGTATTGAAATGAATACTTAAATATATATATATATATATATATAGTATGGTTACTTCCCGTTGCGTCTACAACGTGCTTGGTCTCCCATTCTCCTTTCTCCTGAAGACGGATTGCCCGAAAATTTGAGTCTGTAAGTGTGTTTCCCTACTTTGTGTGTTGCTCTTTGTTAATCTCGAACTCGTGTATATATATATATATATATATATAAAGATTTCACATAAACACGTGAAATAACAATCAATGATCAAACCACAATAAGAAAATGGGAAAGCAAGACTAAGATCTTTCAACCGTAACAAGCAGTCTTCGTCAGAGTCAAAAACCCAACTTTGTGGTTTGATCATTGATTCATATATATATATATATTATTTGTATCAATATATAAATAAATTATATATTGCACTACATGGATCACATCCAAGAAATGTTTGGTGGTGGTGGTATAAATAATAATATTTATATCAATATTATACTCTGATTGATGAGGAGGTTGCAGTTGTCATAATATAGGTCGTTATAGTTAATGTAGTTATGAATATAACATTCATCAGATATGGTTCTTGGTGTATTTATGATCCCCATTCTCTTTGGGTAATATTGAAATGTGGGAAATGTACTCCTTCGTTCTTTATTGCAAAACGGATACAAATTTAAACGTTTTCTTTCTTGATTTGGTGAACCTGACTTTTTTACTCATTTTTCTGATCGTTTTGCTGACAAAATATTTTTAAATTTTAAGGAAATCACATTGGCTTAATTCAAGGATCTAGAAGGAACTCATGATAGACGCCTTTGAATCGATGAATGGTAATATTATACTTATGGATTAATCTAGAAATACAGAATATATCACAGTAATATTGTAAAAGAATAATTAGTGAACTATTGGATCTACGGCAGCTGTGAACACGAAATTTTTAGGGAGATGTGTTATCGCTCCAATTATAGTGATTAGTTGTGGATGACCTACTGAATACTCTATATAATGATGGTTATGATATGCAAGGATATGCAGAAAACTTTTTGTTAGAGGAAAAATAATGCCTGATGGTACTGCCTTCAGATCATACTGCATTCTCCCTTAATGTTGGAGGCAAGCTGAAAAATCTGTATCTGGGTCTAAATCCACTAAAAAGAGTCCCTATATACAAGTATTCCTAAAGAGAAATACGAGTAACTTAGAACTACTAAAGTCACTGTCAAACTGTTCGAAGTTCTTTAGAAGTAAGATTAAGTTGGAAAATCCATGTAGCTGATCTACTGTCTAAGGGAACAAAAAGGAATGTTTGCTGTAAGAGAATATTTCGTAGGACATGGAGGTTAATACAAAATCTTTACTTTGGTCTTACAAAAGAATTATAATTACAGTGGCAATGAGATCACATGCATTGGTTATGTGATATACAAAAACAAGACTGTATGAGAATAACCGGATCAATCTCTTTGTGCTACCTCCAGGTTTGAAACACTAATAAACATCTCCCACTGAGCACTTATATTAAAATGATTATTTTTTCTATTTGTTTTACAAAATGAACAGAGTGGTATATAATAGATGATATATCAATAATAGTAATGAAAGGAAGTATTAATAGGTCTTGTATGTTGAATGCTTTTCGTGGATTATTTTACAGAAGGTATCAACATGAACACAAATGATCACTTAGATTGATTGCTTTCTGATTTCAATCAATCGGTTCCAGTCTGATATTCTGACTTGTCATAAATTAATAACGAAAAAGGTGTAAATAATTGAATTTTCGTGTTATTACCTGGAAACAATTATATACCTTAAATGAGTTAGTCAACAACTTGGAAATGTTTAGAATAATACAAATATCCTGGAGATTTGAGCATTTTTGCACTACACACCTCAGCGTTCACAGTATTACCATTTACAAATATATCAAAAAGAAAGCAATAAATAATGGTAAGAACAACCCGTAGAATCGTGGTGCCCGCCTCAGCGAGGTCCACCTCGGTCACCCCAACATAGCTAAAACTGAAGAAGTGAGGGATATTTCTTTATGTCCATTTTTGGAACTTAAACTATGAAGTTGAATTTAGTTACAATGGGATGTACAATATGACTGGTATGGTCGCGGAGTATACTAGTCCTATTCGATTCAGGCCCTCAGTCTGAACATGTCAGATTGATAAATGATTTCAGTTTCTTATAACTAATGAAATCATCATGGCACATGTAAAATGATACTATTGATTAAAATGCATGTATAGCCTTATCAAATATAACAAAACATCAGTTGGTTGTTTACGAGTTTGTTATTATGTTTACTTATGGTAGTTGAGTGTAGTCTACTCCAGATTTGTTTGTAATTAGCTGGTTGGTTGAGATGACCTTAATAACCGTAGATACTGATTTATCAATTCAGAAATGATATACTCGCGGATCTTCGTGCGTTAAGTAGATTATAGAATTGTTCGCCACGTTATAGTGACGTGAGATGAATGTTTGTTCCTTTCATCTTGAGTTGATTGCTTTTTCAGTATTTTGTATCTTGCTGACTTATTGATTTAGCTTTAATTACTATTGGTGCTGAATCATCAGTCATTCATTGTTGTAGAATGAACCAATCAAAACTCCACTGTTTATTAAATTCTATGTTATATTTTTACAGCACTTTTTATCACTAGGTTTTTTGTCTGACTTTATAAAATTTGAAATCCATATATGAACCACTCTTCTGGAATCTTGTTTAATGTTTCACTCAGTCCATTCGAGGTCACACTAGAACGAGGTAATATGTTTTGACTTTTGATATAACCAACAGCTTTAGTCAGAACAGTCTTGCGTTGATGTCTTGTCATTCAAATCTAGTAAACAGTCTTTGAGTATTTCATGCTGATGCTGGATGTCTTACGTTGTACGAAGTTCAAAGTTTTTTTTTTAGATATACTTGAGTAAGAGAAAACTTAAGGGAATGACTTGTCTTTCGCGGTTTATATCGTGAACATAAATAAGTGTTACTTGTGCTGGTTATTATACTCTGACTGATGAGGAGGCTGCAGTTGTCATCATATAGGTCGTTATTGTTAATAGCACAAGAGGAAGGAAAGTACTGAGATTAAAGATTGTGTGAATCAGTGAACTGAGAGAATGATGTTTTGGTTGATGTCAGAGTAGGCGGTAGGCGAGTGTGGAACGCGATTCAAGTTGTTGTGGAGAGGGGAGTAGATCTGGGTAGTCAGTCGAGTGCCGTGACCTGTCGAGCGAGCAGTCCCGTAGTAGTCGTCTTGTGCCACCGGCACTGCATTCCGCAGCAGTCAGTCGAGTTCCCTGGTCGCGCCAGCAGTACCACTGTAGTAGTACGGTAACTGCCATCCTCAGCAGTAAGTGCAACTCGCAGCAGGCCTAGGAAGCTACTCTCCTCCTGGCGATCTTGTGCCGCAGGCACATCAGTCAGTAGCCATGACCGAGGGCGACCTCGACGATCCTTTCCAAAAGGCCTCCACCATCATCACCAAAGTCCTACCAACGCTTCGCAGATTTAAAATCGTAATTCATTATTTAAATTTATTTATTTACAAGAGAAACACAAAAGTTATTGCCTTTGTCACTCGATTTCCCCTTTTAGGTACACTATTCACTCTATAAAACAATGAAAACTAAAACTTGTTTTTCCTTTTCGACAAAGAACTTACTTTTCATA
Organism: Hermatobates lingyangjiaoensis; assembly: GCA_026182355.1. NCBI lineage: Eukaryota > Metazoa > Arthropoda > Insecta > Hemiptera > Hermatobatidae > Hermatobates > Hermatobates lingyangjiaoensis. The sequence goes on from JAPFBL010001926.1 coordinate 3,970,107, forward strand.
TTATCCATTAACTATATTAACGAAATTAACTATAACTTATTATATTTAGTAATATTTATAACTTAGCGCGTACAATTTGACTATTTCAATGGCAGGAATCGAGTGGAAACCCAATGATGCGCACTGTAACATGATTCTACTAAGGCATGTCAGTTTAGTGTATGAGAAGGTCTGTGGTTACATTATGTTTAGCCATCATTGAGAGTTTGAGGAGATTATACATGAGGGTAGATTCTGAGCAAAAAGTGTTTTCACTGAATTGGAAGTTTGTTTTTAAATAGTTTCTAACCAGTCCATTGTGAAGTCGTGAACAAATGGGATCTTGAAATCTTGATGAATGATTTTATTTGGTAAATATTCTGGTAAGTATGACAGTTTTCAATGAAATTTGAAATAAAGGAAAGGTAAGCGACTTCAACAGGATGGTTCCCACCAAAGTTCCTTTTCACAGACTTGAGGATTGTGTATTCCATTTTATTGAAACATAAAATACTTAAAGCTGATTTTCTCCGATAGTTTTATTAGTTGTATACAGGTATGTAGAAAGAACACAAAAATATTTTAGTTTACTTTGCATTTAAGACCTCATGAGATTTCTCCTTCCCGCTTTCCCTTTCCTTCTCTCTCTTTCATTTTCTGACACAGTAGCTGAGACCTAACAAACTAAAGACCTAGAATATGTTTTCTTATTTCCTGTATTATTGTGAACTTTCTTATCTTTTAAAATCCATGAATATATATATATATATATATATATATATATATATATATATATATATGTATAAAGATTTCACATAAACACGTGAAATAACAATCAATGATCAAACCACAATATGAAATGGGAAAACAAGACTAAGATCTTTCAACTTAACAAACGGTCTTCGTCAGAGTTGGAATGTTATCGAACCTTCTTTAATTAAATTAAATAGATTAAATACCATAAACATTATAATGGTTTATTCAAGTTAGACTCAGTGTTAATAAGAGCAACAGCTTTTTCTACAAGGGTTGACAGCCAACAAAAACTTTTACTTATTTATTCCTGAACCCCTTTCCTGAACTACATAAATACGTATTATATATCAACTTCTAAAACCTCAGTAAGAAGTTCTGAAATGCATTTTTGGACAAAGTATGTAGTCTTCGTCAGATTCACATGATGAATCGATACATTTGATTTATTTCACGTGTCCATTGTGAAATCTAGGTATAAATAATATATATATATATATATATATATATATATATATATATATATATATATATATATATATTGTTTTGTTATATTTTAAGAAAGTGATAATATATCTAAACCGGACTATTAATGATAAAGAATAAACTTAAAAGTCTCACACAATAGGTAATAAGCAGTTCGTTACCTAATTTTTGATACAGATGTCATCAGAAGGAAAGGGCGAGGGAATACCAAGCCAACTACTGCAGGATTCACAATTCCGTAGGATTCGCCTGGGCGGTGGGTCTTCCCTATCTTCGTCGTCCTCTATTAAAATTAATTTTCCTCCTTTAAAATGGGAGACTATTGGAGTCTATTGAAAAAAAAATTATCTGATCATTTAATGTGTGTAGCATTAGTTTATTGTTGAAGTTAAGTTTGTTTTATCATTAGAATTAATATGCAGTTAATTTACTGAATGCAGGATCGTAAAAGATAATGGGTGAAGTATCATGTGTCCAACAAACTAATAATATTCCTCGATGCTGATGTCAGTTCAGGTAATGACGATTTCTCCATCTAGGTTCGTATTAAACCAGAAAATGCCCAACAATGCTTACATTACAATAACTGTCATTCCCCCTAATCAGCCATTTTGTACGCACCAAAATTCGTAGTAACTTTCAAATCCAAAGACTCCTTCTTAACCAGTTATAATTCATAATTTCCTATCGGAGTTATCACTGTAATTGAATGCATATTCGCGTTGTACCAGATAAGATACTGCACCGATATGGGTCTATGAAAGATTGTAGTGACTCAGTCTTTCCTGATAGGAGTATTCACAAACTTACCACTGTTATTACAAAGTTTTTAATATATTCTTCTTCCTCTTATAGCTATTTCATTCCTATTAGTCTCATTCTACAGCATACCATAAACCTCTCAATTTCAAAAGTACTTTCTGTACCATCTGTTCACAGCTCTCTAATATTCTTATAGGAATGAAGTAAATATTGCGGTGAAAATTGCTGTATAATTGTACTTAAACTAAGTTCATTAAGGTGTATAACACTTTTTCCGATGTTTTTGCTTCAAATACGAACTATACATGTTTTTAATAATTATTGATTTTGACTGGTTTTTTTCTTAGAGCTAATCTATTGTTTTCTGAAATTGGTTTGTTTGGACATTCAAATTTGATACATTACTTTGATATATGAATCACGAAATGTTACCTTGAACCTAAAGAATTACCAATATAAAGAAAGAACTATGTAGAGCCCCTTTGAGGACTACTGTTTGTAACCGAAAATCTTATGCCTCGGCATCTTAGTCCAGGTTAGAATCCCTTAAAATTTTATTCTTTCTGTTTTGATTTCTCAAAACATTTTCTTTAAACAAAAAATTTAGCAACAGTTTCAATCCTAGGATTTGCAAATAAAATGAGCAATCGTAAGAATAGTTAATAAACAATAACTAATAAGTTATTTTTTTTAACACTGATTGAAAGATTTCAATAATCAAAACGATAAATGCAATTAAAGAAATATTGTATTTAGATTGATAGATTAATTGAAGGAGTATAGTATAAATATTTCATTATATTGTCACTTTTTATAATTATTATAACTAAATGAATTAACTGCAAATGTTGTAAATAATTATTTCATTTCACTTTAAACTGTTAATAGTTAGTGTTATTTTGTTTATGATTATTATGTTGAAATAAGAATTATTTTCAACATAATAATCATAAACAAAATTTTAATAATTTTAATAATCATTACTATAATAATTTTAAGAACAAATTAACCTTTATTATGTTGTATATTGTACTCTGAGATTCAGTAAGATTTACAGGTAAACAAATCCCACAAATGAATGCACGTGGGACATAATGTATATCCTTTTTAGCATTGCATTGCCGTTGATAGTATTTACACATTTTTTTAATTTTCTGCTTGAACTGGTGACAATACGACGATTGGAAATTGACAAGTTCAAACCACTGGAATATACAGAAAAGCGAAACAATAGTATTGGCTTGGATATAAAGCATCACAGCTAGGAAAATTAGATCAGGGGAATTGTTTAAGATTTGTCAAACGATACGACTGGGAAAGTTATTAAAAAGGGCTTGGATACATTTCAACCCTCTCTCCCACGTATGTCCAGACGTCATCGTAAAAATGTCACAAGTGTTTTTTTTGAGGGGGGGGGGGCGAAAACATATTAATACGGTAAAATCAATTTTTGTCATTATCAATATACTCTACTGTAAGTAAAATAAGGAAGTGGAGTCTGTAACTTGACTAACTGGCGAGATGACGTGCCAGTCGGTGGACCACAGGTGTCGTCAGAGAGCGGTTCCAAGTCACGGCTATTATGGTACAGCGTTGCAGCTGATTTGCCTCTGACTCAGGCGACCTTGTCCCATAGAAGTCTTTCCCACTCCCTCTCACTCGGCCTCCAGTAATCGGAACATCATTTCCGCCCAAGGGACTTCTTTCAACATTTCAGAGTTAGCTAGGTCAATTTATTGTTATTGTAGAAAAGTTTATGGGTGCAAAAAAAAAGACAAAATATAACATCAAAAATTATATTTTTTATATATATATATATATATATATATATTAGTATATTTTGGGAGCAGACCTTCATTTAGACATGTTTTATTAAAGAGTATGCCGATCTTCATTTTCGTTCGTTTTTTATTTAATTTCTCCAGTTTTCTAAACTTGGTTTTTAACTCTTCAGGTAAACTAAACACTAACTCTCCGAAAGATTTATTCTTGAGTTCCATAGTAGTAATCGAATAATATACTCTAAACCTAACTAAAAACAAACAAACTATACATTAAATTATTCCAACGTTTCGGTCACTTTGACCATCTTCAGGGATTTACAGTATGACGATTAAACAACTTAACTTAAGGAAAAACACTAACAATAATTATTACAAACAATCTAGTCGCGAATTATTACATAGCTAACATAATGAATAGAAAACATCAAGACAACAAGGAGGTTACAAATCTTGGAGGTTCCAAAGTTTCAGGTTTTCCAGTTCGATTCATCGGTTAATAAAATTCACTACAACACTATGAGGCTGTCACTGACTCCAGGTTGCTATTTTGTTGGTGTCCTGCGTGGAGCTGTACGTTATTTCTGACAATCAAGTTAGTTGTGGAGGCACTTTTGTAATAGATACTTAGCTTAAGCCGGTCTTCGGAATTGTTGCATTTCGTATTAATTCCGAAGACCGGCTTAAGCTAAGTATCTATTACAAAAGTGCCTCCACAACTAACTTGATTGTCAGAAATAACGTACAGCAGAAGCCTCTGCTCCAGAAAACTAATGTAGTTTATCGTTATAATTGTAATACAGGAAACTGTGAGTTCCTAAAGTCATCATACATTGGCTCCACGGTAACTACTTTATCACGGAGGTTAACCATGCCACCTTGCTGCTGTCGCTCCAAAAGATCATTCCCATAGTATACATAGCATCAAACTGAGCAGAGAAGAATTAACCAATAACATAGAAATTCTATACCAGGAAAAAGACCATAATAGACTACAAATTCTAGAAGCCCTGTGTATTAGAGAGCATAAACCCAACCTCAATAACCAGACAGCGAGTTTCGAGATTAGGTTTAGAGTATATTATTCGATTACTACTATGGAACTCAAGAATAAATCTTTCGGAGAGTTAGTGTTTAGTTTACCTGAAGAGTTAAAAACCAAGTTTAGAAAACTGGAGAAATTAAATAAAAAACGAACGAAAATGAAGATCGGCATACTCTTTAATAATATATATATATAGTAGTGTGTGTTTCACAGTAAACTATAGCTACTGAGTAAAGGGACGTACACACTCACAGCCTCTAATTTTCGGTTGAACAGTCATCAGGAGAGTAGAGATAGAGACACCAATCGAATTTGCGAAGTGACGGCTGGAGACCAACAGTGTTCTCACACGCGTGCCAACTCGAAAATGAAAGATACTAAAAAGTCGATGGAAACAGTTAGTAACATCAACTTTTTATATTAACATGTTTGTCACAAGTGCGCTTGCTGTCCCTATCTCTACTCTCCTGATGACTGTTCAACCGAAAATTAGAGAATGTAAGTGTGTCTCTTTTTTCGTGTGTTACTTTTCGTTCCTTTACTCTAGATCTACAGTTTACTGTGAAACGTTTGTTGTTCCTTGTGGTTCATTTTTCTGTTGATAATATATACATATACATACTAGGGGAAAAATAAAGATAAATACCCAGTCTCCGAAATAGTATGATCAAAGAAATAATTTACAAATTATACCTGCCATATCAATGTTTAATCGTATAGAAGAGCAATACTGCAAAAAAAAATCACTTGTAAAATATTAAAATCTTTAATTTTTTAACTAATTAAATTGTTCAAAAATTAAAGAAACAACTCGAATATGAGGGATACCTAAAGCACGACGGAAACAGTTAGTAAAAAGAACTCTTTATATTAACATGATTGTTGCAAGGTGAGAAATGGGTTTGAAAACTTATGGTAAGCTATATCTAGAGTATCCTACTGGTGAATATCAAAATGAAAACGAATATCAAGTAGAATTATATTTATTATATAAACTGATCTTACTTGAACATTTATGAACCCATTTTGGGGCATTCATTTAGAACTTGGTTTATTTTTATTACCAGGATGGTTTGTCGTCATTAAATTGTCATGACTAGTTATGACGATATAAATTAGATCCAGTCTTACTAAGATACGTAGTTAAGAAAAGTATTGGGTACTTCGATAGTTTTTTAGGCTAGATGGAATGTCTAGTTTATAGACACATGGTCACAATCCCTTATACCTTATTGATTATACCGTCTGGATTTACTGTATGAATGACTTGTAATGGCGTTATTAGCCATAAACATGATAAAGAGTACTATACCATAATATAAAGCTATATATAAGCCATATATTTAAAGCTGTAATATAAATTACATACATTACCAAAAAAAGATCAGCTTAGTATAGTGGTTACACGCTATCTGCTACTAGTATCGGAGATACCGATTTCATAGCTTCTTCTCAATCTAGGCTTGTGGGTGCGGATTATGGATAAATCCTGTTTACAATATTTCTCGAAGATATGTAAATGAATTGGTTGTGAGCCTGTTCAAAACAGATACCGGTTTAGGATTCCTACTCCATAAAACCTGAGCCCAAGTCAAAATCATTCTACGTAGAATGGCGTTAAAATGCTTGAAAACCAAAGTAAAAGCAAACTGTATTGTTTTGTTTGGTTCGATTAACATTAATGCAATTTAGAATCAAAAAAATTTTAAAAGAGTTTGAAAGTTGAGATTGATTGCTTGTAGATGTAAATATTCAGTCGATCGAGCAAGTTAATTTGGCAAACGGTATTCATAATGAGAGAGATGAATATTCGTCAACACATAACGGCAGACGCCCACACGAGACAATGTCAATCAACTGGTCGATAACATGTTCGTTCATTCAACTTGGATCTCAGGTAACAATCTTCCTTGCTGATATAAGCAAATATTTGTAAGATTTGAATACTAGGCATCCTGAGTTATAAGTTGTTTTGATCTAAAGTCATTGTAATAATATTGAAACTCAGTTTTTAGACATCTTACAAGGATGTAAGGCCAGAAAACAACTTTGTGATGAACATTATTTGCAGTCTCCGAAGAACTAATGATGTACTTAGTAGCAACATCTAGTATACACTTAGTAATAACACAGTTGGATGAAAATATGAATATTTTGGACAAGTAAATATGTTACATTGAGAAGGAAAGTAAAGAAAACATTAATAAATATTATTACAAACTCGTACTTCTAAAATGGATACACAGACACACTCATACTTTCTCACTTCGTTACTCATTATCTATTTAATCATTCACTCTCGCTCATTAAATCACTCACTTCTAACTCCTCACTCTCTTTTTCTCTAACTCATTCACTTAGTTACATACTCACTCACACTCTACATAACTCACTCTTTCAATCACCTACCTCGGACATCACTCAGTCTTTACCTCTGTTTCCTTCTCTCTCTTTCTCTTCTTAATATTAATTTTCATAATTTATTAATAATTTGACTTATATATATATATATATATACTAAATATAAGAAACGGTCCACAAGGACTATAAAACTTTAAATTACACAAAGCACGACACAGAAAAAATAATAAAAAGAACACATATAGAATTAAATATTTCGAAATATTGAATTCTGTAAGTGCTCTTTTTATTCTTTTTTATGTGTCGTGCTTTGTGTAATTTAAAGTTATATATATATATATATATATATATATATATATATTGTCTTTCTGTGTTCTTTTCTCTGTGTTAAAGTAAATATATATATATATATATATATATATATATATATATATATATTATATTTATGTTGTGTGTGTGTGTGTGTGTGTGTGTGTGTGTGTGTGTGTTTTACTAATACAAAAAGGAAATTTTCATTAATTTCATTTTTACAGAAAATAAGGGGAAAGGTGTAGGAAGAGATTGGATGACTCAAAGGTTTACAGTTGTAAACCACTCTTCAAATACCATAAAGTGATATTATTGACAGGGTGACTAATAAACAAGAGCATCGCTATGCTATGTTAACTACATTACACATTAAATATTTTACAACGAATTCATTCTTGCAATAAACTACCCAGTTCATTTGGTCTGTTTATAAAATGGTTATCATTGTTAATAAAAATAAATGTTCCATGTCGTTTATTATGCTATTGCAATGATGATTGTTTCTTTCACAAAATATTTTCTTTTTTTTATTATAAACGTACTGTTCCAAAATAAATGTTATCAGCGCACTGTCCCGTTGTGAAGTCAATCAGTATTTAATCATTATTGGAAACTATAGAACAAGTCTTCATAATATATATTTTAGTTATCAAATCAATGAGCTTTAAACAAGTAGTATGCTTCTTTAGGTTTATCTGCTTGAAGTGAGAATGAATTTTATTGCAAAAAAACAACATACGTGGTCAAAACGTGTTGTTCTAATCATAAACCACTTCATATGGAATTTTTTACTTTAATAAAGTGGAGCTCATATTTTCAGCTGTAATTCAAGTCATAGTCAAAGCAGTGGCGTAGCACCATTTTTGCCACCCCGTGCAGTCGTAAAATCCCCCCACCCCCTTTATTGATAATCTGTTAACCTTCAAAATTTCAGAAAGTCCTCAAAATATTTATTTTCTTGGAATTACAACCAAAGATCTAATTTTAGACTACTGTTATTAGTCCCAGATTTTCATCTTATTACTGTACTCGTATACATATACGAGTACAGTCATCATTGAAGAAGATTTTTCAAAATACAAACGTTTATTCAAATCATAAAAAAAAAATGTAAAATTAAATTAACTGGCTACGCAAACAAATATTATAAAATTTCGACCACTTCAACCAAAAAATAGTTTTGAAAAATTTAAAATATATTTATTTTTAATTTGCAAATATTACGATTGAAAAATCCAGTTAAAACAGTATTACACGCATAAAACATAAAAACAGCTACGACCTTAAAAGTCATCTTTGTATAAAATTCCAGATATTTTGTTAGCTTTTTATGGCTTTAATTTTTTTCTATTTTCTATTTTTACACGCTCAAAATGCCGCCTCTTGCACGTGCCACCCGGAGTGGACCGCCCCCCTAGGTACGCCGATGAGTCGAAGTACTGTTAGGCATTTAGTAAGCTTAGATAAGATTAACGTGGGTATATTCAAGAGGATAACATACTCAAGTGATAAAGCCCTTTATGGTACAACACAAAGCCACAGTAAACACAGTTGGTTTTATAATGTTAGGCACCAGTCATGCTCCACTTATTGGGGAAGACATTTCTACCGACACACCTGTTGTTTTATATCAACTTTCACCTTCTTCGTTGTTTGAGGTGGAAAATGAGAATAATTGATTAATTAGCACCCATTTAAGTTACAAACAAATAATATATTAAACTCTGTGCTTTTGAAGAGTGCTAAAAAGTTGGTCCATACAAACTGCGACCACCCTTTTCTTTCCCAACGGCTTCCTTGAGTTATAGGTTGTTTCTGAGGCCAAGTTTGATCAATATTTTATAATCTATATATAAATTTGATCTTAAATATAAACCCAAAGAATTTTGGGAGATGATCTGAGCTGTAGCTGCCCGCTTCATAGTGGCATCTAAAAGTGCACAGCATCGCTACCGACTTCTTCAAGCTTGTTATGCAAGATTTGTTCATTTATATATATGTGTTTGTAGGTATGTTCATTGCTATATTAAAACTCTGACGTCGGTACTTGAGTTGACCTTGCCTATCATTAGACTGCCACTTATCTCTAGATTAGTTGAAGATTTTCAGTGTAAGAAGCACCTTTCACTATTTATTACCTTTAGAAGTGCAATATTATCTTCTCATGGTTGGGTAAAGTGGTAGAATATGTGTTTACAGTTTCTATTTGGGGTTCAGCTTGAGTTAAGAAGATGCATAAACTTAACGCACGCCTAACTTAGATAAATAATACTTTGGATCAGTCACATTAACATTCTTTATCGTGTACCAAGGAAGTTGTTGGTTTCCCACATAGTAGACGGTCTGTGCGGCCACCAGTGCTTTTAGAATGGGCTTCCTTGCGTTAGGAATGAGTCTTCTAGGGATCCATACTTGTTTGATTTATCAGTAAGTGTGAACTTTCCAAACATGAAAATATAAATATACGATATCTATGTATTAGCATACGTATGATATTCACATGTCATATATTGATAAGTAATATAATGGTTAAAATGTGAAAAGGTTTAAACTATGCCATAAAATAGTCACATATCACTAAGGGTAGAATGGGAATGAATCTACATGTCCTGAAGAGAGGTACCGGGAAAGCAATGTATTCTGAATGAGTATTTACTGGAGAGTATTGGTCAAATAATTCATTCCTCTGTTAGAATTACCAATCTTAAAAGTATTCATTAATATGTTGAACAACTACTGATCTGAGGTAATTTCAGTTACGAGTATTTCTCCTTTTTTACTTTCATTTACTTTATAAATTACGAAAGTGTTGTATGTGGGCCAACATTTCGACTTTATCAAAAATACAAGTTTTGAGGCTCTCTTAATCAATTAAAGAGGTTTTGGAAAGTGGTGTGTGTGTGTGTGTGTGTGTGTGTGTGTGTGTGTGTGTGTGTGTGTGTGTGTGTGTGTTTACCTCACTTGCAGTAACCGTGTCATGGAGGGATTCATTTAACCGTCTCTCCTATCTTACATATTTTCTCTTTGATTTGAAAAATGTGAGTGTGTGTGTGTGAGAGAGAGAGAGAGAGAGAGCCTGTAAGCGTGTATGTATGTTGCGAGTATGCATTATTTATCAAAAGATTTATAAGCACTAAATTTCATAAGTCAGTTATGCTTGTGATGGAACAACATTATGAAAAATGTGATATTTTTATAGAGATATGAAAGTGACCTAAAAAAAGTCAGTTGTTTGGATTTGATTGAATTGTTAACAAGTTTTTGATTAAAATTACATGTCTCTTTCTTTTTAGTTGACATTTGATATGTACAGTGCGTGCTCTACAAAAAGATCGTCCTTCAGGGTCAAATGTTTAGAGAATTGTTCTAGAACAGGGATAAGGCAACTACTATAGTACTTTAATAAGTTGATGTTGTTTTGGATAGTAAGAAAAGTAGAGTGAGTACAGATAATAAATATGAAATTTGACATTTCACATGATTAATATGATTATCAATTAATAAATATAATTTTCCACATATGAAGTTTTATCGCTCTTCAAGTGGCTCACAGGCAACTCGAATATTAAATAGTAAACAAATATTTATATTAGCTTTAATCAGTCGAGCAACTGATTGTGTATATCAGCTATATACACAATCATTTGCTCTTGAAGATGGGAGCCAGAAGGACGCAAAACCGGTCGAGCTTTCCAGTGAATATACGAAGAATGACGGATATTAGTAATATTAACTCTAAAATTACTAACCTCTGTGGAAATAACCCATTAACTATATTTAAATAACAGGCGGTAGTTTTTTACTCCAACATTTTTTCTGTTCTTCTCCTGAAGACTTCAGTTATTAAAGTGTTCAAAAACGACTACTTCATTAATAAACTTGTTCTGAAGGTTTATAATTAGTACATTAGTGCAACAACATAAGTCAATTTCAGTTTTTCAAGTTTGAGTGACTTTGCTGAAGTATTAACCTCATTTTTGTGTTTACATTTTTAGGAATAAAAGGGGTTTTTGATTGAGTATTTGATTTGTGGGAGTTGATATTTGGGGTTGGTTGGACCCTTGGGAGTGGTGTAGCGGTGTGGAGGGAGAAAAGCGCGGATGTTGAAGGCGAGACTCCTGCTGAGTCTGGAGCAGCATGAGTTGTGACTGATGGCAGGCGAAGTGGGGCACAGGAGCGACAGAGCGTGGCTACAGAGTAGACCACCCACTCGACTGTGTCACTCTGCTCTGTTCGTAACTCGCCTTTAGTCCTCAAAACCACTTTCCTGTTCTACAACGAGTTTGTTGTTTATTGGAGCAAACACGAAACACAAAACGATTTCCAACGACATTTTCTTCTTGTTTAATTACATTCTATCCTAACTCAAGTGGCGATCATAGAGCTTTTGCCACCTCCAATTGACTCTCTTACTACTTCATTCTAATTAAATGTTGTCGTAAACAATGAATGAACATCAATGAATAAACTTTAGCCATTGCATAAGTTTAAATTTTAAAATTAGAATTTTTTCAAAACTTTATAAAAATCTAAGAAAACCCTCTAAATATGTTTCTTCCTGTTTTAATTTAGACCAGTTTTAGTTTTTTACGTAACTGAATTTTGCTAGTTGTTGCTCCCTAGATCTTATCTTCTAGTTGGACAGCTCTACAATGCAGTGTTTATGAAGGTCTTTTACCTGATATTCTCACGTTATTAATTGCAAGTCTCATTTCTCTACCTTCAGAGTTTCATTATAAATGCCCTTTCTTAATAGACATTTTTTCAATGACTTTTCCTTTTTAGAGTCTTGTAAACATCGCAATACTGACTTTTGGTGATTAGGAAGATAAACAAAGGGAATGCAAACATGTGGGCTTGAAATAAAATGTGGGCTTTGACTAATAAGTGAGTCGAAAATGTAAACAAACAGTAAATTAAAGCAAGAAAGTATGATACTTTCTTGTAGTTTACCTTTGAATTACAATCAATTTGACTTCTTAAAACCTTTCCAAAGTCGACCTCAATTACATCTAAAATGTCATAAAGATTAATAACCCATTTGGAAATGCATGTCATACTGATTACTAGAGAATTATATATATGTATGTTATTATTTTATATTTTCCTACTTTCTTCATTTGATCTGTTTTTTCTCTTATATTTAATTCCTTCCTCCCTTTTATCCTCCCAGATGTTTTGTTAAAATGTTGGTTGCTGCTGTCTCGCGCCGTCGTTGTAAATATCCCGCTCTTTTTGCTCCTAATGACGGTTAAACAAAAAATTAGGGAGCATAAGTCTGCTATTCTGTTTAAAGCTCCAGTTTATTTATGTAAATTTATTTAGTTAAACTTATGTTCTATTCTATAATAAAGTTTTAAATATAAAACGAAACATTGATGTTTAAAACGTCGTTCCACTGATATAAAGGAAAGTTATTTGGGTTCAGGAAACTGATGATTCTTTAATTATTTCGTTTATAATTTATTTGCCGGTATATATTTTTAAAATTTGAACATGTGTATATATTTTTCATTATTTATATATAAAAGTTTTTGATGTAAAACTTAAAATTCAAATTATAAAAACATGAAAGTTGCGAATCTGCAACTTCCTTTAGTTTAAAGTTCAATGTGTTTCTGAAAGTTGTCGCTAGATAGCAGACAAATGATGAAAGGTAGTACTTGATGGCCCCCAATCGATTCTGAAAGAACGACTTACCTACCAAAGTTAGTTGTATTAAAGACTTGAAAACTTGTACATGGAACAATTCTGTTTGCTTTCCTTTGACTGACTAAACCAATGCCTTATCACTGCGGAAATGTAACTGTTTATAATGTAAGTTATTACAGAATCGCTGACAATAACACCTTACTTGTTCTTCGGTTGAAACATCCCTTGCAGGACACCTGTTTGTTTCACTGTGATATCATTTAAAATTTTTAGACTTGTTTTGCACATGTGTTGCTTAAGATAAGTTTTCTTCACAAATCACAGAACATTATCATCACTAAATATTAGAGATCTAGAATTTGAAAACTTCCACTTCCTTGTGGGTATATATTAAAGATCTATATTGCTTTTTAAACTATAATGAAGTATTAAATCGTATTGATTATTTTACTTCAATATAATATTGATTATATATGATAGCACTATATAGTATAATTTATAAATACTAGATTAACAAATTTATTATTCTAGTTAGATAAGTAATAACAGAAAAAACAAAAGTAAAAAAAGTTAATAGATACAAATCAGTAGTTATAGATTTTTTAAGTAGTGGAGAATCTTTTTTTTTTGTTAACGATTTTTGTAGTATCAGTCGATTTATAGTTATCAGTATTATATACCCGTTTTATGATTATTTTAGTATAAAATACTTATAGCAATAATAGATGAAATGGTTCTACCTTTTAAACTTTCTCATGATTCAAAGATAGGTTCTTCACACCGTTTTTCGTATCATTCTCCTTTTATGTATATGTGAACAAATATAGGCAGTCCTCGATTTTTATAGCACTGTTTTACGAAACTTCTTCAGGGGTTTTGGATGGAAAATGAAGAGATTGGTAGCATGCTGTTCAATTCTTTGACGTTTCGCAACCTCAAAAGGCTTTAGAACTCTTTTTTATTTATTCCATGTATATTTTTGCAATATATATTATATTATATAGTCTACTGAAATTTGACTTTTCTTCATAAACGGGCAATCTCGTTTTAAGTAACTCCAATTTATGATACCTGATCTTTGCGAATTTAAGATTGAAGTAGACACAATTGGTTACGTAGAGACAATGATGAAATGACAAAGAATTGCCCTCAAGATATTTCTTTTAAAAGCGATTAATTCAAGTTTCTAGTTACATTGGAAAAGTGATTGATATATTTAAATAGAATTCTGCCGATTTTGCCAGAGTTAAGCAAACTATTATTCCAAATTTAATGAGAGTTCATTGTTATAGTTATCTTAAAGTCTCCTGTGAAATAAAGTAGCATTAAAAAATAAGCGATTATTTATGAAATTTTACGTGGGGTCATCATCAACACTAGAAAATGTCAACAGTGGAACTCATATACGCATTGCAGAACCAATTTTTTCGGATCTTTAAATATACTTTTTCATCATTTAGTTCACAGGTTGTTAAAAAGTTCTACTTTTCATTAAGTCTATTTTTATCATATTGCTTTACTGTTAGAAAGTTAAAGAAAAGTTTTCCCTTGGGAACCAATGTAATTACATTTATAGTTTTATATCTATGAATATAGCATTCAAATGTCTGTCTGTATGTTAGTTCGCTATCTAAAAGCAACCAAAAGTTATTCACTTTGCATGAGAGGTGCCTCATTTTCTTTCAAATATTCGTGATCAAGTTAGATGTGGAATGATCTTCAAAAATTAGTTTATATAAAACCTAAAAAAGTTTTATGTATAATAAGCAGCGTTTCAGGCTCTTTTCGTCATCTCTTTAACAGGTTACAATTACTGTCCTTGTGGGCTACTAATAAACCAAACTGGACTTGTCATTTATATCTTGAAGACCTTTATAGGGATAACTTTGTATGCCGTGCCTGCGTCTAAGTCAGTGAAAGTTGTAAGCGATGAAAGATTTTCAAAATTTGTAACAAAAGTATTCACATAGTGTGTTGAAAACAAATTACTTAAAAAATAACCTTATTGTTGATGGGAAATTTTATTCCTACAACTTTTCTTTGAAATATTTTCCTCTGAGAGTCATTCTAGGAGTCAAATTCTCAAAAAACTGTAAACTGCAGTTTTTAAAAGTAAAAGTTATAAAATTTTGCACTTGTCAATAGTGTAGGTTTGATTCATCAAATGCAAGCCAGCAAGTATTATAGCAATTCGTTTTGGGTGTAATACCTGATAATATTTCATTCGTTTACATTTTATTGCATTGGTGAAATTTAGAACAGTAAGTAAGTTAACAGCCATTGGATCCGACACCTACACGCATAAGCTTTCAACTTAAGTGCTGCTTAATGAATGCAAAGTATTGATCATTAATTATTTGGCACTCATTTTCATTAAGTACAGGTATCAGTCAATTTCTAAATTAATGGTAATTGTTAAAATCATTCTTTTCGACATTCATGCAAGTAACCACAAACTCATGGATAGCTTTTATCTATCAGTATAACATTCAACCGTCTAACTAAGTGTTCATTCGCATTTTAGGAGGAGCTAAATAATATCAAATTTCAATGAGAGGAGTTTTACTTTTTTGAAATTTTTCTGAAGTTTGATGTAGAACAACCTCGAAAAAACAATTTATATATAATATAAAAAAAAATTAATAGTTTACTAAAAATTTATCTTAGGCATATACAGTATATAAATGAGAAACCACACAGTATTATAAAGAAAAAGCTGTTAATTTAATTATTATTAATGTTTTCCATCCGGGCTAAGCCAGAGCCACTAAACGATAAAAGTCTACATCATGAATTTTTCACTTCACCAAACCACTCAGACATGAATTGATTGGTAAATTTGGTATATTTATTTATGATATATTTGGAAACAAGCTAAAGGAGGGCCTTTTGGAATAGAACAATGATATTAGAAATATGAACATTTAATTAAAAGCAGAACTCACGTTTTTGGTCAAAATTGGATTTTAAAATATTAATATTTTGTTTTAACTATTGATTTTCCAAGATTTAAAATATCATGAAGTGTGAAAAAAAAAACATTTTTATTTTACGATAAGACTCGTTGAATAGTTTCTATAAATATTGACTGAAACTACTTTAAGTGATAACTGGTTTATTGTGTTCAAAATAATGGTAACATGAAAGTCTTTTGACTTTTCTTCTTTATAATAAAACATTTGTTTGAGATGACGTGTAAAACACAATAAACAAATTCAGAAATGTGACTACAATTTTTCGAAACAAGTGGTCGTCGCAATTAGTGTGGGTGATCCTCCGACATTTTGATCCGCATTTTGTTTCTTTAATTTTCATCACGTGTTTTATTGTGATTATTTTTATGTATATCTTGTAAAACTAGACGGAAATGTATTGAACTCACTACTATATTTCGAGTTTCATAGTTATCACTAGTAGAGCTGGTCCTCCCGGCCATCAGTCAAACACTCCTACTCCTCATGGAGATGAAAGTTGAAATATACAAGTTGGTTGTGTTAGTTCTTTCTTTGTGTTCTTTCTACGTAATTTGATATAAACATAAAATTAATTTTATTAGTGTATCGTAATATCGGGCATACTGATTAATTTTGTAATATCGGTGAGATATTAGGCAATTTTTCTTGGTCATAATATTTTTCAATATTTTGGGTCCCGTACAATCTGAATTTACTAGGGATGTAACCGGGCTTTCACTCCACTGGTAGAAGTTTGCTCTGGGGTAAACGGCAAATTGCGATAGTCCTTGACAGTCTGTTAACTGGAGTGACGCCCTCCGCCCACGGTGTCAAGGCTCAGTGAGGTCACACCCGCCAATATACCCCGCTGGGTGGACCAGAGACGCGTTGCCTGGACAACGCCGACTGCAGCGCTCCTAGTAGCCGGACAAAGAGAGTTGAAGTCATGGAGCCGGAGATTGTCGTGGTTCATGTCCCTCTCTCTCAACTACCTCCTAGATATTACAAGGTAACCCAACATATTTCAACATTATACTTTTATTTAAAAAAATCAGACAACATGCCAGTTTTGAACCAAACAAACAGAAAACTCAACTGTTTGTCCTCTCACTACTATCAAAACCACCCCTGCAGTAACCTCCCTATTCACTAAACCATGACCTCATTCCATCTTCCTTCAATCTTTTAAACCACTCATCTCATTTACTTAATGTGAACAGGAATAAGGTAACGCGTATTGTGACCTTTCAACCTGATATCAAGCACCAAAGAATATTCACAATCAAGACGTGACCTAATCTATGAAATAAATTGGCAGAAAATTACTCATTACAGTTGTCCCTAAAGTATCATATTACAACACAACAATATATGAATTAAAACATTTTAAAATGAGAGGGACACAATTTCTGTATGGATTTCTTATTATCTTACACGTTATTTAAAGTTAAGAATATAATTTATTATTTCCTCGTATCCAGATTATTTTCAACATATGTATATGTGAGTTTTGGCCATGTTTGCTCGTTATCTTTCATTATTTCATTTCTTTTCTTGACTACTGTCGGCTGATATATGCATATATGCAGACATTGGAATTATAATTATTTCTAAGCATGAAGAAATTCGAGTACTGACATAGTCTTACTTCAATATGTTAACATCTGACGTCATCTGGGATTATTTCATATTAAGAATTTTTCATCACTCCTAAATTACATACTGTGAAAACCTTTTTTTTAGGATTCCTATGTGATATTTTACAAAATATATGTCTTTACTATCAAAGACATCACTGCAGTCATCCTTTATTGTGTTGACTTTAATTATATATCCATAAATCTTTCACCAAAAGAAAAACATACATATAATATCTCATTTTTGTTGAAACGTATTCAAAAGGAACTGTTTGTATGTATGTGTGTGTTTGTGTGTGCGTCGGGGTGCGTGTTTAATGTGTGTGAGTGAGAGAACGCGCAGGAGTATGTGGGCTTGAAATAGAAAACTCTCTCAAATAATCAACTAAGTTTGATTTCTCATTAGATCTCTTAGGAGTAAAGTTGCCTGATTTCGCAGTATTACATATTAATATTGCTTCCCATTATAACTGGCAAGAAGATTTCGAAGTAATCTCAATTGACTTCACGTGACCATGCCCTAACATATAACAGCTGAATTAATGAGAGATACCAAATGTAGATATCATATCCATAATCAATTTGCTTTTAATGTATTTGTGACCATGACTAATAACTATTATGTTAATATACATAATGATAATATAAAGCATGATAAACACGTACTGCTTAATAAAAACTACAAAATATATCGTAATTGATCAGCTTTTTAAGTTGAAATCTACCATCAATACAGTCTTTAAATATGGGCATAACGTTTGTAGTGAAAGTTAATTTTAACCTGAAAAGCTGTCTATGATGTAGGTTGTTCCTATTTTCTTAACAGTCAATATGTTTATTATGATTTTTATTTTATATATATATTATATAAGATCAGTATAAAAGAAGACAGATAAATAAATGAAAAAACAGATGGTTTCTAATTTTTGCCAGAATTGTCATCAGGAGAAAAGAAAGAGTGTTCAGGTGAACAAGTTCAGTGATGGTTGGAGACCAACAATGTGTTTGGCGAAGAAATAAATAATATTTAAAAATAGTGAAGTAATAAAATCTTGATCTCGATTTATGACCTTTGTTTTCCCCTCTGTTTATTTTTACTTTATTTTTCTTTAATTTGATGTTTTCTTATTCCTTATTTTGTATTTTTTTTATTTCCCCTTATTCCAATCAATATATCATTTTAATTCAAAATTAATTTACTCCGTCCCCGTTATCTTATCCTGTTAACCTGGAACCGTCTCTGAAGTGGTGCGCCTGGTCTTCCTCTCTTTTCTCTCCTGATGGCGTTTCTAATAATAAATTAGGGACTGTAAATGTTTATTCCATAAATTGATGTGCCTCAGTTTATACTGAGCTTTGATTATTTATCTGTTATTGTTGTCTCTTGCAGAATGAATGACGGAAAAATGATTCCTTCCTTAGTGAAGTAATCAGGAACTCATTTGTTTTCATTTGAAAAAGAAAGATTAGGTCTGCGATAATGACATTCTTGGAATTTATCTTTATGTAGTTTTTGTGTTTGTTGTTCTTAGCTTGGGATTATGTAAGTGTTTTATGTATGTCATTTTGCCATTATTGGTTAGGTTGCAGTGGCAATCCCACAAAGAACATACATGCATAGATCGAACATTGGCCCTTCGTGATACCACACAATGAACATTCTACATTCGGGGTGCTATATTTTATCTAAGTCAAGTGTATTTAGAGCACAAATCTTCAAAGACTAAGTGGCATTGTATAGGTTCGGGACCGAGGACTTAACGTCCTCTCCGAAAGTCGACCTGCTCAGATTTATTAACCTCCCACATGAATAATTCGAGGGCCATAGTGGGTGAACCCCAGATATACCAGTCCAGAGGCGAGCACATTGCCACTGAGCTAACCTGGCCCCCTTGCCATTATATCAATAATGTAATAGTTTTAATATTCCATATACATACGTCTTTTTAATGATATTGAGACGTAATTTCCTAATACAAGCATTTAAATTTTAGTTATAGATTTAACACTATGTTATGTCTTTTTTTTATGTTAAAATTATCATTTCCCGGTAATGTAAATGTATATGTAAATTCAGTTTTAGTCTTTCATTAATAAATAAATTGTAAACAATAGAACTAAACTGAGCCAACATATGTTTCTTAACAGAGTTCTCAATTTTCCTGATTAACGCTCGTAATTCCGTCTGCAGTGCAGACTACATATTTTGTAGTCACATGTTTTAAACTGGTCTCCATTCATCATCAAGACGTAAAAAATTTCTTGAGAGAATTTTTCGTTTATATAAAGAAAGTGAAGACAGTTGAAGGTAGGTTGTTGTTTTCATATTAAGCTATTCGTCAGTCCTGTAGGGTGAGTAGCCTGTCGGTCTGCGAGAGTTCTACTTGCCCTTGGTACGATTAAAAAACCTTAATACTTTGTTACTATTATTCATCTGAATATTTTAATATAGTTTCACTTTTTGAATTAGTAGGGCTTCTAAACTGTTTAATTAATTTCTGTTCTATTTATTGTTGATTCGTCCAAAGCATCTGTTGGGTTGTGAATCTTCTACACATCCTTTTTGCAGAAAGCAAGTGGTTGGTAGAACAATGTACTAGTAGTTTTTGGTTTCACAGTCCTCCTGAGTACAAGTATATATACTCAGATATCAGCTAAGTTTGGTGTTATTTTTAATAATGTACACATGTATATACTCAAAGTTATTTCCAAAATATTGTTAGAAAAGTTAAAAGTTTCTGAATCTTTTGTATTGCTCCTTATCAAAGTGATGAAAACGTAGAAGAACAAAGTATTGTTAGTTTTTTGATAAACAGCCATTAGAATGTCTCTTGAAAAACCTTTTCATTTTTTTTATCCATATTTAGGACTATTAATAAATTATAGAGTGAGATATGTTTATTGTGGTATTTATAAATAAATATGATTAATTTAATTACTACATTGAGGGAGCTTACATTCAAAGGAAGTACCGTGTTAATTATAGAATTATAGAAGCTTCAATAGTGGATGCCTAGAAATGTCGGTCGAAAGTTGACAGGAAATTGCAGCAAATATATTTCTCATTTATGTCACGCAAAGGTCAAAAGGTTTCCCGCCGTCTTATAGTTTCTAAAAACAACGTTTCTCTAGAAAATGAATGTTGTCGTGGACGGAATTACGAAACGGTGTGGAAATTTATAGTACAAATGGTATAACACTTAGTGAACAGCTGAATTATCAAATCTCTTTGTTTATGATAAGTAGAAATGTCTGGACTTTCATATCGGAAACAGAAGTACTTGTGCAGAAATAAGACGACAGCCTGGCGCTAGCATATGAACCGTATAACATGTGTTAATATATTAACCGATATCCCCTTATTCTATGACAGTTCAAAAAGCTATTCATTATGTTTGAAGTGTAGTATGAATAATTACGTCCCATCTGAGCAACATAATATTACATTGCTTGTGGGTTTGGCCTCAACTCTACACGACTAAGTGATGGGTTAAACATGCCGGCTGTATATGTACAACCGAACTTGTACCCACTTGCTGGTACAACCGAGACTCTACTGATCAAGGTGTGTACTGTAGGGTAACATAAAGCCAGTATTTAGTGAGATTTAACAAGCATACCTTAACCGCATCTGGGTAGGATCGAAACTCTACACGGCATAGTACATATCAAACATACTCTCTGTATATGGATATAAGCTAACATTTAGACAATGCTTTATATTTTTGTAGTGGTTTAGAGACATGGTAACTAGTTAAAACTCTAGATGTAATAATTTATTAGACATTCTTAGAAAAGATAATATAATATATGTTTTCTGGTAGAGAAAGATTAGTAATCTGGTACTGACAACCATGTAATCTGTTAGCGTTTTTAATAAATCTTGCAAAATCATAGTGTTTCTTCTAAGTTATTCATATATGACCACGATACTCGTACTTTTTCATCAAGTTCATGTTTTTAAAGAATGGTTGAATGTTGTTATTATACTTCTTTTAAATTATTTTATGTAAGGTTGGTGTATTGTGGCTCCCCTCAGAGTATAACAGGTAATACATCTGTCCATTTGTGATTACAAATACATAAACCTCGCGCGCGCACACACACAGCATTCTCCCTCTCTCCCCTCTCACTCTCTCTATCTTTCAACCACACAAACATACTATCATACACACAATATATTTATCTCTTTCCCTCTCTTTCACACACACGTGCACTCACACAGACGGGAATGCAAGGTATTTGCTCTGCCTTTTCAAGGTGATTCTTTGATTCATCAAAACTCGGATGGTGTACGATTTTATTGTACAAATCCTTTAATTTCTGTCAGTATGAATCCAATATTGTAACATAGTGTTTATGAAATGTCTTGTTTTAACTGCATCCACGAATCATAGTAAATCTGGGACTGACTGACTCATACTATAGAAACAGATTCAAATGAAAGGTCAAATTTAAAATTACAGCTTACTCATTCGATCTACTATAAAAATAGAATCACATTTTTCAAGCTATAGAAGACAAACTTGAGAATCATGATTTTATTATATATATATTTTAGATAGGTGTGTTCCATTGAAAGGAAGGCCTTTCCCCAAGAACCCGCGGCGTTTTGTGTAACAATAACTTCAGCAATGTGTCATGTCTATTTCTGCCACCCGCTCAACCATCCTTTAAACGTTCATGGCTCAAATCTACTAGACCTTGTCATTTAAATGCTATCATTTTTTCAACATTCTAGTTACTATTTCCATTGTAATACTATTTAAAATTATACCATCTCCTGGTATATTTTTATACCAAGGATTAGCAATGTGGAAAATGATTAATATATTAGTATGAATTCTATAAATTTATTTAATAGTTAAATTCTAAAAAAAATCAATTTATTGAAATCTAGCGATATCAGGGCTGGTGAGTCGGGACTCACATCGGACTCCGACACCGGGTATTTGAAAGGACCGATTCCGACTCCGGGTATTTGAAAGGACCGACTCCAACTCCGGGTGTTTGAAAAGACCGACTCCAACACCGGGTATTTGAAACGACCGACTCCTACTCCGGGTATTTGAAAGGACCGATATTTGAAATAACAACTAGACATTTATACATATACCATTTTCGTATTGTAAGTTTCTATACACCAAAATGTCATTTTATCAATGCCAGGTGAATCAGATGAATCAGGCTAATTTTAAATTCATAAATAACTATATGGCTATAAAAGAAACCACAATTAAAAGAAACGGTCCGGCGGATTTTTTTTAAATAAAATAAAATAAATTCCTTCGTTTTGAATTTACTATATGGCTATAACTATACCTTTTGGCTTCTTTTTATCAAC
Source organism: Hermatobates lingyangjiaoensis (assembly GCA_026182355.1). Taxonomy (NCBI): domain Eukaryota; kingdom Metazoa; phylum Arthropoda; class Insecta; order Hemiptera; family Hermatobatidae; genus Hermatobates; species Hermatobates lingyangjiaoensis. Next base: position 3,993,170 of record JAPFBL010001926.1, read on the forward strand.
TTAATTAAAACAATATATTAAGTAGCTTATTGTTGATTGTTTATAATATAAGTTAAAGTTATAATAATTTAATTTTCACATTACTTAACATTTTTGTAGTACAGCCTAGTAATTATAACAAATTCATGGTTGAAATAAAAAAGAAAACTCTTACATTCCCTCGCCTTTCCCTTTTTAATAGTGCTTGTTTGTATCATACCTCTGTAACAAAAGGGACCATAAGGTTCAAACAGGCTGTGCAAATATATACAAATACAATGCATAGGTATTCAGGGTAAAGTTTTTTCTTTTTCTTTTTCTTTCTTTTGGTATATTTGACCCTAAACCAGCTTAGTCGGAATGTATAACACATTAGATGCCTATGTTTCGTCCAACGACCAACGACCAACGATTCTTTCCGCGCACTGTTGTGCACGTTGTATTAGCAGTTCCAGGTCACGGACCTACTACTGCTGAATTATTGTCCTGCTGTGGTGGTGGGGTCAGTAAGTAAATGTCTATACTATGTTTCGTATTAATTTGTTTGAGGAGTCGGAGTCTGTGGGAATTTACAGACTCCGACTCCAACCCCAAGGCCCTTCCTACACTAAGTCAACATTTCTAGCTTAAACTAAATGTCAACAGTGGGTTAAAGGTTCTCAAAAGTATAAATGAGTCAAAATCTAGATTTTTTTTCCTTTATGCTCTACTTTACCGCAATATAGAACATTTGCCCATATTTCATTATTTAAAATTGAACCAGTTATATACATTGTTGCTTTAATTACAAATAAATTATGTAATATTCTTATTATTATCATATTTTTACCTACTGTGGAGAATTTCTTTACTTTGAAGTCTTTAATTGACATATTGTACCAAGCACATTGTATTGTAATTGTGTTGTTTTTGTTCCCGTTGCGTGTAGGACAATATTTCAATTTAATTAAATTTGACTCCCTCGAGAAAAGGGAATAACGATCTGTTGTCAAGGCTGTAATTCTGAAAATCATTTGAAGACAACTCTTTGAGCTATGGACCTCGTACGAGTGACATTTGTAACTTCAAATGAGGTACCAACTTACTTGATATCAATTTATACATACAGTTAAACCCTCTTCAAATGTTGCCAGATAAATGGACCGATTTTATCTATATACTAGGTAACATTCATCCAAAATCAGTTTCATGGTAAGTAAATTATGATTTATTTTATAAAAATTCAAATACTTTAGTTATTTCACTTGAATTAATTACAATAATTGTAGACTTGTTATATGATACTAACAGGAAAAAAGTGAAATCGACTGACTAACAGATGAATTTGACTTTTAAATTAAATATTATCACTAAAACAAAGTAAATAAAAAGTTTGATTTTATATTATTTTACAAATCAAGTAATGAATGTAACATCGTCATGCTTATTAATAGTCTTAAAGTTAATTTCTTTCAAAATCACTAACTGCTTCCTTAAGTTTAATCTGTTTTGAGCTACAGTTTTCTTTTCATTCTTCAAAGTTCACACCTATCGCTATATTACTATTTTAAATTACAATATTACAAAAAGAATATAGTTTTTTAACCACAATCAGTTAGAAGAAATCTATTTCTCGGACAGACAGTTTAATGTTTTTTGGAAGGGAAATTATTTTCTTACTAGAAAAATGACTAAAAATTGAAGAAGCTATGTTTTCAACTACTTTGTATAAGCTTTCTGTTTCAATGCTGATCCCCGTAATAACTAAAATGTATTTGCACTAGTAGGTTTATCAAATAAGTATGACTATTCCTTATATTAACATTCTTCTGTAGCTCATTGATTAATATCCCAAACTATATATTAGTATAAAATTTCATGTTTTGTTAGATTTTGTTAACAAAACTGTCAGGAAAAGGTGACTGATACCCATACCAAATAGTGAGCATAAAACTTAAATCTCTATATATAAAGTTCGTGAGTTTGTTTGTTCACACATTTCCCGTGGAGATAGAGACCTGAAATTAAATATATATTATTTATTACTTGAATAATGTTAAATAAAAGAAAATTATCACTATATTCCCAAAATTGGAGCAAAGGTAGTAAGTGTCTTGCGTGTTCGCCGATGACGGTAGTGCAAATGTATCATATATAAATGTCACAATTTTTTTTTAATTTAATATTTGTGTAATATAAACACTGGTAATAAACTAAAGGCATGGAGCCCGGGTAGCCCACTGGTTTGCGTGCTCGCGAGTAACAGTAGCTCAAATGTATTAAAAATAAATGTGATACAAAAAATTTTTGAATTTAAAATTTGAATAATAATACAACGGTAATAAAGTAAAGGCATTGATCCAGGGTAGCCAGTCGCTTGCGTGCTCACCTATGATAGTAGTGAAAATGTATTACATATAAATGAAACAAAAAAAAAATAATTTAAAATTTGTGAAATATAAACACTGGTGAAATATTAAGGTATGGAGCTAGAGTAGCCCAGAGGCTTGCGTGCTCGCTGGTGACAGTTGTGCAAATGTATTATAAATAAATGCAACAAATATGTTATAAACTACTAAATTAGAGGTTAAAAATGAATAATTTCAGAAACAAACTTGAACACAAATGTCAGATAAAATTCGAATGTTCTGGGGTAATATTATAAATACACATTCCTTTCAATAATGTTATTTTATGTTGGGTAAATAAATTGAATATTTAAATTGACAAGTTTTGTTTGTCTTAAATATATTTCTTTGCATATGTAACCTGAATCGATGTTTTATTTATGTATATGATAAAATAAATGATAATTTTTTTTACTTTTAAATTATTTTTATTTTGCTAAGTATACTTACTATTTATATATCTTGAATCATGTTAAGAATACTATATCAAAATCTTGGGTCATATAAGAATCTGTTTCCGTGCCTTAATAAGAAGAAAGAACAATTGAAATTATCCCTGTCAATCATGTTCAGTGAATTAATTTCAATACCTATTGTTATAATTTCTAAGTGACAGAAAGGGTCACGGGTAGTCTAGTAGAAACATATTTATCCATGAATGCTCAATTGCTTGTTATGTAAAGAATAGAAATATAATAGAAAACATTAAACATATTTAACATTTATAACATATATACATATGATTTATTAGAGTTGGTTAGGATTATTTTTCCACCTCTGACTCCAGCTCAATGTACACAAAGACCAGAAACTTCTTATTCCAAAATACTAACAATTTTTGACTTATTACGACTCCCAATTGACTTATAAAATCCCGTTGCAATATAAGAATTTTTTTAAGAAAAGTGAAGTTATTTGAAGTAAAAATACTGTTTTGGGAAAACAGGATAGATGTGGTCTCTAGCATAACGGGGGTTGTTTTTTTTATGTTTGACCTGCTTGGGCGCTAGTAAAGCGATTTGAAATTGCCCCAAGCTTGAAATCAATTTTACCCTACCGCTCTCATTCTCCTTGAGCTCGCTAGAGAATTATCACATACGTTGAGAAGTCTTTGTTTAAATAAATGCTTGTAGCAGTTTTAAAATATTATAAAATATTTTCGAACATTTTAATTATAGTCACAGAATATAATAATAATAATAATTGTTATTAGAAACTTGATTTCATTATGTTTATTAGGTATGGATTTAATTTATTTAAAAAAAAAATTAATAATTTTTTCTACATCTTTGTGAAGCAAAAACTCTTCTAATTAATACATAAATAAATATTTAACCATTTAATTTTCTTATAAACAAATATTAATTATGTCTCTATCAGTCCAAAGTTGTAGTTAACAAGTGTAGAATCACTGTAAGTTTTTTTGCTACAATAGATGACAACTAACAAAAAAAACAATGCTTCTGGTAATAGAGCAGTAAGAAAAGGGAGACCCATGAGTGTCAGTAGTGGAAAAAAAATTGTGTATGAAAGATGTTCATCAAAGAAATAACCAACATTTACGATGTAAAACTACTTTGGAATATGCCGTTTAGTGATTCTATAATCCGAAAAAAGGCATATCAAACTCTCTTGTGTTTTTTAGTACAGAACAACTCATTGTATTAGAAGTGTAATTATGATTTGTTTAAATAAATATTTAGGTTTATATTCAATAACTAACACATATTTGTAATAATTACTGGAACAGAAAAACGTATTTTAAATATTTAAACAAATTATTAATATTTTTTTATTGTTTAATCCGATCAACTAGTGGGTTAAAAACGTCAGACCTTTACGGTCTTTTTGTTTGATCGGTGAGTCCTAAATTTTGCCTAACTCAAGTTTATTTAAAGTAGGGATCTTTAACCAGTATCTGACATCGCACAGGCTCGGGACCGAGAGCTTAACGTCCTTCTCCGAGGGACGACGTGCTCAGATTTATTCACTTCCCGCAGGAAAAAATCGGAAGGCCAGGTGGATATGGAACCCTGAACCTACCAGTTTAGAGGCCACTGGTTAACCACTGAACTAACCTGGCCCCTATTAATATTTAGTGTTGTTAATAATGTTAATCTGATAATGTTGGGAGAGGGAAGAGACTAGAAAAGTGGACCATTTTAAACTTGTTTGAAACTTACAGACCGTATTAAAATTTTTGTTATCCTTCTTATGACATACTTATTGGGAATGCAAGGGGTGACAATGTGGCTCGTAAGTAATGGGACACCCATTTACAATTGATCTACTTACCTGAAGCACAAAACCATTTCGTTTCACCTAGATATTTAAATGTATCTTTCTACACATCTCATACATAATACACTGTTTATTAATACCATACTGCACACCTGGATTAATCATTTTTATAACCTAGAGACTAGGGGGTGTACATTATTTTAGATTGAGTAAATATTTGATCTGAAGAACAAAGGATTTAATATTTATTCGAAATCATTCCTTACCTGAGAATACATGAAAGTCTTACACTAACCGGCAAATCCATACAGTCTGCATTATTACAGACTTCTTATCTGGTGGCTTCAATTTTTCTTTCTGTACCCTTCAGTTACTTCTGAGGTGAAAAATGTTGAAGTATAGATGACCTGTTGGTGTAACGTTGTTTTATAATTTAGATATATGAAGGTTTGCATATATATATATAGCTGTGTTCTCTAATCGGGGTTCGGTCAATTTTCCAGGATAAAAAATCAAACTCTCGTTGCCAACGTTTCGGTTTTATTTAAAACCTTTTTCATAGGCAGAAGTAAGAATTTTTTAACTAAGAAAATGAAATTTACATTATTTATTAGGAAAATAAATTAGTTTTTGATTTTTTATCCTGGAAAATTGACCGAACCTTGATTAGAGAACACACCTATTCTATCAAACGGTCGATATATATGATTGAATCTGTTATATATATATATATATATATATATATATATATATATATATATATATTACGATATATTATTAATTTATTAATAATGAATTCTGAATAATTAATAATTATTAATTAATAGATAATTATTTAGCTAATAATATATACGGATTAATTTATCACAATGAAACTAATTTGGAAACAATGCTCTAAGGCCATTCGTCAACACATCGTCAGAGAGCAAGTGAACTAAAAACTTTTTTATTAGCTGAAGATTTAAAAATCGTTTTGATTAGCGGAATAATTAAACAGATGAAGACTTCTTCATCATTAAACACACACATTCAGGGTTACCAATAATTCTAGAGACTTCAATCAACCAGGTTAACAAGTATTTATTATTTTTTGGTTCACTTGCTGCTCTCTGACGATGTGTTGACGAAAGGCCTTACGGCATGGTTTCCAAATTAGTTTCATTGTGGTAAATTAATCCATTCATTCAAGTGTTATTTTGATTATTATTCATATATATATCAATGATCCAACCACAATACAATAAGAAATGGGAAAACAAGACTAAGATCTTTCAACCGTAACAAGTGGTCTTCGTCAGAGTCAAAAACCCAACTGACGAAGACCGCTTGTTACAGTTGAAAGATCTTAGTCTTGTTTTCCCATTTCTTATTGTGGTTTGATCATTGATTGTTATTTGACGTATTTATGTGAAATCTTTATATATATATATATATATATATTCTCACTATCGAAATATAGTAGTGAGTTCAGTGATTTCCTTTCTATGTGTTCTTTTTAAATTCTAGTTTATATATATATAGTTAGTAATATAATATGCATTATTTTTCAATTATTTAGTTTATTTTTTACTACTTTTTAAGATTTACTTTAGTTTTGTAAAAACGTTTTATTACTTCTTCCTGTCTCCCTTCCCTCGCTCCGTAAGTTGGCAGTAGTGATTAGGTGCCTTTGGAATGGGGCAGACTTCAGTCGTCGCTTGTCTTTGGGGTTGCCGACATTCTAACGACGCAGTCGAATATAGTATTGAGTTCATCAATGTTTAGGGATGATGAATTTGTTTATCGAGAATGAAATTCATCATCAGAAGTAGCTTTTGATTAGAAGAAAATTTGTCCATATTATGCATCAGAGAATAGTTGCCGTGACATGAATGGCACAAACAGATTATCATCAGAATAAACATGTGATTAGATTTGAGTTCCCCTGATGATAAGCAGAGAAAGTCCAACATTGAAAGACTAAAAATAACCAAAACAGAAACAGCTATATCCATATCCTTTAGTTGAAATGGTATCGCGCGTTCGATAAACACTGAAGCATCTCAATTTATTTTAATTGTCAGCATTCCTCGTGTTCATTTCCATGACTAAAAATAAATGCTGTTGGGTAAACTATACAATCAAGATATAAGCCATTTAGCCTACTCCAGACAGTAACTAAGGCATTTTTTGACGATATACATAAACTAACCACCTGTAACTATAACAAGTATGAAATTTTTAATTAGACATAAAAAATAAAAATGATAACCAATAAGTCTCCACTCAAATTAAAGTTGTAATGAAACTAGGTGTTTCCAAAACTTTGTATTCATTTTCAGGTTATACTGACTGGTTATGTATTAACTGGAAGGTGTGACATAAACCTCTAGAAAGTCAGGGGAAATATAACCTAAGATGAAATCAAAGTGTTTGGAACACGTAATTTAATTATAATTAAATTTATTTCGATGTATGTTGCATACCATTTTCCTTTTTATTCCCATAATGAGTAAATACCACATAATAAATGATCGCAAAACTCATGAGTTAAAAATATCGTACTTCATATGAATGATAGTAAAGTCTGTCATATGAATGATGCCTGTCATCCGTTCATGCTAACTCTCATGGCGCTCATTTCAAGGTGTTTTGTATTTCCAAGTTTTAGACTATTTCCCAGTGATGATAATCTGATCACTTTAAAACTGATCTTTAATAGCTTTTATTTGACTTTTGAAAGATGCTGTGGACTTTTTACTGAACTATCTTACACTCAATTAAAGTATTCGAATCTATGGATGGCATAGTTATTGTAAAAAAGGTAGAATACTATATTTGATAATGATGATCAAACAGAAACAAAAAAATAAACCAATATCTGTTGAAAAAGTATTTAATAAAAAGGAACACTACTGTTAGTAGCATACCAGGTCTCCAGGGAACATATGGAAGGTACACTACGCCTCGTAAGTACTTATTTATAAGTACTTAGCGTAAGCACACCGTGGCGTTGATGATGAGAGACAAACGTAGTGTCTAACGTATAAGAAAGGATTGTATTGTGCCAAATCCGTACGATCAGTTGTTAATAGGTTCATCTTTAATGAGTACTTCAGACTTTACTAATAGGTAATGTTGGAGTCATTTAGAGGGAATTAGTTGATAGAGTGAACATCAACTGTATAAGGCAGAGGAATAGAACAATAGGGGGAGGAAAAATAGAGTGTGAGAGAGCGAATAGAGGGAGAAGAAAAGGGGGGGGGGGACAAACGGGAGCTGAATAGGGAGTTTAAAGTTTATGTCATATTGGAGCAAGAAGTGCCAAAAAGAATTATTTATTTATAAATGTATGTTTTTCGATGTAAAAAGATCCATTAATCTTACAATATTACATATGTGAGTTCAATAAGAAAATATGTTTTTATAAAGTGTATCTTAATTTTAGTGTACTATCTTAATTTTTTCTGTGTATTTACTGATTTAAAAAACACATACTTTTGACCTTTAGGTTCCTGATGCCTTATATGTTTAGGTGTAAACCTATTGTGGTGATTCGGTGGTGTGTTGTTTAGTAGTACTGTGATATGATACCACGTATTGTACAACATGGATATCGTATGCTAAGTAACTTTTTTCACTTAGGCGTATCAAATCACAGTTGATAAGTGATTTTATAAAATTTACATTATGCCTAAATGGAACATTATATATTATATACCCAGGAAGTTTGCTATTATGTTTACTTAAACTTTACTCTCGTAAAGTTGAGTGTAGACCCTCCAGATTATTCTCGAAATCATTGGTCGATAAACTGTATCAAGTTTAATTATATATTTATTTCGCTTTAAAACAGGAAAATGGAGTCAGTCCAGCCATAAAAGTCTACTGACATAAGATGAAGTATGTTATATACTTTATCGTAATATAACGTTACGATACGGTATATCGTATTTCATACTTCGAGTTAAGACAACTGATACCACCATCTGTGGTGGAGATGATAATAATAATAGGGGAGAGTAGCCCGAATATCTGATAAACAGGCCACTTGTTGGCTCTTCTTGCCAATATCGTGATAAAAGTACTCAAACGGCTTTTCTAAATAAGTCATAAACTAAAATAAGTCATATATAAACTATATAAGTCATATAAACTATAATAAGTCATGCTACTAAAAGATAAGAAGAAATGCTAATATTAAGATTGTTTTTGTATTGCAGTTGGGAGAGAGGGGCTCAGGCCTGCGAGGCAGAGGTGAGGCAGGAGTCCAGGATTTCATCAAACTACGTGACCAATGTCTCGCTTCTGGAGACCTCTTTGAAGATCCAGACTTCCCTGCCTTGGATTCTAGCATCTTTTATAGCAAGAGTCCTCAAAAGCCATTCGAATGGAGGCGTCCAGGGGTAGGTCCAATGTTTTCTCTTCAAGTTTTTCTTATATTATATAAAAACATTTAATATAAGGTGGGGCAGTCGGCAGGAATCAGTGACCTGAGCTTATTATATCTTCTTTATGGTTTCATAGACGTGAGTCACTGCCCTCCTCTTTGTATGTTATCATCTTCATTGTATATTATTTTATCCTTTTTACTTTAATTTTTTTGCCCCATACTATTTTCTTCTTTTCTGTGTTAAATCCTTTTATACATTATATTAATTATTTTTCATTAAGTTCTCTTTTATTACGCAAATATCTTTAAGGAGCTGTACAGTTAACTTTTTTGCTCTAGTAAATAAATTGATTCCGCGAACTTGACTATTTGACGGTTAGTTTACAAACTCGACAGATCTACGAGTACGTTCAATACTTTATACGACATATAATGGTTATAATCAAACAAAATGATTAACACAATCTAAAGGTGAACAGTGTAAATAACGTTAAAAATATGAATTGTTCACTATAAAATTATCTTTATAGACTAAAAATAAATATTATTGAATTGAAACCAAAAGCTTGTAATGGGTTAACGATGTTGTTAAAAAACTGATAATTAATTTACTCTGTTATTCCCAATAAAATGATATCAGCTAGATAAGCTATAACACTCCTGTATATTTCTATTTTTTAGTGACACCTCTAACCTTATTTTAGTTTTTTAATTTTGTTTTTTGTTGTTCTAGGAAATATGCGACAACCCTCAACTGTTTGTAGAAGGTGCTTCCAGGTTCGATGTTCAACAAGGAGAGCTTGGTAATTTTAAATATTTTATCAAGTATGAATGTTTGATGATGCAGAGAAATATTATTGAGCCATGATTAATTAAACAAAATAGACCAAATACTAACAATAAAGAAATAAGGATTAGTAATGGATTATTCAAATTACGAGTAGACTGAGTGTCAAAGAGAGTTGTAGCCTTAGCTATCATGGTTGTCAGTTATCTAATAGTTTTTACTTATTTCTTCCTAAACTCCTTTGTTTACTCTAAATTGCCCAGATTTTTTCCCCTTTCCTTACCCTTTAAACCCTTTAATATACCTCTCTTGACTACCTCCGTTTTTGATACTATACCAGATATCCTATTTCACTTGTTTCAGTTATAGTGTAACTCTGACGAAAACAGCTTATCTTATAGAAAGATCTTATATTTCTGAATTTTTTTAATGTGGCATAGACGTTTTTATATAAGCATATATATTGAAATTACAATTTCCATTGTCTAAACAAAGAAAAATTTGTACATACAAAGTCAAAAAATGAGTCATCATTGACACTCTTCTCTAATCTTGATATCCACGAAATTGTGAAAATGAAGTCAATTTTATAGATGAGAAACTGAAACGATGCTTGCAGTAAAAAGTAGAAGCATACAATTATCATTTAACTAAACATCCCAAGGAAACGCAGGCTATTGTTTATAATAAACATAACCTTTTAACTAAATAAGAGAAAGTTAATTTATATTTTATAATATCTTATAAATACAATTCGTGTGATTGATTATACTTTGATTTATTCAGTGGAACTGTTTTTATAACTCATTTAAAAACAGGTTTGTTCTTGTAAAGAAAATTGGGTCTAAAAAAATGTAAATATCTATACTGATGGTATTTAACTGATGAATTATCAGACTCCTGGCTTTTGGTATCAAGACAATGATTCGCTTAGATCTGTAAAGCCTGTTTACTTTGTGCTCCTAGACGCTACTTGTATCTTCCCAGGAGCTTTCTTACTTAGATCTCAAATAGTCTGCTTCCTTTTAACCATGATGAAAGTGCAGTCTTGCCAGTACATCCGTCCAGCCATAATGACTTGTCTGTGCAATGCATTGCAAGCTGTATGCTTTCCACATGCTTCCATGTCGACAAGCAGTTAAGAACCTACTTGCAAGCAAGCACGCATTGTAATCCTCGCCGCTAACAGCCACTTAGCGAATGAGAAGAGCTCAGCATGGCTTATCTCACTGCTACGCTTGGCTTAATGGTCGCTAAACCATTACTTCCTCTGCCGCGTGCTTTCTAAACACTCTCTGACTGCTCCCTACTTCCAATCACCAACAAATGAATAATCACTCCTAATGACATTTGTAATATAATCATTTCCTTATATTATCACGTAAAAAAGAACTCCAGAACTTACTGCAGTGTATATGCATGTAATGTTCAGAAATATACTTACGGAACAAATAATGAAAACACTCACTTAGAGTCTCTAATTTTCTTTAAAAATTAATTTTCATTTTCTCTCACCTGATGACGGTTGGAACGATTGGAGACTGTAAGTGTGTGTGATTCAATTATTTGTTTCTCGAGTTTACTTCTCATTTCAATTTCGTTTCAGTTAATGGAAAGCAGATCAAATCGAACGAGGAAAGTTGTGACAAACTATAAAGAAGGGCACAAAAAAAGATTACATACAATAGAAAAACACACTACTTTTTTAATGTTCTTTCCAGTGGAAGTTTCATGCAAAATTTGAGAAAAAAGAACGCAGATAATTACAGGCAAACTCACAGCCGTCATCCTCAGGTAGATGAATTGCTTAGTTCCACTGGCAAAATCTGCCAGTTCCACTCAAGCTGAGCACGTCGTCTAACTGAGGATGACGGATATCGAAATATCTTAAGGAGTCTTGCCTATAACCTTCTGTGTTCTTTTTTATGTGAAAAGTATTTTTAGTTCAATAAATACTACTTATATAAATTTATTAAATACAACTATACCTATACATATACCTATGTATACAAGATTTCACATAAACGCGTGAAATAACAATCAATGATCAAGCTGCAATATGAAATGGGAGAAAAAAAAGACTAAGATCCTTCAACCACAACAAGCTGTGTTCGTTAGAGTCAAAAACTGTTTGTTTTTGACCTTGACAAAGATCGCTGGTTGTGGTTGTAAAATCTTAGTCTTTTTTTTTCCCATTTCATATTGTAGTTTCATCATATACCTATGTTTAGGTATATTTGTACCTATTTCTATAGGCAAATTTATACCTATTTATATAAAAATAAATTTTTGTTATTGAGATTGAGGATTAGGTCCAAAATTTAAAACTGCAGATTACAAGGCCTGAATGCACCAACGGCCTGTAAATAAAAGATCTGTCCGCTACAGCTAATCTTAGTCTAATTTATTCTAACTCCTGCATTACGCTGTAACAAGTGTTTCTATTTTTATTTTTCTTGTTCTTTTTACTTAATATGTTTTTATTTCGACCTTTATTATATAGCAATTATTTGAACTTGGGGGAGTCTTCTGTTTATGGTTATGTAACCTCCCTGTGCTCCAGGGAGGACAACAACTGTATGTTGTGATGGTGTTGACTATCATGTATGATCCCTTGACAGAGCAAATTTCCACGTCAATTCAATTCATTTTTGATAATATGTATTACAAAAAGAAGAGATGTGCATAATGGGTTGAATAGTTCGTTCAATAAGGTAATAACTTTGTAGATTTTTATTTTGCCCTGTATTTATTTATTTTTGCTTAAGTATTTGTTTTGTTTGTACTGTTGCTTATTGGGATTTTTGTTCTATGTTTCTTGAATATTCTGTAGAGGTATCCTCGCAGAGTTACTTTGCAGTATTACTAATCTTTTAACTTGTTTAATAAAACAATAAATAATTAATAAAAGTAATTATGTTAGGAATTCATCTTTTATATAAAAACAGTAGCAATATCACTGTACATTTTTGGTTTTCTTTTACTTTGTTTTTGTTTGTTGTTTATTGTATTTTTGTTTTCTGTTAGTTGATAGTCTGTGGAGGTACTTGATATCAGAGTTTGTTTGTAGTAGTATTTATTTTTTCAATAAATTGTTTTTAGCCTTGAAAAATGTCGAACAAATTGCATTGAAACATTGGCTTGTAAACTGAGGTTCTAATTTTAGACCCAATCCGCAATAAAGTAAATTGTATTTGTATTTGTATTGTATTTGAAGAATCAGTGCTCAGGGAGCTATATCAGTGTATATATGCAGAAGTGTCAGAATAAACACAAGTGGCTCTATAATTAATGAAATAATTACCACCAAAAATAGTAAAAGAAATAGAAAAAGTTTTTAAGTGCTTTCTTCATTTCCTTTAATACTCGCTTTGCAGATTTTCTTGATACATATGTAGGAAAATTTCCAATAAACATGTGAAGTAAAAATCAACGTCTAAATAACAGAAAGATATTTAATAGTGAGGTAAAGGTCTGTCAAAGAAAATAACTGGTCTTCGTAAGAAGACCTAATTACTGTGACGTTTGTTAGAAAAAATCCTAACCAAACTTAGTAAATTTTAGTATGTGTGATAATAATAGTTCTTTATTTATTTTTTTAATTATATTTGAGTATAGAATAATTTAACTGAATTAAGATAATAATGAAGAGAAGAATTTGTTATAATAAATTATTTCTTTTTTCAACCTAATATTTTAATAAAATTAAAGAAACAAAAAAGAGCTATAGTGAAAAAGTTGTCCTTTTGTCCTCTTTAATCTTCTAATTACTTCTTCCAATAATTCAAAATTCATGACATAATTATTGTTAATTACAACAAAGAGTGAAATTTAAATACAAATTTTGAGCTACACGTTTATTTCCACAACCAGGATTATATATCTGACAAATTAAAAAAAGACCTATATGACAGGAACCTGATTATAAGGAGTTGGGTGCACGATCTGCAGGCGTAGAAATATCAATAATCAAGCCAGGAACCTCGAACAGGTAAATCAAAAACGCCATTTTTTTCATGTTGACTATGCTTATGGTAAAATGAAAAAGGGTGCCCATCACTGATCGTTTGTGTTTAGTTGGACCTGATAAAAGGAAAAGTTGTCATGCTTTAAATTATTCCTTTATATGAAATATGTATTGTATGGAGTGTATTACGTTTGCTGATGGATTCATCGAATGCTTACAGGCGACTGCTGGCTCCTCGCTGCCGTGGCCAATGTAACCATGAACAATGAGCTGTTCAGACAAGTTGTTCCTCATGATCAGGGCTTCCAGAATAAATATGCTGGTATCTTCCATTTCAGGTTAGAGGTTTTATTTTAACATGACATGATATGAAAATTATTTATATTTGTTTCTCTATAACTGTTCAAGTAACATGTCTAACCTACAGATATAAACGAACCGTTGGTTTAAAGGTTTTCTGTTTGACGCTGGACCAAATCTCGATAAAGAAAGACAAATAGTGTTGAATATATGTAGTCGATATAAGAAAACTTTAAATTATATTTATTAGCAATCGGTCAATTTTTCAGGTTCAAATAAACAGTTGGTGCCTACATTTTGGCTTTATTTAAGCGTTTTTTATTGTAGGCAGAAGTGTAAAATTAGTATTTTGACAACTAGTGAGCAAGTTCACTAGTTTAAATTTTCAGTTCATTTCTATATTTAAAATCATTCGTTTCAACGCTTCTATTGGTTATGATGTACGTATCGTTTGCCTGTATTTATAGGAATTTTGTAGTTAATGTGAAGGTCTTGAGATTCTAAAGTTTTGCTAATTGTTTTCCTGTTGAGTTAGTTAAGTTCAAGCAGCTTTTCCCTATAAGTAAATGTTGTATTTATCTTGTGCATGTTTCTTTAGACCGAAAATCAGGTTATTCGAAAGTTAATTAAAACTGCTTTTGGAAGTCTATACATGATCAACTTGAAGGAACTACCCGAGTGTTGGTGAATAATGGATGTGTGAATGGAAGGTATTATGAAACGAAAAAAAAACCAGTAGGTACGTGAGGGAGTGATTAAACAAAAATATTAGAAAACTTTATGAACAAGCAATACAAACAAGATGATCAGCTACATATGGCACAGAAGCAATATAGAAGAAACATTTCAAAACTAAAAGAGCGGAGGACTACAAAGATATTTAATATTTTAGAAAAATAAGGAAACAGGTACATGGTTATGGGAAATAGTTTAGGAAGAGATCTTCTCTTCTCTCTCTCTGAACTACAGCAAAGTCGCCTGATTTAACAGTACACCTGCACTGTTGGCCATGTATTCTGAAATGACAACAACGAAGCTTACAAGACGATTAAAATTACACCTGATGACCGGTGCACATAAATATCATGCACAAGATACACACAATATGCAGTTAACTAGAGAAATGGTGGTTGATAAGTTGAATGAACTTATCTAATTCTACTGAAACATAACCAAGCTAAGCTTTAGATTCTCAAGACCCTTCAAATTGAGTACGAAAATCCCCTCTCGAAATTTACAGTTAAAAGATATGAACAAAATACGAGTCGTACCAGACAGGAAGTCGTTTTCAGTACTGTAGGAATGTCAATGTCAAGGAGTGGTTTTTGACCAAAGGCCGTGCAAGTACGACCGACCAAGATGGAGCCTTGGGGACCTACACCGAAGTGACCAACCTCAGGGCAGGTAGTGAAATCTACTGATCTCTCCATAAAGATCACGTCCAGCCACCTTCGATCCACTCTAGTTCCCTCTTCGAGTTTCTTTGCGCGGATTGTATGAGTTCCATATACATTAAACCGATTAGGCTGCAGCAGGGCAGTCAGCCACATAGTGGACAGAAGTTTCATCTTCTTCTCACACTTTTGAACAGACTGCACCGCTCTCTAGCCCATTATGTTTAAGTGTCTTCTAAGTCTACAGTGTCCGGTAATGACTCCAATTAGTTTCAACCTAGTTCTAGCAAGCCCTAGCAGACGATTCCTATTTTTGGCATTGGGCCCCGAAATGAAATTGTAAGGCTGTCTACTGCCCGAACAGTTCAGCCAATTTTCTTTAATCTCTTCTGCAGCCATACCTGCATGAAATGTTGAACTGGCAGTGAAAGTGCAGACCCCGGTTCCGGCTGACAAAGGAGTTTCAGCATGATTGTTGCGCGAGTGTATTGAAGGGAACTGAAATTCGCAAAGATCGTCGTTCAACCCTGGATGAACTCCACCTGAGTTTCCCAGACATCTCACGATCCCTTATCCATGAGATCAACTCGGAAAAACTTGACTTTCGGAAAGTTTCCGCCCGGTGGGTCCCTAGAGAGCTGAATGCCTTCCCGCCTTAAATTCACGTACCCATCTCCTCACCATTGATTCACTCATTACACCTTCTCCATAAACAGAAATGAGCTGTTCGTGAATTTGAACTGATTTGAAACCCTGTGCATAAAGAAATTGAATCACTCCGCGCAAAACAACTCGAGAGGGAACGGGGATCGAGGTGGCGGGACGTGACATGGAGGGCTCCATTTCAACTACCTGCCCTGACGTTGGTAATTGACCGACTGAGGTCCCCCACCTCTCATTCTATTCCCCCACCTCTCCTCTTTCGAGCGGTGTTGCCGGATTTGGCAAAAACCACTCCTACCGCCCTACAGACCAAAACGGAACTTATTTTCTGGACGACCCTCGTATCTACCAACCAGGAATGATTTTCAGTACTGAAGGGAATGTCAATGTCAAGGGTGGAGAGACCAAAGGCCTGCAAGTAGACCACCAGATGGGCTCTTTTTGCCTACCCCGAAGTGACCTAGACCTACCTGTGAAAATCTACCTGATCTCTCCATAAAGATCAGCAGACTTTCCACTCTAGTTTCTTTAATTTATCTTTCCTAATTGTATTAGTTTCATATACATTAAACCGAATTAGGCTGAATGCAGGGCAGTCAGCCACATAGTGGACAGAAGTTTCATCTTCTTCTCCACACTTTTGACAGACTGCACCGCTCTCTAGGCCCATTATGTTTAAGTGTCTTCTAAGTCTACAGTGTCCGGTAAGAACTCCAATTAGGTTTTCAACCTAGTTCTAGCAAGCCCTAGCAGAAGATTCCTATTTTTGGCATTGGGCCCCGAAATAAATTGTTTGGCTTGTCTACTGCCCGAACAGTTCAGCCAATTTTCCTTTAATCTCTTCTGCAGCCATACCTGCATTAAATGTTGAACTGGCAGTTGAAAGTGGATACGCCGGTTCCGGGCCTACAAAGGGAGTTTCAGCAGTGATTTTGGCGAGTGTATTGAAGGGAACTGAATATATTAATCGTGCTCTCTGGTATGTTCAACTATTGACTAATAACAAGCCTGTATCTACTTTTACCCAAAAGGCTGCACCTTCCTGTAACTACTTTTCATTCCAATGCCCATTTCAAAGTCATTGTGGCTCCAACCAAGAGAAAGAAGCATTACTTGGAAGTTTGAGAAGACCAGCATAAAAATCGGGAAAGTAGAAGCTGCCGCAGTATTTAATACATATATTATAACAAAAGCAAGACAAAGAGACGTAGATATAACTCACTTCTACATTTTGATAGTCATCGTCATCAGGAGGTGATTGTTGAAATATAGAAGTGAGTTATGTCTGTGCCTATCTTTGTTTCCTTTCGTTATAATTTTTATCTGAAGTCCTACGGAGCGTTTCATGTGATATATATAACAAGATTTCATAATAAACATGTGAAATAACAATCAATGATCAAACCACAATATGAAATTAAAAAAAAAGACTAAGATCGTTCAACCGTAACAGCGGTCTTCGTCAGGCAGTTGGATTTTTAAATTTGACGGAGACGGCTTGTTACGTTTGAAAGATCTTAAGGTCCGGCCTTATTCACTTTAGATGACAACTTTATTTCTAAGCTTATTAAATTTAATAACAGTTATTCATTGTTAAATGATTAGAGTTTAATTGCTAAAGTTCTACCATAAACGACAGAAAAATGAGCAAAGTTAATCAAGTTTTTTTTTTGATTGACAAAATCAGAATTTATGTTTTAGAAATGTTCATTATGAAACGTAAAGCTGGTTATTTCTATATAACAACACTATTTTAAGATCTTTCAATGTAATATCAATTATTCATTGATAATATCTTTACTGCTATAATATTAATACAAACAGCCAATAAGTTAATATCGTTGAACCATATTATTTTATTCTAAAGTTTATTTTACTTATTAAGGTGATTTATTAATAGTAATAGATTAAAAAATTACGTTCCATTATACTGTCTGTGACTTTCTTTTCGAGGACTTACGACCTGAAGATGTTGGTCCTATATAATAATAGAGCGGTAAATCGAAAGTTCATACCTAAATGTATTATATCATTATAAAGTTTATTGTGACTATTAGAAGTCAGTATCATTGTCAAAAATTATAAATTTTTGTACTTACGGTAAAATGAAACAGGTGTTGCAGACTGCACTTAAAGATACCGTAAGTCCAAGAAATTATAATTTTGACAATGCTACTGACTTATAAGTCACAATGAACTTTATAATGATATAATACGATAGGTATGAACTTTCGACTTACCGTTCTATTATTATATAGGACCAACATCGTAAGGTCGTAAGTCCTCGAAAAAAACACAGACAGTATAATAGAACGTAATTTTTTAATCTATTACTATTAATAAATTACCTTAATAAGTCAAGTTTGGAATGTTTTTTGTTTATAAAAACTAATGTGATAGAATAGTGTGCAGTTGATTCTCCGTATGAGGTGTATTTCTCTAAGCTTGTGATTCATGATGTTTAGGTTTTGGCAGTACGGGAGATGGGTGGATGTCGTTATAGACGACCGACTGCCCACTTGTTACGGTAAACTAGTCTTTCTTCATTCATCGGAAAACAATGAATTCTGGAGCGCTTTGCTGGAAAAGGCTTACGCCAAGCTTCATGGGAGTTATGAAGCTCTCAAAGGAGGCACTACGTGCGAAGCGATGGAGGACTTCACCGGAGGCGTGACAGAGATGTATGACTTGAAAGAGGATGGAGCTCCGCCTAACTTGTACACCATTCTGCTCAAAGGACATGAACGTAACTCTTTGATGGGGTGCTCTATAGAGGTCTTTCAGTTATTATTTCATTATTATAAATTTCTTATCACAAGCCCTTTCCTGTTTGACTATCGGTTTGGATCAAACCTAAAATGTATGTCTGGTCTAGTGTCCTAAAACTTCATGTACTCAAATTTGCATGCCTCTCATGCTTAATAATTGTAAAGCACTCTAGTATTTTTAAGACCTTACGTCATCAGTAGGTATTAAATAATATATAATATTATGTATTTATAAAACAGTATTCATAATAAACAAATAAAGTAAAAATCAGAGCCTAGACCAGAATAAGGAATCCCGAAATGGGACTAAGATCTTTCGATCTTAAGTGGTCCATGACTTGAATGATTTATGGAAATTGAAGTCATTCAGTTTGTGACTATGATAAGAACTGTTACTCGGTCGAAAAATCTTAATCATGTGACTTCATTCATTACTGATTCACACCAGTATGTATAAAATAAATTTGGAGAGAGAAAACAAAAGAAGGAAATAAATTACTGCAATATATCGGTATCTGTTGTCATCAGTAAAACCGAGCCGCTCTGGTAAGTTTTTTGTGTTTCCTTCTGTGTGTTTTCACACTATTTAGATCGTTGAACTGTTTTGATTATATATATATAAATCAAAGTTTTCAACTCATTAAATTACTCGGAAAGAACTGGCACTGGAATTCACTTCTGTTTTCAATTTGCATCCCCATCAGTTATAAAAGTGTTCCTCAAGTATTCAGTTTTTACGTGGATGCATAACACAAGTAAATTTCTTACTAAGCTTCCTTTCTGAACAATAATTCTTACACCATTCATATCAGTACTAAGCTAGGCCTAAGTATTGACTGTCATTGGGACTTTGTGCCAACTTGGAAGGTTACCCCACATGACTGACTTGGAATTTCATTGTGATTGTCATGATTTATTCTAGATATATATTTATATTATATTTAAATATATATTAGATATATATATATTTATTTATATTTATATAATATATATATATATAACAGATTCAATAATATATCGACCGTTTGATAGAATAGGTGTGTTCTCTAATCGGGCTTCGGTCAATTTTCCAGGATAAAAAATCTATATATTGTATAGATTATTGTATATATTGTATATATATATATATATTGTATATCGTATATATATATATATATATATATATATATATAATATATATATATATATATATATATATATGTTGAATGCCAGATTAGATATTGTAAAAGACGAGCCAATCCCTGTTACGTATTACTTTGGGCACGTCTTATTGTTGTGGGTGTTTATTCGTTGAACACGTTTCTCCTTAGCACACTCCGTCTGCTCGGCCGCCTCAGCCTTCACTCCGGGAGAGGGCTCGCAGTCCCTACTTAATTTTCCAATAGAGTTGGATGAAGGTCTTGGCGTCCTGGCTTGGAAGTGTACCTCGTCGAACTCGGTGTTTACTATGGGCTTAGTGGATTTCATTAGATACTGGTTGTTGGTGTTTTTTGTAAACTCTATTGATGTGGGTGTATGTAGACCTTTTCCCCGTCGGTTTCTTAACACGCTTGGCTGCATCCGCCGTCCTTCCTGGAGAGGGCTCGCAGTCCCTACTTTAATTTCGCAGAGGGCAGGAATGGCATAGGCGTCCTCACGCAGACGGAGTGTGCTAAGGAGAAACGTGTTCAACGAATAAACACCCACAACCAATAAGAAGTGCCCAAAGTAATACGTAACAGGGATTGGCTCGTCTTTTACAATATCTAATCTGACATTCAACATATAATAACGCACAATCCAGCCAGGAACTACACCCACCAGCTTGAGAATGACGGTCGAAACCGGTCGCAACGACACGAGGAAGGCGCCACGCATTCTTCAAGAAAACACTGCAGTAAAGGGGTCTAATGACAAACGCCACACACACTCAACTTCAACTTCAAATCATAATGCCCATAGCCCGGACCAGATTCTTACGAGGAACTCTTCTGCGTGAGGACGCCTATGCCATTCCTGCCCTCTGTGAAATTAAAGTAGGGACTGCGAGCCCTCTCCAGGAAGGACGGCGGATGCAGCCAAGCGTGTTAAGAAACCGACGGGGAAAAGGTCTACATACACCCACATCAATAGAGTTTACAAAAAACACCAACAACCAGTATCTAATGAAATCCACTAAGCCCATAGTAAACACCGAGTTCGACGAGGTACACTTCCAAGCCAGGACGCCAAGACCTTCATCCAACTCTATTGGAAAATTAAGTAGGGACTGCGAGCCCTCTCCCGGAGTGAAGGCTGAGGCGGCCGAGCAGACGGAGTGTGCTAAGGAGAAACAGTGTTCAACGAATAAACACCCACAACCAATAAGAAGTGCCCAAAGTAATACGTAACAGGGATTGGCTCGTCTTTTACAATATATATATATATATATAGATTTTTTATCCTGGAAAATTGACCGAACCCCGATTAGAGAACACACCTATAATATATATATAAATATTTAAAAAATATATGTGTTATCGGTTACTTGCCGTTGCGTCTACAACGTGCTTGGCCTCCCTTTCTCTTTTCTCCTGAAGCGGATTACCCGAAAATTTGAGTCTGTATGTGTGTTTCCTTGTTCTGTGTGTTACTCTTCTGGAATTTTGAACTCGTATATATATATATATAATATATATATATATTAGTGTATTTGGGGAGCAGGCCTTCATCTATACAAGTTTTGTTAAAACTTATGCCTATTTCCAATTTCACTCTTTTTGGGTTAATTCTTCCATTCTTCTGAGTTCTGGCTTCCAAGAGTTCGGGACTAGATATATCAGTTCTCCATAATTTTTATTTTTGTACACCAACATGTTTTGGTCCACATCGACCATTTTCAAGGTTATTTTTACACAATTAAACTATACACACTAAATAACAATAAAAACTTAACATTGATACTGATCTATTAAAATACATTACTAAATAGTTATAGTAAGTTACTAAACAAAACAAAGATAGCTAAATAAACACGCAAGGTTAACAGTCATAATCATTGGAAGGTTGTAGCACGGTATCCGCAGGGTGAGGTTTCCCCAGGATTCTGGTTACCTTCCTACAGCCGTTTGTGCTTGGGAAGGTATTGGACTGTCTTCGTTCACTCTCAGTGATTGGTTTTTCTTCAGATTTCCGTCGAACAGCTTTAAAATTCTAGTGAATCCCCCACCCTGGCTGTTAATGGTAGGCTGGTTTTGTAGGATGAAAATAGCCTCCAAAATTTGCAGCCTGGTGTGGTCGTATTCTTGCTGCAAAATCATGGTATTGTCGGTAAGCATTTCCCTCGTTAGTTGTAACCCATGTGCTTTTGCGACATGCTCCTTAGGGCCTTCAGAGGCAAGATGCATTGTAAGCCTTCTAGAAAGCTTTGACAGATACAAAGATGGAATGATGAAGACACTTATTAGAAGAGCATACAAAACGTCCTCTAGCTGGGAATTGTTTGAACAGGAAGCACAAAGGCTAAGGGAAGTACTTGTCAACAATGGATACAGTAACGGGCACTTTGACTCCATCCTAAAGGGTTGCCTCAATAAACTGCATGGCACTAACAACCACGAACAGAATCAGGAAAACAATGGCGTGAAGCATGTGGTATATTATAAAAATCAGTTTTCAAAAGCATATAAAACGGACGAACGAGTAGTAAAATCGATTATCAGGGCCAATACAACGTGCATTGTTCCAGAAGACAAATTGGAACTTAGGATTTATTATACTAACCTTGCCACATCAGGAATGGTTATGAATAATAACCCACATAAGAAAGCACCCCTCCAGAAAACCAACGTTATTTATGAGTTTAACTGCAAACTAGGGAACTGTGAGTCCTTATCCTCAAAATACGTGGGTTCCACCACTACCACGCTTTCTAGAAGGCTTACAATGCATCTTGCCTCTGAAGGCCCTAAGGAGCATGTCGCAAAAGCACATGGGTTACAACTAACGAGGGAAATGCTTACCGACAATACCATGATTTTGCAGCAAGAATACGACCACACCAGGCTGCAAATTTTGGAGGCTATTTTCATCCTACAAAACCAGCCTACCATTAACAGCCAGGGTGGGGGATTCACTAGAATTTTAAAGCTGTTCGACGGAAATCTGAAGAAAAACCAATCACTGAGAGTGAACGAAGACAGTCCAATACCTTCCCAAGCACAAACGGCTGTAGGAAGGTAACCAGAATCCTGGGAAACCTCACCCTGCGGATACCGTGCTACAACCTTCCAATGATTATGACTGTTAACCTTGCGTGTTTTATTTAGCTATCTTTGTTTTGTTTAGTAACTTACTATAACTATTTAGTAATGTATTTTAATAGATCAGTATCAATGTTAAGTTTTTATTGTTATTTAGTGTGTATAGTTTAATTGTGTAAAAATAACCTTGAAAATGGTCGATGTGGACCAAAACATGTTGGTGTACAAAAATAAAAATATGGAGAACTGATATATCTAGTCCCGAACTCTTGGAAGCCAGAACTCAGAAGAATGGAAAAAATTAACCCAAAAAGAGTGAAATTGGAAATAGGCATAAGTTTTAACAAAACTTGTATATATATATATATATATATATATATATATGAGAGAGAGAGAGAGAGAGAGAGAGAGAGATTCTCATTTTAATGGTTTCTGAGCTGTTTTAAAAGAAAAAGGCCTCATCCTTACTCTTCTCCTCAAAGAAATAGAAATATTATTCTTTCCAAAATTAGAAAGTATGGCTTCAAAATTGTTGTGAAACGGGAGGGCTTGTTTTTATTGTACAGTCTCTTGTTTTATGGTTTCATTTTTATGGTCTCATAACTATCAATTTAATTTTATTGACACATAATTTTATTTATTTATTTTTTAGCCTGATCCACACGTATTAGAAGCACAAACTCCAGAAGGATTAATAAAAGGTCATGCTTATAGTATTACCAGAGTCCAGTATGTTGAGATCAATACACCCAATGTATCTGGCAAAATACCCCTTCTTCGGTTAAGGAACCCTTGGGGCAATGAGGCTGAGTGGAATGGACAGTGGTCTGACAAGTGAGCAATTATTGTGTTCATTTAATATGTTATGGGAGTTTGGAAAAAAACATTGTTAAATATTATTTTCTAGATCACCGGAATGGAGATTTATTCCGGAACATGAAAAAGAAGCACTTGGATTAATATTTGAAGCGGATGGTGAATTTTGGATGTCTTATAGAGATTTCGTTAAATATTTTCATAGAGTTGAAATTTGTAACTTATCACCCGACAATTTAGTGGAGGAAGAGTATGAAGGGAAAAAGTGTTGGGAGATGAGTGTCTACGAGGGAGAATGGGTGAGAGGTGTCACGGCTGGAGGATGCAGAAACTATCTAGGTATGAACATTTTATTTGCACAGGCACAAAGTAACTTAGTATTGTTTCTACCACCAGGTCTTTTGCATCAAGCATTGAACATATGTGCTCATATTTGGGCATAAATATTGATTATAATAATACAATATTCAATATTTTCATTATCATAATCTTTTAAGCTTTAGTATAAATAAAATTGAACTAAATCAATGTATTAATGCCTTAGAAATAGTTCACTATGCTTAGTATATTTTTTTAATTTTCGGTTGAAATCCCAAAATCTCGTTGCACTAAATAGGACTCAACAAGTTTCATTCAACGTCATTCATGTAATTCGAAAATCATTGTAATCGAATATAAGTTATTAATTATTATATTAATTTATAATTAGTTATTAGTTATTATTCCTTGTGTATTAGTCTTCTTCACTGACTGGTTTAAGAACAGATTCTTCTTCAAGAGTATGTTGATTATGTTCAAATAATCTGTTGGGTCCAAATAATAATACGTCGTCAGGCATCTATTCATGACCTTATGAATAGGTTCCTGAATACGGACGTGTTCAGAAACTGGCTTTAGAAAGAAGAGTAATAATTTATTACATTAATAATGCATATAATAACCTATGTTGGACGCAGAGGCATAGGTTTAGAACCTTTAACCCTGGGTGTAGATTGTGCATGTTAATTTCATATGATCGTCAATAACCGTCATTCATGATAAGCATAATTAAAAACCCTGTACTGATGTACCTGTAACCAGGTACTAACAGCATGTATATAAATTATTCTACTAAATATCAAGTATGAACTTAGAACAACATTTGTAATTTTACCCTAATTACTAAGTGTGTTCTGTATAGAATTTTGTTCATAAAAAATATTATTTATCTACCAAAGAGTTAAAGAATTATTAAGAATTTGAATAATTATTAAATTGTTAATTTGGGTATAATTTTTATTTATCAAGTACTATATTTTTTTCAGAGACATTTTGGCACAATCCTCAATACACCATTACCTTGAATGACCCTGATGAGGAGGATGATGAACGGAAGTGTACTGTGATTGTGGGTCTCATGCAGAAAAATAGAAGGGCTCAAAGGAAAATGGGAGCCGAGTGCTTGACTATTGGATATGCTATATATCATGTAATGGCGTTTTTCTAAAAACATTTTATCCTTATGATGGTTAGTTTACGTATTCATCACATGCTATTTAGACTTGTACCGATTATTTTGTTTGTAACTATCATCCAATGACCGGCCTTAATATTTCAGCAATTCAGCTGGCTGTGAACCAATGTCAGCCTGTTTATTCTAACATACTGTAATGCACCCCACGTTGCCAAGGAATCAGTGTTGATTCTGCCATCGAAAGAAATGGGCTAAATGGCCGAGTTGGTGAGACCCTCACTCACACGTGAAGGTGGGCTTCAAGCATGCCGTGAGTGTTCAGTCTAAAGGCTGCTACACTCACTTTGCGCGGTAACTTCTTGGTTTATATCAGTCAGTGAGCTACTGGCATCCATTGTATTGTTCATAATGCTTGTCTGCCTACAGCTGATTCTATTTCTTTTGGCATTACTCAGGATGATGGAATATCAGATAGTGGTATGTGGTCCGGTCTCATACAGCTCGCTAGGTGTTTCTTTTCCTCAAGTGAAAGAGCTCAGAGCATTGTGAAGTGGAATGGTACAGTATTAAAGTAATATTTAAAGAAGATAGGAAATTCAGGAAAAAGGGTGAAGATCACTTCAAGGATATAAACGGTCCAAACAGATTTTGGACAAGTTTGAAACAAAACATAATATGGATTATGTAAACTGGGGTAGGAATAATCATAGAATTCTTACAGGTTCTTGATTGGGCACTGCATATTTAACGGTGATATATAGAAATTGAGCCTTGTTGGTTTGAGTAGACTTTATTAGGAAGGACAGGAATCACTGAAATTTGCTAAAGGAGTGTTCAGACACTGTCCTTTGCAGGTGCAAATGATTGAGATATATAACACAACCCTAGAAGGACCGGCACCTTTGTTGCCGGAAAAGTGGTGAATTATTTTAAACAAAATCGAAACTTATCGACGTGTTATAGATAGCACTGTAAGGGAGAAACAGTTTTTTGTGGACGCAGTACTTATCACACTTCTAAAAATAATAATAGTAATATTCTAAAATCCCTACATGGCAGAGTATTTACTGAACGATAACACTCTTACATCAAGTGCATGGCACTACCAGATGTGTCCTTCCTCCTAGAGGTAACTGACAGTCAGTAGACAATATCTTGGAAAGGGCTAATTAACTTCCTTTCCAGATAAGCTTCTAGAGTCAGCCTTTATTGTTGAAGGTTTTTTAAAGTTTTTTTATTTATGATTTTAATTTCTTTTAATTAATTAATGTACTTATTAATATTTTATGGTATATTATTTATCCGTATGTCACTCATTCACTTTATTATTATTATAAAAATCATAAAGGACATGTGAGTTAGTACAATTTTGTTTATATATATATATATATATATATAATGATTTCTGTTTCAGTTAGAGGAACCGGAAAAACTGCCTAAGCCGTTAGATTTGAATTTCTTCAAGTTCACAGCTTCTGTAGCGCGTTCACCAAAGTTTATTAATCTAAGAGAAGTTTCGTCCCGGTTCAACCTTCCACCCGGCACCTATGCCATTGTGCCTTCAACGTTTGAGCCCAATATGGAAGGAGAATTTATTCTCCGAGTATTCTCTGAAAACAAAA
The DNA here is from genome assembly GCA_026182355.1 of Hermatobates lingyangjiaoensis. Taxonomy (NCBI): domain Eukaryota; kingdom Metazoa; phylum Arthropoda; class Insecta; order Hemiptera; family Hermatobatidae; genus Hermatobates; species Hermatobates lingyangjiaoensis. The sequence continues at coordinate 4,020,139 of JAPFBL010001926.1, forward strand.
ATAACATGGAGTAAGTAACTAAGTGCAACATTTATATTTTATCATATACTGTTGATATGCTATTTGTATAGTATATTTACTTTGAAGGAAGAAGTAAAGATTATCTGATTTCTTGTTCTAAAATTTAAAAAGAATAATTTGAACTGATTTACAATCAATTGTGCAGTTGGGTTACTGTATCATTCCAAAAATTAGAGGAAAATAATAATTAATAGAACTTTAAATTTGAAAAATAAAGCTTAGTAAACTTTAATTTATTAATTTTTAAGTAATAACTTTAATTAATTAATCAGTAATTAAGTACAATTGAGCTAGTGACAAATTAAAATCAATGTTAAATTTAAGTAAAATTATGTATTTACTTAAAATTTGTATCAATTAATAGTAAGCAATTTAAAGCATACATTACCTTTTCAAAGACATGTCTAAACCTGTGAACGGAAACATGTGACAGATGAGTAACAACTTACTAAAATCTAAAACAATTGAAATTATCAATTTTCAGTTATGGGATGTTCAGTTGTGTTAAGCCATGGTTGTGCAATAAAGATAAATACAAATAATTATTAAATTTTTTTATAATGAATTATATGTTGTTGTATGGAATTAATAAATAGCATTATGCTTTTTCAGAGAGAATGACGAAGATGTTGGCATTGGTGAAATGGATACTAGGGTGAGTTTATCTTCATTATTACTTATAGAGTTATACTCACTGTAGTTGTCAGGTTTAGAAATGTATGAACTTTTCATAATGATTTCATACTTTACTTATGAGCGGCAATGGTTTTTAATTATTAATATCGATAAAAAATTACATCCGTAACAATATGCAAATTTTATATGTAAGTACATACCCAAGAATCAGTGAGATACTGCTCAAAGAAGAATAGTTACCAACATTTACATATCTATATATTTTAGAGTCATCTTGGGGTTAGTTGAGTTTATTGTAGAGCTTCTGAGAAATACATAAGTTTCTGAGATAATAATTAAATGTTGAACTCAATTATTTCTTGTTGGTTACGAGTATCTTAATTCGCTTTAAAATAACAACTATTAATCGTATTTACATCAACTTATAACCTATCAAATACCAAACTATCATATCAACTCTCTTTATAAACTTACAACACTCTGTTTACAACATACGCCCTACTGAACTGTTCCTATCTTAGGTTAACAGCGTTATCCACTACAAAAACATTTGTCCTACTTATATATGTAAAATACAGTATACTTTTAACAGTATAAGATACAATATATTTTCACCAGTAACCGGAAAACTAACTTGTCACCAGGAATGGGTAGAACTATTTTAACCATATCATAAAATCTCATATCATGGTTTTATGTTCATTTTTATTTCATGGGTTGAAACAATGGTACTTTATTAAAGTTGAATTACTGAAACTTTAAAAAAAACGAAAATAATAATTCCATTCTAAGTTTCTTTCATTGTGAGTTTTATTTTTTAAAAGTATAACATCATTTTCTAATGTATGTCAGCAATAATATGAAATAATTCAGTTCGTCATTTACTTGGTTTCATAACCTTCTCAGAATATGCAGTCATTCATAAGCGTGAGATATTGCTACTGATAGATACTGCTCAAAGAAGAATAGTTACCAATATTTACATATATTAAAATACCCCTCTTCTTATATCGATTTAGCTTTGAAGGGTGCTAAAAAAACTTTCTCTAATACTTCAACAGAGCCCCTTTGTATTGTCAAATTCTATAGTTTTGCCATAACACGAATCATTGGACCCCCTTCCAAGGTTAGCCAAACAACTTGATTTTAATATAGTGTTTTCTAATCGTAATAACGTGGGTAATATGTTAATAAAAAACTCTCCCAGCGAATTGGAGTCCGCTGGTATTTATAAAATTCCGTGCAAAAATTGCCATAAAATTTATATTGGTCAAACTGGTAAATCATTAAAGACACATGTAAAACAACACCAATATAACGTAAGTAGACAGGAAAAAAGTAGTGCCTTATTCTTGCATATAAAAAATGAAAATCATCATATTGATTGGACAGGAGCTAAATTTATTACCTATGAAAAATCAATGTTGTTAAGAAATATTATTGAATCGTCTCTAGATAAATTTAATAGATTAAATATTACAAACATTAGTAACGGTCTTTTCAAACTTGATACTTTCTTCACGAGGGCAATAGCCTCTTCAAAGAGGGTTGACAGCTAGCGGATAGTTTTTTTTACTTTTTCTTACTGTACTCCTTTGTTTCCCCAAACATCCCTTTCTGGACATTAGTCCTTTCCTGTGCTTTCACCCTTTTAAATACCACTCTTCCCTCCCACTCTTCTCAATTCCTCACCAGATGTTCTCTGCATCTAGTGTTTCGGTTGGGTTTTTGACTCTGACGAAGACCGCTTGTTACGGTTGAAAGATCTTAGTCTTGTTTTCCCATTTCTTATTGTGGTTTGATCATTGATTGTTATTTCGCGTGTTTATGTGAAATCTTTTTATATTTACATATATATATATTTTAGAGTAATCTTGGGGTGAGTTTATTGTAGAGTTTCTGAGTAATAAAAATGAGTAATTAAATGTTGAACTTAAGCGTTTCACCTTCAAGTGTTACCTTTTCCAAGTACACCAGTTGTCTTAGACACAAATATTATAAATAAATGGCAAAAAATATTATCTTTATTAAAATAAATTCATTAATTTGATAGTTCATTATTTCTGATAATAATGTAATTAAAGTTGAATGATTTACACTTGATTTTTGTTATTATTATTGTTGTTCAAATTTATAAATTGAATCATATTTGAATATTTACAAAATAATAAAACGTTGACGTATCAAGGATTCGATAAAGAGGTCATTAGTCTAGAAGACTCTGGGCTAAAGTCCGATAGCGTAGGCGTTTGGAATGACTCATTTTGACAACCTGTGATTGCAAAACCATTAATCTATGTAATAATCTCATGTTTTTATTACTTATTCATATAATTTAAGTAATTGGGTGTAAAATAATATTTTTTATTAATTTACTTTAACATATAATGATATATAGGTCTTTGTCAAATTTAAAGCAAAATTAGGCTTCATTGCTGTTAGGTTGTATCGTGGTTGCGCCCACACAATGTCGTTGACCGCCACTTTTCTTTCAAATTGCTTTAAGATGAGTAAGGTCACAAATATTCCAAAGTCTGTTGCTTAGTTTTAAAACAAGGAGAATAGATAACATATTTATTCATATGCTTAAGAAAATAGTAAATACATTTAAATGGGAATATTACTTATAGCCAACATCTTATAATTGTGTTATTGAAAACTTTAATTTATGTTGATACTTGATAATAAAAAAAATGTTTTATTTTATATATACGTCATATTTATAAATACGCCTCGGTAGTATTATATGAATTTAAATTGCAGTATATGTTATTAAATTAATTTTTATTGTTATTATGAAATTTATTTGAATATTGCGACTATTTTGAACATTGTGAAACAATTTTGATGTTTACGTTATAATTATATCAAATAATAGTTGTAAACTTGGTCGAATTTAGTACATTGATGTACTATTTTGAAACCGAATCATCCTATATAATAATAGTAACAATTGTATTTGGAGTTCTTATAATACATTAATTCATTGCAATGGTAATTATATTAAATAATTTACCAGGATTAGAGATGTATTCGTAACGGAAGATTATAAAAGGTTATTAAAATTTGAAATTGTTGTGGGATTGTGTTACTATGTTTCGCCAGTAATTGTTCTCATGGACTGATGATGAAAGTACCTCTCAGTCTAAGTGGGTTACAATGGCAGCTAGGAGGTACATTAGAAGATATTGGCTTGGCGGATGTCTTTTGCCTAATTTATTAAAAAATGAATGACATTGAAATAAAAGTTAAGGAATTAAACAATGAGGTGAAGAAAGCGGGGCTAAGAATTCATTTTGAAAAAAAAAAACTAAAGAAATTGGAGTCAACCCAGGAGCCATTAACATTTCATTGCAAATATAAAGTCATTGAAGTGGATTGATTCAAACATTGTGGAAGCATGGTGTTTAAGAATGCTAGAAAGGCGAAGATATCACTAAAAGAATCAATATGGTCAAAGAAACAATCTCACAACCTCCGTCAGTGTGTTCATCAACCACAACGGGGATCAGCACAACCACATTATTTACCTTTTAACACCACCAAGAGACACATTTCTTATAAACAAAGTTATATGTAAAGGAATGCTTTATGGGAAAAGTAAGCCATCTTCTTTATCAGTAATTCAAATTTTCTTAAGCAAACAGCTCATTATTTTCGCACCAACATCTGTACAGGATTTGCTTTTACAACTTCGACCTGTGCCCCCCTTTTGTCATGATGAGGAAACGACTTTAAACATTTATTGGCATGTCCTTCTATGCATTATGCGGTTTATAATATTTAAGACACCTTATAAGTCGTGGACTGTTATAAAAAAGAATGGCAGATTTGCCTCAAATGGGTGTCTAGTAAAAACCCGTTTTGGTCGAAAGGTCATACACCCAACTTTTCATTATAATGTTTAGTGAACAGTTGTTATGGCGGTTTTTTGCCAGAAGTGATACAATTCTACGGAAATTAGGTCATGACTGAAGAGCTGATCCAGAATTTAATTATATATATGTATAAATCTTGATGGGGTATAAAAAACTTGATCATTGTATGGTTGTTCAGAATGCATGTGTTGCCCAAGATTGAACAAGATTAGTTTTCACAAAATGCAGCTAAATATAATTTTCAGAAAGTCCTCACGTAGACTAACAATAAAACTCGAAATTTTTTAAAAAGAATATAAAAATTTGTTCAAATAGGATTATTAAATTAGTTTCAATGTATTTACATACCTGTTATTCGGACCTTATCAATATCGAAGGGATCTGGCCTACACTGTTCACAGTGGCAGCTGTAATTCAAGGTTGAAGCGCCTACACTTCTAAAAGTCACGGTGGTTCAAAGTGTGTTTATTCGTCATCGACAATGCCACAGTCTCACGGTGTCATCGTGTTTTACCGAGTATTATCACCTCCCTTGGGCACCATTTACAATAAGACGCACTGAAATCACATTTTAGAACCAGCCGACGGCCATGTGTTTATTCCTTAAAAGGAACTATTTAGAAAGCGACGTCCTCCAGGCGGCCAGATGGAACAAGTGCGCGATTTCTATTCAGTCTATTTGATCACAGTTTTTCATTGACAATTTATTAGAGAAATTAGTGACTATTATATATTAACTATATAATATAATTATATATAAACTATAATTCGTATAGTTAATGAATTCTATTAAGGTATTTTCTTTTTAAAATTTAACTGTTAGATTTTTAAAAGATAAAAAATAGCATATCTCCAGCATTCACTATAAAATATTAAATGTACTGGTTTTTTTGGTGTTGATTGGACTCGTTTCCTATTTTTTTATAAAAAAAAAAGTAAGAGTTAATTGGTAGTATTGGTGGATATTGGTATAGGCATTGGTATATTGGTATTCTTAGGTAGTATTAGTGAGATTTAGATGAGTTTGATATTAAACTATTCACATATTGTAATTTTAAAAACTTCGTTATATTATATCTTACACAAGAAATTGTACTAAAAAAAGAACTGAAAAAATGAATGGAGCACATATTTTATTGAAAATGATTTATTTTATGTTTTTTGTTATAGATAATAGATGTTGAGCCTGAAGAACCAGAAGAAAAGAAGGAAAAAGAAAGTAAAGTTAAAGAGTATTTCAAGAAATTGGCTGGAGAAGATGAAGAGGTGGACTGGATAGAACTTAAAGAAATACTTGACTATGCCATGAGATTCGGTAAGCAGGATAATTTAAATGTTTGGAAACTTAAAACATTAAAATACATCTCTTTAAAGTATTATGGTATTTCATTATTAATTTCATTTAATTAGGTAATTCACTTAATTTATCATCATTAATTCAGTAATAAGTTTTATTAGTCTTTTAAGATGATGAATACGGTAGGAGTTTCCGTTATGATCAGGGGTATCGGACTATTTATAGGGCGTTCAAAAGTTCAAAATAATAACCGTAAAACAGGTGATTTTTAAAATTCGGATTAAACGACCTTAGCTTAAAAAAGTAGTAAAGTGCAGTAAATAAAATTATTTATGATTTTTTTCTTTTTTTTCTTATTTGAAGTTTGTATTCAATACCAGTTCAGAAAACCAGAAAGTTCCTAAATCTAAATTACATGATTTTGCAATCGTGCCATACAAATAGTCCATTACCCTTAATAATTGCATTTGTCATGTCATTTAGTTTATCATTAACTGCTTCTTATACCTTAAGAACGTTTGATCCTATCTCAGTCAAGTTGTATGTAGTTCAATTTACTTTTAAAGTTTTACATATTGTAAAAAGTAGATTAAATTATTGGAATGATTGGAAATAATTGATATTTGATATCAGTCATTTTTATTTAAAATCTCTTGTCATTGTAATTAGTTTACAAGTATTTAATTTGGAAAAGTGAATGTGTTAGATTTAGTAATATATTTAGAACAACTTTTCCCAGTTTCCCTTGTAATTATAAAGTGATTAATTAAATTAATTGTATAAGCGCCTATTTTGGAAAGTTTAAATTTTTAACAATTTGAAGAAAGTTTAAAATCAGTTGTTAGTTTGTGAGTGTGTTTTACTTTAGTGACTTATCAAGAGAATGCTGGCAATCAAACCCAACCGGTGTTTTTCTATAACAGGTTAACCATTATTTAACCAATTAATTGTAGTTCAATAATGTAAGGCTACATTTTACTTATATTTTAGTCAGCTATCATGTCAATAAATTTTTCATCTAACGTTAGGTCTCTTACGATGAGTCCAAAACAAGGGAGTTATTTAGGTATGGATCTGTTAACCGTGGAATATTTTTATTTAGTGTTGTTATGTAAAAAGTAATAAACCAAATGCTTTTTATTGCTGATGATAGTATCAGAGTAGTCTGCACTGCCTATTGATATTAGCAGGTTGATTGTGGATAGCGACATTAATATTACTATACTGAAGTTTTTTAGAGGAGGTTTGAACTTGACCCTTGAGTTTCCGTACTTTTTTTTCTTCAGAATAGTATAAAATATCATCCGGGTATTGGTAATTCACAATGAGAGCAGAGTGAGACCGAGTTGCCTAGGCAACTCCAATTTCATTATCGTAAGCAAACTCTAACTTTATTATGCATAAACAAAATTATTATTACATATTTTAATGTATAATAAATATAAACTAACTGCAACCACCTGTATTTCGTGATTGTGATCGTGATTTAAAGAAAGGTGAGGCAGAAAATACCCTAGCTGTCATCCCTTCTCAAATGCCCACGCTACTCCAATTTCATTCTAATCTTTTCCAATCGACCATTACAGTATTCAGCAGTTCTAACCCCACTAAACAGTGTTGAAGTTATGCCTTTATCCTATTGTACGTCTTGACCTGCCGTCAAGCAGGTCAAATAAAGTTATTAGCTGTTCATTATAAAGTTATTATGTATTAATAATAGTGTTTATTTAAATTGAATGTGTAGTGTGTTAAAGTAAATGAAATTGAGATAGCCTAGTCCTTCTAGAAAGCTTTAGTAAGGTTATGTATATGGTACATCTTGGCATGCTGTCAACCACAGCCTACCCTAACCACTATTAGGCTACCCCTTACCAGTGTTTCCAATTTCCGGGCTTTCTGTTACCGGACCTGTCTCGGTCTCTATTAGTACGGATATTCGAGGGTCGAGTGTGCTCTATTTTACGGGCCCAGTTGGCTCCGCACCATAAAGGCCTGAGATGAATGGTTCCATGTCCTCTTCGAGGGATGCTATCTCTGGCAAGAAAAAAATTTAGAATCAAAATAACTTCTGGACTCAGATTTTAAGAGACTTTTGGTAAAAACTCTAATCACTATACCTCTAAATCTGAAAAACTGCATTTAAATTAAAATCAGTTAAAAGTAGTCATCTTTTTACTCATCATGTATGTTACTCTCTAAATAAAATATAGAGAAGTGTGCAAGTATTCGGGTGACATTTTGGTATAGAGTTTTCAAGGTAAATACATTTTGATGTATCCTGAATCCAAACAATATATTTCACAAATTGTGTGTGTGTTAGAGAGAGAGAAAGTGTGATAGTGAGTAAGATGTCTCAAAGACCAAAAGAACTATAATAATCAAATTTCATGTTTAATTCCTGTTAGACCTGAGAAGAAACAGTATATAAGGCGCTATTAGGAGGTGTATCCGACAAAATAACTTTTCTTTGTGATTTGGAAATTCGTCCACATGGTTTTGGGTTCTATATTTTTATTTGACATTTAATTAGTATTTGATACAATATGTGTTGACATTATCATTCTAGGCTAAAAGTTTAAAGAAATGTTGTAAAAGGCGTGTTTATGTATTAAAAATAGGCAAATTAACATTGAAAAGGTTTTATGTTGATTCTGCTATTAAAGAAAAAGAGCCAAATGTAGACAATAGTAAGTAAATATTGAATTTCGTCGGAATTGATCGAACTAATGGACAGAAATCAAGCAGTTCTTCTTTATTATATAATTAGGTAGCAAGGAAACTGATCTTTCTTTCTACAGCACTTCTGTTAAGATATAAGGAAGAAAACTTTTTTGTGTGTTCGTTCTAAAAGCGTATAAAGAACTTATATTATTTATTTTAGTAAAATTTATAATTTTAAAACTATTTCTGGTATTGATAGTTTAGTTAGTATTCCAACTAATATTTCTGCGTAATACTATGAGTAAGAATTTATTAATTATTTTTAAAGAATTAATTTAATTTTTGAGAAAGTGTGAATTTGTCAAGTGTTAATAAATAAAAGTCGTTGACGTCTTACTCTAACATTTTTTTTTAACTCATGAGGAAGTTGGGAAAAGTTGTTATAGAAAAGATGTTGATGTACTATCAGAGCATGCAAAGTTATTTATTTAAGTAATAATTTTGAATTCACATAGTGTGTAGTCGAATGACTTTAAAAGCAGGTATTGATTTAAAATCTAAAGAATAATTTATATTTTGACATAAAAAGTTAAAGTTTCCAACCTTTACACTTTTAGGTAATGAAAGGAGTATTCCTTTTACTTTGACCTCAGAATAAAAATTCTTTCTTATTTGTTTGTAGCACATGTAAATGATGTAAAGCGCTGTGGTTCCTTTTGTTATTGAGTTCGTTATTAAACTTCTAGAAATCATGATTTTTTTGGAACAATCTAACTTGGATATTGTTTTTTGTGATTGACTAGTTTCAGGCTGTCCAATATTCAACAGTTCCTGTCTGTCAATCTTCAATGAAACATAGAAAGTAAAACAGTTCCAAATATTTATGGTTTAATTTAAGTAAGTGGATAAGTGAAAAAGTGAATGCAATTTTGTGTTTTCACAGTAATATCTTAAGACTGATTGTTACTAATCTCTGCTAGAGTGGTTGGTGGAGTAACCTTTCAGTAGAAGTATCCATCAGTGTTCTGTCCTGTCAGGTGTCAAACTTTTACATGAATTCCTATGAAAAACTTGTGTAGATTTGATATCACTCTTTCGTGTCCTAGAATAGGGTAGTGTAAGCATCATAACTAAAATACAAATGTATTCATTGTGACTCACTTTAAATCGGAATGTACAAGTCTGACGAAGATAATGTGTGCGGAAACCAGCACCTTACTATAATCTTAAAATAAACTTGTTCCTTATTTGTTTATAGCATTGATAGGAGATGTAAAGTATCATTGTACCCTTACTTATTAAATTCTTGAAACCATTCATGATAGTATAAACTAGGAGTACGAATGACTTAAGCTTGTTAGAACGATAGAGGTAAATGAAGTAATAATTACTTGGAACCATTTCCTTCATATATTGTTAGACATTTATCAGGGACATATTTTCCACTCACTCACTCTATCATTGAGTCATGCTGTTTGCTCTGAACTATCTTACACACCGACTGTGGAAGTCGCCCGTTTGACTTCCCTCGACAAAAGAAAGTGCACTATAAAATGTGCTGCTGCTCGATAGAGTATTTGTTCATTCATTTAGTTTTATCATTCGAAATGAGTCAATCCTGGTGTATAACTTCCATACAAAGACCTCTTTGCTCCTCCACCCTCAACAGAATGAATCACTGATGTGATCTCCGTACTTCTCATTAATCCAAGAGCACTCTAGATGAAGTGACCCTCAACAGAATGAATCACTGATGTGATCTCCGTACTTCTCATTAATCCAAGAGCACACTAGATGAAGTGACCCTCAACAGAATGAATCACTGATGTGATCTCCGTACTTCTCATTAATCCAAGAGCACTCTAGATGAAGTAACCCTCAACAGAATGAATCACTGATGTGATCTCCGTAATTCTCATTAATCCAAGAGCACTCTAGATGAAGTGACCCTCAACAGAATGAATCACTGATGTGATCTCCGTACTTCTCATTAATCCAAGAGCACTCTAGATGGAGTGAGATGTAACCTGTCTTCCTATACTCCTGTGAAAACACAAAAAGCAATTTCTCATTATTAGAGATCACACGAAAATCCTTCACATAAACAAGTTGTATTGCCAAATCAATGCATTTTGAACTTTAGTGTTTTTTTTAAATCATCTTCAGATCCCGTTTCTGCCTTCTCACTATAATCAGATAAATCTGAAAAAACACTACTTGTTCGAAACGCGTTGTTTTATTGATAAAACTTGTTTATATGGAAACTTTTTTTTATCATTTACAATAAAAACTAACTTTTTTTTTAATCACTGTCACATTGAATAGAATGTATTTATGAATTTATACATTTATCTATAGATTTTGCTATTAGGATAACTAAATATAATGAACTGATATAGTAATTTATTTTGTAATAAATTTTTCGTGTTTCAGTGTTTTTAATATCACAGCGATAAATATCTTTACAAAATAAAAAAAAATATGAACCATTTTCTGTTTTACATACCAAAGAGATTTTTTTTTATCTAATTTGATCCAATAAAATATTATAGAAATAGACTACAAACTCACTACCTCATTATCTAGATGGGATAATTTATAATTATCGATACATTTTGTCAAATATTTCCAATGAAAAATATCCTAACGAATAAATTACATATTTTTATAATTAACTTTAAATTTATTGTATTTTATCATTTATGTGATTTGTTAAATCATCCAATAGAATGGACTCTGAGAAGGCTTGTTTCTGGTGTGTTGGCTTTAACTTCAAAGTGTTGACTAGTGCGTGATTACCCTATTTATACGGGGGCGTGCTTCTGGTAGCCAGTCAGTCATCCCTACATAGTTTATCGTCATCAAAACCATTACCATGTTATAAATTAAGTTCTGATTATCATGTTATAATAAACTGATGTGTCCAAAAGACAGAAACTAGCAATAACTTTGTTTACTAATGATTATATAATTTTGTTGCTCTCACTTAATGCTCTTAATATTATGGCAATATACATAATTCTACACTTATGTATGGAATGTGCCTGTTACTCATAGTACTATGCACGCCTCTGATATCTAATCGCTGCGATGAGATGACATATTTCAAAGAAATATGTAGTTCAAATTTGGATTTCAAGTGAACACAGTTATCTAGTTCAGTCGAATGATGTAACTCAAGTAAATTGCATGTTTCCCTATAATGTACTATTGTTTTGATGATTTATTTGTATACATAAAACTGTACTTCTTGTACTATTAATAAGAATGGACTTTTAGGTCACCACCTATGGTACACTCATTCATAGTGTAGGTCACCACGTACGAGGTGTGTAAATAAAGTAGTGTGACTGATTTTTTTTAAATTTTCTATTCAAATATAATTACAATGTGATATTGTCACCTTCAAAATAGTTCCCTTCGGAAGCCACACAGCGCTGGAGACGGTCCTTCCAATCATTGTAGCATTGCTGGAACTCGGATTCTGGAATGGCCTTCAGCTGGTCGGTTACAGCAGTTTGTATGTTTTGTAGTGTCCCGAAATGAGTTCCCTTGAGGTTCCCTTGACTCGTCACCAGTAATGACACGTTCAAGAAAACGGGGATCATTTTCAATTGAACCCAAAAAGTCAAGACTCCTTCCCTTTCTGAGATCCTTTTGGTCTTGGGAAAGGTTTTTCGGAACCATTTTTGCACAAATTTTTCTCATCTCCAATTCATTGGTCAAAATGTGATGAACGGAGGTGTGATTCAAATTCAACTGTTCCCCGATCATTCTGACTGTCAAGCGTCGATCTGAACGCACAAGGTTCCGTACTCTGTTGACATTTCCATCGATGTTTGCACTTGAAGGCCTTCCGCTTCGTGGTTCATCTTCAATCGACTCTCTTCCTTCTGAAAATTCCTTAAACCACCGAAAAACCTGTGCCCTTGATAAAACACGTTCTCCATAGGCCTCCTGAAGTTTTTCAAAAGTTTCGGTTGCATTATGTCCAAGTCTGAAGCAAAATTTGATTGCACACCGCTGCTCAACTTTGAGGTCACTCATTTTTAAAACGCTCAAGAAAAAACCATTTCACGAAAACCAACGCTACGGACAAACAAATGACTGTGGCGAGTTCAGATTCATACTGGAGGCGCATCAGACGTGCACCTGACGCTACTCAAGGCCACGCGTCTCCAGCGTTGCCAGATCGAAAGCGACGTTGCCAGTCTCACTACTTTATTTACTCACCTCGTATACTATGTAGGTCACAGACATTACCACGTACACTATTGAATCACAGACGTAACCAAGAGGTTATCAATGTGGTTGGTCGTGCGGTTAAAAACTATTCGCATATCATCATAATCTCATAATTAATACAGTGAGTACATTTCTGTTTATTCAATGAATTAGAAGATGTGCGCAGAACAGTATCACAAGATGCAGAGAATGTGATTAGCTAAGATTGTCTTTTGACTGAACTATATCATCAAGCGTGAACAGTTTATTTTAAGAGCGGTTCCTGCACAGAGCTTCGATGTCATTATATTATGTACTGCAAGTTTTCAGAATCCTAAGAGATGTAACTTTAACAAACAAACTTGTATGTTGATTTACTGAAAAGTGTTTTTAGGTATATTTTAATTGATGTAATACTAAGGAAATACAACTGTAAATATTAAGACCAAAAGATTAAACACTACCAAAATATAATCGGTGTATATCGGTTTATTATAACAAAAGTATATTTTAGACATTTTCAATACCTCTCATTTAATTATTTGTTAAAATTATATGTTTAATTTCTTGATAATGTATGTCTTAATATCCTACAATTGGCTATTATGTGACAGCATACAAAGTTGAAGTATATTTATTAGTAAACAAAAAATTTAAAAGAAAAAAAAGGAAACTTTCCAGTTGATAAGTTTTTAGTTTGGCATTATTGAATACTGCAGTAATTTCTGCTAATAGGGCTGGGCAATCCCTGCCATGTGTGCCTAACATTGGGGGTCATCAATTTCTTTCTGGCACGTTGCATAAATACTCTGTTCAAATATAAATGACACATAGACTAAGGGTAATGGTAGCATTAATATCATGTTAATGAACAAATTAATACTAGCTGTGCTGAACTTCATCAAAATCTTGATCCAGCCAGTTCAAAATATTGGTCTCAGCGTAAGTACGCTGACCTCCAACTGTCGCTGCGTCGTTTCGTTTGGTCTCTCATGCTTTCTTCTCCTGAAGACGCTTGAAATTGAAAATTAGAGACTGTAATTATAATGCATCAAACGCGTAATATACTGATAATATTTCCTTTAAAAGCGATAAAATATTGTTTTATTTCAAACAAACAGTATATAATAATAAAGCATTATTATAATAAGCAGTATATTATAGTAGACAGTATAATAAATCATTGAATAAAACTGAAAAAAAAATAGTATGGATTCTAGTGCGCTTATATAATTATTTTAATAAATAAACACATTTTCTGTTTCCATTGTGTACCACAAAGATGTTACAATATATGTACACTTGAATTTAATTTATTTCTAAAGATTATAAAGATCAAGATTGTGGGATATCGAACTGCATAAACCCCTGTTTTAGTACTGACTTCTTTATAGTAGCATTGTTTAACTCGAGGAGCTCCTTATAATGAGGGATACTGTTTAGTTTATCAAAAAACTAATATAATTATGAATGTGTTCAGCTATTCGTTTGATCACTTCCATGTATAAATATATATATGATATATGTAGGGAGCAGTCCTTCTTGTAGACATGTATTCATGAATTTCTCGTCTGTTTCCACTCTTGTCAATTTTTTGGAAAGATTTTCCAGTTTTCTGATAGAATTCTTTGTAGTATGAGATAGAGTATGGAACAGCTGTCCATAATTTATTTTATTGCACTTATTTTTATTCTAACTTCTTTTTTTATCCAATACTTGCTTTTAATTTACGATTACACTTGACTATATAAAACGACATGTTTCGGTCCTTCAAAAGACCATCATTAGGTTTATTTTTTACACTATAAACTAATACTAACGCACGGAGATAATTATACTAGGGAGGTAACATGATACCGCGTTTACAGTCTACATTTCACTGAAGGTTTTTGGAGGGTGGCTGGCAGCATCTGTGGTGGAGGGATGTCCAGGTACTCGGTCATTGCACTCTGCTTGTCCTGGCTGGGAGTGTGTTCTGCCTAAATTGTATTCATTTCCTTTTCGGCTGTGGGTGGTTGAGCATTTGCAAAAAGTTTTAACACTCTATTTAGCACAGGGAAACGCTGGTAAAAAACAGAAAAGTTATTGCCCACATAAATGATGAAACGTCTCAGAATCTTGGAATACCTATATATTTTAGAAAAATTGCCACAGATCAATAACCAAAATTCAAATTTTTATAGAGTGCTAAAACTTTTTGCAAATTCGGTTGAAGATGGTTGGGTCTCCAACCGTCGCTTCGCAAGGGTGCTTGAAATAGGTGTCCCTATTTCTACTCTCCTGATTTCGGATCAACCGAAAATTAGAGACCGTAAGTGTGTTCGCCACTTTACTCTGTATCCTTGGTTTACTGTAAAACGTTTGTTGTCCTTTGTGGATCATTTTCCTGTTGATAATATTTATAATCAGTATAACATTTCAATTTATGGTTACATACTAAAGAGTAAATTCTGTATGACAGAAATATATTGTTAATTAAAATAGATTGTTGAAGAACAATCTATTGTTTAACCTTTATTAGCAAAAATATTGTTTTTTTTTATCTGCTTGACCACAACAATTAATTATTCAAGAATTTGTTACAATTAACTAAAAGACGAATAATTAATGGTGTATTCATCAAAATGTTCAAAAATTTTATTCTTGAAGTGAAAGAAATTTATCTGATTTGGCACATGTAGGTAGAAAGGTTGCCCAGTCTTGCTGGAAAGATATTGTGGTTGTTGAATAATTTTGTTTAAACCTGACTGACTGTCTACCTTCCCAATTGGATAATACCCATGTCCTGAGATTTCAATGAATTTTGTTTGTGTACTAACACCATTGTGTTTGTTCTTGTCTAATGCATAGTATTGGGTATTGTATAGCATTCTTTTTTGGATTATTGGTTAAGAAAAGACGGAAGAAACTTAAATAAAAGTATATATTGTAATTTTGATTTAAAATTTTCATGAAATAATTTAAAATTTTTTAATAATTTGAGTAGTTTTAACAATATTCATTTAAAAATGTGCTACTCAAAAATATAAAAGTGAGAATTTATGATGAGAATAAATGATTAAATTGAGAGCTTCTTAAAATAAATTTTTCCTTAATTATATTTTAGGTTACTTTAATTATGTATAGTTGAAATTAATATGATTTTTTTTTAATTAACTGAAGCTAAATATATACACATATATATAATTAAGATTAAAGTGGTCCAAAAAACAATATTATGTTTTTTGAAAATAGTTTTTTTTTTTCAATATTTTGATCATCTTAGAGGTCCTGTCACGAGAATGAGTGGGTCATTGACGAGGTCTTTTGTTTGTCAAAATTTTTCCAGAACACTTGTTCCCCTGACGAAACCACTTTGAAGGTCAAAATGAGTATTCTGTTTTTTGAATAGTTAAAAAAAATGATAGAAGGCTGAACAGAAAAAAATATTTATTAAGATTGATCGTCCATAGATGAAATCGGAAATTCTCCACCTGATGTTTTCTTCTGATGAACTGGTGTTCGAAATATTGATAGCAGCTAATGTTTAGTATTGCTCTTTGTCATGTGGGATTTTTAGATATAATAAGCTCAGTTGGACTACCAATTTCACTTTTTAAATTATATATATGTGTATGTATGTTATTTTTATATCTTTTTATCTCCCTATTGTGGTCTCAATGTTTCGGAATTTGTATCATCATCAATAAACATTTCTGGTAGTTACCAGCTTCAAAACTGTAAATGTCTCTTATAGCTATAGGTTCTAAATAATTATTAATTTTAATATGACGAAATATTCAATGTATAATATTGTATAGAAAATAGAGTCTCTAAAATTTACTGATAATTTTAAATCATTTCTAAATTGAATCATTTACTTATCTATTTAAGTTGTTAATATTAAATATTTATAATTAATTTTAAACCAATCAAAGATTTTTAATTCAATTAATTAATAGAAATAATTATTTTAAAAAAATATTGTTTAAACCTCTTTGAAAGTATTTTATAATAGGAAAATATTTTTATAAAAGTTATGTACTCAGTAATGGACCTCGTCGGGACACAAAAGGAAATGAATTCTTGATTGATTTTATTTAGTAATTTTAAAGAGAACGACTGGTCGAGAGACCTTAATCCAATTTTAAAATTACTGTTTTATACTATATATATATATATATCTCTTCCAATAAATTGTGTTTGCTTTAGTTTGTGTGTCTAGCGTTTTGATATCAAGCATCAGACATGTTGATATATGTTTCTACAATAATCATTGTTGTTTTGTTCTATTGCTTTGCATGGTAGAAGTTTTCTTTTATCACCTTTTGTTTTCTGGTTAGACGTCCCCAACACCCAAGATGGAAATCCTATCACTTCATTAATTTCACTATTCTGTGGGACAATTTGTAAGGAAACTCCATTTGCATCTATGTTTGGTAAGATTATTTAAAATTGCATATTGTTTTTTTGTTTATAATATGTGTTGTTGTTGCTTGCTTTATAATTAACCCTTATTTAAGATATGCCGTATAATGTTTTTAAGAAAACAATCATTTCACGAAAAGTTAATCCATATTCATAATTCTAATTATATGATATTCTAATTTGTACTTGTAAAAGTTAAAATTTATAACAATTCAAAAATCTTGAATAAATTATTGAGGAATAGTTTGAATTTAATGTCTTAACTAAATGTTTTTCTGCTCTTATTTATCATTTTGATATATTTATGCACCAACAACGACTGCTGGTTCCCAATGATAACCATTCGTTACATTAGCTTGAAACATTAGAAATACATTAGAAAATTATTAGAATACATTAGAAAATTAGTAACTCTATATTTTTGTATCTATTTATTGTTTATCAATAGTTTACATTTTAACGTTTTTTTCTATTTTGGATCGTTTCTGTGAAGGTAATATATATGTATAAGTATAAGAATATAAATTTATAATTTATCAGAAATAAGTCATTGGTAAAACTTAAACCAAAGATTGAGTGTTGATGTTTTGGTATTGTTTAAAAGTTTTTTAATGAAAATATAAGAATTCAAAGCAACAATTATATAACCCGAATAAAAGAAATATCACATTAAAAAATTGATTCAAATGTAATTATTCAGAACAAAAATAAAAGAACTTACAGAAATATGAATATTTGAAAAAGGATCATAAGAGGTTTGAAATAAATATTTTTAAGAATGAAAAATAAAAACTTTGGGTCCCAGTGTTCTAATGCGATGGTACTATCTATTTGTTCTTATAGAGTATATTGGAATCAAAAGAAGGTTATAATTTTGATTTTAAAGAAGTACGGATCATGTCTAAGGAACAAGATGAAATAGGAAAAAAGAAGAAATATTAATTATTAGAAATGACTAGTTATTCCTGCAAATTTAAATAGTGTTTATTCTTGTTTGTTGATTGTACAAACCATGATTATGTGGTTTGTTAGTATAATATGTATCTAGTGAAAATTGATTGACTGGTTAGTTTTAAGTATCACAGTGGCGTACTTGTACAAATGCAGTCAACTCAACAATAGTGTCCAAATTTTAATTCCTTGTGATGTACACAGTTTAAAACGCTAATGTTTAGTTTATAGCTTTTTGTTTTTAAAATTTTATTTTTTTGTATATTCTTACATTTTTGTCCGGAATATTTGGTTTTGTAAAATATTATGTCCTGTAAGTTTGTATCATTTCATTTATGGAGTAATTTTTGGTATGTGCGGATTCTTATATTTTCATTTTATTGTCCATCTATGCAAATGGTTTAAGAAACCCAAAATCTTCACAGAAAATTGATTTTAATTTGGAAACACACCGATTATTGATAATTTGAATCCGATATTATTTCAAACTCTATAAGTTATCGAGAAATCTTTAACTGATTTATATATACCACTTGGAATGGGATAAGTTGAAAGTAGTTACAAAGCACAAGGAAAAATATTCGTTTCGAGTTACAAGTTGTATACATTTCGTTATGATTTGTTTTTTTATATGCATATATATCATATATGCATTTATATGCAGAAAAATCACAATTAAACACATGATGCAATCAATGAAATCCAAAACCACAAGGAAAAAGATAAACAAAAGAAATAAATGATCTGTGGTCTTTTACTTTATGTCATCAGAGCATTTATTTCTTTTGTTTTTCTATTTTCTTGTGGTTTTGAACATTATATATATATATATATATATATATGTGTGTGTGTGTGTGTGTGTGTTTGTATGATAAAAAGATTTCACATAAACACGTGAAATAACAATTAATGATCAAACCACAATAAGAAATGGGAAAACAAGACTGAGATCTTCTGAGATCTTAGTCTTGTTTTCTCATTTCGTATTGTGGTTTGATCATTGATATATATATGAGTTTTGGATTGCCTTCCGAGCAGCTCAAATCATTCTCCAAAGACTGCGGAAGTCGACATATCGCACTGTTTTCTTGTTTTTTCTCAGTGTTATTATATATATGTATATATACATGATAAAACCACAATATGAAAGATCTGAGTTTTTTTTTCATTTTATATTGTGGTTTGATCGTTGATTGCTATTTCACGTGTTTATTGTGAAATATATATATATCATGATAAACGAAAAACGGTCCGGCAGGACAGATAACACTTAAAATAAACTGTGACACATAGACTGAAACATAACAAAAGACTCACTTTTTAATATTTCGACCGTAATGGCGGTCGTCCTCAGGAGAAGAAGTGAATTGACGGAGGGACGACAAGTCAACTCAACAGTCAGTCTTTTGTTACAGACAGTCAACTCTTTTGCTATGTTTCTGTCTATGTGTTACCGTTTATTTTAAATGTTATATATATATATACCAAAAGCAGTTAGAAATGACACATAAAAAGAACTGGCATAACTCTGTTCTAAATTTCTACGTTCCTCGTTGTCAGTGTCAGTAGAAGTGGTCCACACGGCCATCAGACAAATATTTTGAGTTGTGAGCCTTTGTCTCATGACTGGAATATATCAAGCCTAATTAGTCTGTCTTTTCAATATTTCAAATCATTTGCATAATTAAATGTATAGTAAAAGGTCTCATGGGTTTTTATTTCTATTTTGTGTTTACCTTAAGAAAAACACTACCTGTTCGAAATGCGTTGTTTTTCTCTTTAAACATCTGCTTGAGGATACTATTTTATTACCTTTTTACAGGTAAAATAGTGAGAAAACACAACCTAATATATAATTCAAATCCTTTGAATTAAATGAAATAATATAGCCTGTTGTTGCTAAAAGTTAAATATATTTTTGTTTGTTTTTTTGTTAAACTGATTTTGATATTCAATGATTTGTTTGGTTATTTAGAATCTAAGAATGAGGGATTCTCTAAAGATGTGTGTCGAAGTATGATTGCCATGATGGATGTTGACCGGTCGGGAAAACTAGGCTTTGAAGAATTCAAACAGCTTTGGATTGACATTAAGCAGTGGAAGGTAATTAATTTTAAGACTAATGATTGAGGTGTACTTGGTAATTTAAAATTCCAGTTTTATTAAAGCTACCATGTATTCATGTTTTTTAAAAAAAAGCATCTATACTTAGAATACAGCGGATCATATAAATAACAGTTATACGACGTAGTTCTTAGTGTAAATACACAACACTATTATGGCATGAAAATGAAAAAAAATGGATTTATCTTTACTTACATTATTTTAAGTATACTTAATTGAATAATGTAAATGTAAACAAGAAATGAATACAAGTAAGCAGAGGTTCTACTTCATTGGTGGTAGTTTTAGGTTTTTTAGGACGTTACTAAATGAATTTACTGAAACAATCGTAATAGTAACTATTTTCAAAAATGTATAATACAAAAGAAAAAATGTTGTTCATAGCAACTGAAATGTAAAATTTTAATTAAAATGCTAATTAATGTTGTAGAAACAGAAAACTTATTGCTTTATATATTAACCCATATCAAAGATTAAATATCAAACTTATTTAAAGTTTTATTGAAAATTACATATGTACTGATGCCACAGTAACAAATTGAATTAAAGTCCCAAGATGTTGAAAAGTTAGAAGGAATTATTGCAATAATATAACAAGACAGGTGTTATCCACAAATGTTGAAGCGGTGGGGAATGTGTTTCGAAAAGAAGGATTTTTTTTTATATTTGACAATTTTTGTAGACTACGGTAATTTTATTCAAAATTAAAACTTTTTTTCATTTAATTAAAGTTAAAACTGTAGTACGCTGTTAATTGACATAGTATAATGAAGGAAATCTTCCAGAATGGTATTTCTTTATTATTCATTTCTTATTTATACTTTTCAGAATTAATCTCGTCCAGAATATATTAGATATTGGATTACCATAGAATGTAGACTGTTTGGCCATCATTGATCTAAAATATTAAATTATTAATTCTTAATCAATTTTTTTTGTTTAATTTCAGAATGTATTCAAGCTTTATGATAAAGAAAGCAGTGGGTATTTGAGTGGTTTTGAATTGCGAGCAGCCCTGAACTCTGCCGGTTACAGGCTGAACAACCATATACTCAACATTCTGTGTCATCGCTACGCTAGCAAGGAAGGCAAAATATCCTTCGATGACTTCATGATGTGTGCTATCAGGCTCAAGACTATGATAGGTCAGTAACGACTTACTTCAGTGATTTATTAATATTTTATAAATAACGACTGCTATTTATTTAATAACATTATTTATAAAAAAAAATGCAAGTGCATTATTGTTCATATTCTTGATTCATTATTAGTGAAAAACACATAATAGAAAGTGACAATGAAAATATAAACCAAATATACTTTAACGTTTAATACTACATCACTTTAATCAAAAATTTAATAAAATACATATCAAGATTGTACAATAAACACGTAATATAAAATCAAGTCCAAACCAATCAAAGAAATTTAGAAATCGGACTAAGATCTTTCAATCAAAACAACTGGGCTTCGTCAGAGTCTTGCTTGAACTGAAAATGGGAAAAAGGATATCTATCTAGGTTTGTATTTAGAAGTGAAGGTGGCAGAGAAGTATTGCAAATATAATATAGTTATGGTTAGTTCCTTAATACACAGTTTCAGTTGTTGGCTTATGTTATTACCTTTAGTATGTCCCCAGGAAATTTGTTATTTTTACTGCCTTTATATCCTACAAAAGTGGTTAGGAAAAAAGAACAATTACTGAAAAAGATCATGAATACAGAATCTGCTCTGCAATTTAAAATATACATATATATTAACAAATCGAAAATTAGAGACTGTAAGCGTGTGAATTTAATTTCCCTATGTTTCCTTTTGAACATTGAACTATATTTGTCCGTTTCGGGTCATATTTCCAACGAAAAAGTACCAATGAATCACAAACACAGAACTAAGGAACAAACACACTTCCTGTCTCTAATTTTCGGTTGAACTGTCATCAGGAGAGTTGAGAAAGGGACACCAAGCGCACTTGTGAAGCGACGGTTGGAGACCCAATTTGTATGTTTGATCTATATTATATATATATATATATATATTATGAAATTATATTATCAAACCACAATATGAAATGAGAAAACAAGAGTGGTTTGATCATTGATTGTTATTTCACGTGTTTATGTGAAATCTTTGTGTATATATATATAACAAGAAATTAAAAAGTCCAAAGGACTACCAGCTCAATCAAAAAGTGAAAAACATAAATAAAGGCATACAAGACTCACTACTATATTCGACTGCCGTCGTCATCAGCCGCGGCTGGTGGCAGAAGTACTTCTACCTAATAACGCACTCGAACTTTCTTGAAATTTGACCGTATTTTTTGACATGTGTTTAATATAAAAATGTAAAGGGTAACAAATGTAATAAACCAAAAAATGAAAAAATTAAACTAGGACACTCTAACAAAAATGCACTTGTACATTTCGACAGTCATAGTCATAATTAGGAAAAATTGCTCTAGTTTTGGAGTGAAGACTAACTTAAATCACCAACTTAGGGATCTTTTAATACGAGTAATTTCCTCAATACTATAAACTCGAAAATGACAGCTGTATGTTCTCTTCGAGAGATTCATACATGTCTTTTTATTTCCTACTTGAATATGTTGAAGGGTCTTTTTGTTGCTTTGATCTTTAAATATCCAGTACTAACGGTAAGCAGGCTAAACTATTAGATCACATCTCACCCACGGGATGTAGAAGAGCTATCTTACGAGCCTGTTAGATGTCATTACTTTAAAGATCCCTACACTGATGAACTTGAGTATGCAGAATTTAAAACTTTCTATATAGAAGTTACCTTATATCAACTATTCTTGGTCCCAATATTCCCTTCTGGATTCATCACTTAGACCCCGGATGACACGATTCTTATCAAAGACATAATCACTGTAAAGGATATTTCTCTAATTTTAACATAAAAACAAAATTTTTTTCTGTATATTTAATACTGTTATATACTCATCTAATTCGCTTTTGTAAAACTTTAATTATAAATAAATCTGTAGAAAATTAATATTCTAAGATACAATTTTCTTATTTAATATAATACTTAAACTATGCTGTTTTTATTTTTTTTTTTAGATATATTTAAAGAGAAAGATCCAGATAACACGAATTCAGCAACATTCACTATGGAAGAATGGGTTGAACAAACACTCTATTCGTGAACAATCTCGACTGCCAATCTTATCAGTAACCTCAATGCGTTCATTTTTATAAAAAAAAGTAGTTCGATCCTTTTCAGAATTCTTATATATATGCATTACGATATTTCTATTTTAACAATAAAGTCTTTCTCTCTGTGACTACATTTATAAAATTCTACTGGTATGAACTTCTGCTAATTGTTATTCATTTAAATATGTAGTCAGTATAATAGACAAGAAACCAGTATCCTTTTTTTATTGAGTCTTTTAATAAAATTTTGGATGTTAATGAAATCATATTCTTATTACATATTAGAATAGACGAAATATACTGCTGTTGTTTTTTTGTAATTTTTGAAACATTATTATAAATATATGTTAACGAATCATTGTTGCAGAATATTTTGGAAAGAAATATATTTAAAATAAGTTCTGGTCGGTGTAATACTTAATCTGAAGTTAAAATTTAAAAGTATGTATCAGTTAAAATTGAAGTGTTTTAATAATTGACTTTAAAACTGTATGTTTGATGTTGAATTATTAGTGAGTTTTTTTTTATTTATTGTCTGACTATATATACAGCTAAAATAAATAGAAAAAAGAACCGAATATAGCGCTTATCAAGTCTATATCTATCAACGGTTCGTTGTCAGAAAAAGAAACAAAAGAGATGTGCTCAGACTGGATGGTGGAAGCTGAGTGAGCCACATATCTTTTTCTGTTCTTAAAAATATTTCGACCTTTGTAAGCTCGATATGTTCTGTGACCTATATATTTTAGATTTGCCCAGCCTGGACTCCCTTTCTTAATTTTGATGTGTATATAATTATTTATATTATTTTGTATAGTTTCAACTATGTCAGCTCTGGAAATTTAGAAGTAACAAGAGTTTTCAATAAAACCATTATTTTGTCATTGTCGTGGTGCTTTTTAAATGTACAGTATATGTGAGAATAGAGTTTCAGATGTATGCATACTCAGTGAAACTCCGACTAGTACCATTACATATTTAATTTATTCGTTTCCTTTCAGCGATTCAGTTATCATTCAATCATCAAATATAAATAAGTTTCTGTTATAGAATTCTTTTATAGAATGGTTTTTTGACATTGTCATATTACAAACTTTTTTTTTCTACCATTAATGTAACAAAACAAACAAAAATGCTTTACTAAAGATATTCATCGAAAAATTTTAGAATGGCAACTTGAAATACCGTATTTGGTAGAACTGTTCACCATAAACGTAGCAAAAGTAAAACTCATTAAATTTAATGACTACGAAAATTTACATCAGTTTATTACATAACCGGTACTAATTGTTCATATTTTTTAGCTTTAATTTTAAAAGAAATATAATGAATCTCTGTTGATGTATTTGATAATGAAGAGTTATCAAAATATGAATTTTCTATTAATTCCAGTTTCTATGAGACAAACGTGTCAAACATAAATGTGAAATAATTTAATTAATGTTTGTTCATAGAATTATGTACAGTATAAAACTTCATAATTTTTCTGATAGTTTGAAGTTTTTGAGGTTTCCAAATTACGTATAATACTTTTTATTTTAAAGAATACAACTTTTTTTTATTTAATATTTGAAAAAAAAATCCTTAATAAAATTACTTAAAAATCAAAAACAAATCATGTATTTTAAACAATAATTCATTGTTAGTGGATTTTTTGAAATGTCACTTATACTATATTTATATAATGAGTGTTTTTTTTTAAAAATTAACTTATAATTTATTTAAACACTGCCCTATACATGGGTATATTTTTTTTGACACATCACTTGCTAATCAAGGAATAAGTGATTTATTTCTTTGCATGAATCATTCGTAATGATGATTCTTTTTTTTTTTAGTATGCATTATTTTTGCTAATTTTAGAGCTTTTATTATATATAAGATAATTACAGTATTAGAAGCTTTTTGCTAACCTCTTTTAAGTAAATTGTTTACTATTAGCGATTATTTTAAAACATAAATCCCCAGTAACAGATATATTTAGGATTTTTTTAAAATCAAAATTATTAAATATCTTACACTGCCTGATCTTAATGAAACCGTGATCCCTCGATTACGACTTAACGTCCCAAACCTCCATGCGATAGAGGAAAGTACATGAAATAGAAACCAAGTATTTTTGTATGCATGTTATATATCTTTAGAAATCCTCAATCTCCTGTAAAAACTTTTTGGGCTCATAGATATTCGAGCTCTATATTTTTCTTTAAATTTTGTAATTTTTTATATATGTACATCCTTTTTATAAACATCTTAACATTATTTCAACAATAAAGCAAATGTTTTATATATTTTTTAATGAGTACCTATACTTTTTTGATTAGTTCAGGGATCCCTGTTTGATTTTTTTGTAAGTTCAATTTTGTCCACTCTTTACGTATTTTATTTCAATACAATTTCTTCTAATATATATTTCAACTGTCACATTATTATTCCTATTACTTTCTTTAGATCTGGAATTACCAGTTCGATAACAAAATAATTTCAATTTAAAATGAAACTATCTGTAGGCTGCAGCCTCCCGAATTATAATTTGACCTATTCTAGTGAGATAAGTCCACTATAAATGTACTTGTCTGGTGAAAAAAAACCCAGAATATTCGAGGGATTTCTGCGATCGCTATAATGCCTACTTTCGATGTGCCTTCATTGTTAGGCTGCTCGCCTGATTTTTTAATTGAAAAAACTTTTTAATTGTATATAATTTTATAATAATAAATTTGGGACTAATTACTGCATACTTTTAAGTTTATTGCAAGTCTAATTAATGTTACTCTTCAACGCTTTTTAAAATTAAAAAAAAAGAACTTTTATAATCAGCCAAATTATACTAATAACAACTATTTATATATATTTTTTTAATGTATTTTGATGTGATACAAATGAAAACAAATTAGCAACTAAGCTTGATAATGCTTTGCAAATTATGAAAATTTAATGTTATTTTTAAATTGTTATTTTGCATAAATCAGTGACTATATTATCTGAATTTTTTCATGATACACTTTCTAGAACAACTGTCTTGCATTGTATAAATTTTTTGTAAATTTATTTTTCTGAAATATAATATGAAAATAGGTTATTTATTAAAGACGAATTTTCGATGTATAATAAATGTTTATATCGAAAAATGAAAATCTTCTGATGAAGTATAAGTAAGTGGTAAGAGTAAACAATCTTCAAAAAAAGAGAAAAGTAATGTCCAGCATCACACTATTTATATATTATATCATACAAAAATACTCAAATAGGTTTTATATAATGTTTTTACTTATCTCAACGACATTAGTTTTTTTAATTAAAAAAAATGTTGTTACTTAATTTATTCTTTGCTATTATAATGTGCCAAGAAAGTTCTATCTACTACATTTCAAATGAAAAAAACGTAATTGCATTTTGAAATGGTTTCCTTTACTAATCTATGGACCTTGGACAACTCAAGTGATAAATAATTTTCAAGTTATGTTCAAACAATTCATTTTTATATTCTAAAATGTAAATAAAACTCTGCTTGCAGTTATTTTTTATTATTGAATGTTTTTCTTTTTATAATTGTGCATAGATGTAATTACGTGATTATTTCTGATATGATACGTGGATACATGTATAGAATAGTTTCATGCAAGTTCGTGGGATCTGCTAAATGTATTACTTTTTTTTTATAGTCTCTGCCGAAATCGCAAAAGTATCTCATTATTTTGTAAAAATGAAGCGACTTTTTGATTTATCAGTTCAGACTAATTGTAAGTGTTGTATGAATTGTCACAGTGTATTTTTTTGAGATTAATTCTAAAATAAATAATTTTTTCTCCATTCTGTTAATTTCCATTAATTAGTTTCTGAGAACTGTTAGAAATATAGTGCCGAAAATGTTTAAACATGCAAAACATTTTTAATTCGATTGTTTCTTGAGGGGAATTTGCAACTGTTCAATAAAACTAATTTTCTTATTAATTAAATTGACTTACTTTTAATCTGTGATTATATATACTTTTATATATATATTTTGATGAAATTAGCATAGTAGTTTGAATGCTAGACTAATTTCCAAACTCTTTGTCTAGTTCCAAACTGTCTCGGAATTATATTTTAAATTAGTTATTATAACGGGAAAATATTTCTTAGAATTTTTGCCAATATGACAGAACTTTCTTGGCTCATTTATACATGTCTTTGTATGAAAAGTGAGTATAATTTCACTTTAACAATAAGACTAAAAGTAAATAGAGCCTCTTATACGATTTGCTTCCTTAAATTTGTTATTTACTAACAGTTCTATTATTTAAATTAATTTTATAAATGTTAATACATAAGATTTTTGTATTATATTCAAGTTATTTTATTTTTTTATATATTCTGTAAAATAATAGAATTCATAAAGAACAATTGTTTATACCTGTAAAACACTGTTTATTTTATTTACCTTCTTTGGATATTTGCCTTTAGTGATGAATAATTTTTTTAGAAAAAATTAATTTTCTTAAATTGGTTTGCCTAGTATAAATTTTCTTTTCTTTCAATCTTCTTGACATAATTTTGTTAAGTGTATTTCTGTACTTTTTTTAAAATTTGTGTCTATATATTTATGGTATGTTTACTTCTTCTCCAGATTTAACTTCTCTATCTTACTTAATACCAGACATTTCCCTACTGTGCATGAATCCAGATGTTTCTAGAGGTCTGGTGTCTGGTTAGGTTCTGTGCATCCCTTATACTTAAGATTCTTTCAAACCCACTCTGGTCATTACTTCCAATTAATCCAGTCGCAAAGAGACGTTTCTGAGATTCTTCGCTGTAAATACGTGATTCAAATGTTGGTTACTCTCTCAGGAATCTACATTCTTTGATGGAGCTGTACAATAGTTTACATTGAGAAATTAGCGTTTTTCAACGAAAATTCTCACAATCGTTTTTGGAACATATCTCTCACTGACCACCTTTTGTCTTCATTACCAACCCAGTCATCGCTTACCAAACTTAATTTAAATGTGGGATTCATTTTGGCTTCAAATTAAAAAAGTAAGACAGTAATTCTATAGTAAGTATAAACTAGGAATTTAGTTAATATGTAATGTATTCTATTCTCAAATTCAATAGCACTTCATATGCAGTGAAGGGTCTTGTTTATATGACGTCCATTTGTTCAATTATGATCAAGTGATATTCTGTTTGATTCATTGGTGCTATGATGAACAATATCTGCTCCAAATTGTCCAGAATAAATGTACCCGTGTTATAACCGGGGCTCCGTTTAAGCCATAAATGTGAATATACAAGCTTGATAA
The DNA here is from genome assembly GCA_026182355.1 of Hermatobates lingyangjiaoensis. Lineage (NCBI taxonomy): Eukaryota > Metazoa > Arthropoda > Insecta > Hemiptera > Hermatobatidae > Hermatobates > Hermatobates lingyangjiaoensis. Next base: position 4,048,805 of record JAPFBL010001926.1, read on the forward strand.
GAAAGTGGTGTACTTGGATCCCTACATTGCTGGACTTACCATGACAAAAATGCCCATCCAAATCTCTTTGCCCAAGCCCTTACTTCAGACGTCAGTCTTACCAAACCCTTCAAATATCTATGGAACTTTCTTTTCTCTGTAGACCTCCTCTCACGACATCGAACTACTGCTAGTAGGGACCACTTAACTACCCTTGACCTGTGATGATATATGGACTCGAAAACGATTATCACATGAACTAATAAACAAGTTTACAGTATTACTTACTGACCTCTCCACTTATAGTAGCAATGAAGTCAGCAGTAGTGGTCTTTGTCCTTTACTGTTAATTGTGATAGTTACTATAACTAACAGTTCGTAGCTCGTCGTTGATCCTTTTTATAGTTTTATTACTTTGCCATAAGTAAAGTATAGTTTCAGTAAAGATTTTACAAATTTACACGTTTTAAGGCCCGCAAAGTCCTTTTTTGACATTTTTTTGATGATATCTGTGTGTGGTTGGATGGTGTGTGTCCAATATTTTGTTGGCACGCCATAGGCAACGTTTGATGGATCAATTTCATATTTTATAGTGGAGATATGTCCTACTCTTTTGGCAATATTGCATTTTGAGAAAGTCACTTTTTTGGCAAAATGGAATTTTGAAAAAAAGTTTTTTTTCCTTAACTGTTGACTCTAAGTGATGAAACTCTAATTGGAATTATAATTACACTGACATAAAATGGCTGAAAAAACCTCAGATTTTAAAACAACTGGGTCGGTACTTTTTGCAGTAAACAGTAAACATTTTTATATGATTGATTTCGAAAGCTTGTGGACACGACACAGGCCACACCGTATTGCCTTATAATAATATTAGACTGTTTCACATAGAGTCCTATCATCAGCATCACCTTACTGAGGAAGGTTTGTAACTCCTTTTAGTTTATATATTAGTTTAAAATGTTTGTTTTCCCATATTCAAATTCAATATTTTTATGCATATTTGTTTTTTATTGTAGGTGGAACCTGACGATAAACACTAAGTGTTCGAAACGAGTTGTTTGATTAAATCCTTTTTTGAAGACTTAGTTTCTTTCCTTTCTAATCATGAGTAAATAACATACATTAACTGCTTGCATAGCTCATTATGACTTAAAATTCACTTGATAATTCATTAAGTAATATAGAAATAGAGAAGTGAGTTGTGGCAATTCTTTCTATGTGAGCTTTCTGAGTAATTTGACTATTTGTCGAAATGCATCGGTCCTTAGTGTTGTACTACTGAACAACATAGTAAAGAGTATAGAACAATACACTTACTACGATCGATATTTAGGATAATAGTTGGTCGTCAGGAGAAGATGAGTAGAGATAAAGAAGTAGAGGGGATAGTTGAAATTGAAACTCGGATAACATCTAAAAACTCGTTTGTTGCAATGACACCATTGTCTGCTCTCACCACACTGGAGTTTTCTCAACAGCACAACTTGCTACTCACACTGGACAGCACGGCTCCATGAACTCACAATTCATAGTAGCCTTCTTAGGTTACTTCTAATTGAGCCTTCCATCAAGAGGTCATATATGTTTATTTTCGAGGTCACCTGAAGAGTCCTATAAATTGTCACTTCTGATTTGATCCAAGACCAACGTGGATGGCAACGAAATGACCACAGTCGTATTTGACAGCTTTTCTTCGTCGCAGATTATGAATTTTCTGTTCTCTTCCTTTATATTTATAATCTCTCTGCGATTCCTCTCGTAAAACATTCCTTTGGTTATCAAAATTGTCCAACAATTATTCTCCGATAAGTTGTATTAGTTTCCTGTTTTCGTCATATACCTTTTCACATCTAGGAAAACTTTGCACGGCGTTCGTTGGATACAGTAGTGATAGTAGGTGCTTATTGCAAGCTAGAGATGTGGAACATGTTGACACCATTTTTAAGAATCTTTAATGGATATCTTAGTAAAAATTGGTTCAGTTGACATATTCCACTTAGCCGTTAGCTCTGGCAATACCAGTGTCGTTAGATGGTGGTCAATACCGTTCCCTTCAATGTGTTCCTTCAACTTATTAGAGATTCAAGCAGTTCTTCAATATCTGATAATCACAGCTGGATTACCAGAATTAGCCAATCATTTGTAATTTCAACTTTTTGATATGAGTTTGTGTTGCTACTTTAATTATACAAAATTGAAAAGCAATGCTCAGGACAACATGTTTGTAATTTTTATTAATAGAATCAAAATGATGATATATAATAATGTGAAGCGGGAATTTTTATTAATATTAGATCAACCTTTTTACCTGCTTTCTCAACTGATGTGATACATTTGACCTAATTTAAAATCACATTACCAACTTAGTGACTCAAATTTCAATTGTATTAATCTTATTTTATCTTTTCCTCTGTTAGTTTGACATCTCAGGATCAGTTTTTCGAGAACATTTCTTACCTTCCTTTGATTCAATTAACTATGCTCTGGATATCCCATAATTCCCTATCTTCTTTAACTTTGTACAATAATCTCCACGTATGAAGTAACTATTGTAATTAGAGACTGAATTATTGTGTAATAAATCTTTATTTTGGGAATTCATTTTGTACAGATCGGATTTTTGGTGTCAGTTCTTTGCTTCAATCCATCATTAAGGCCGGGTTCCTCCTGAGTGCGTCGGTGGTTTCAGTATAACACCAGAGGGATGACTAACAAATCATCGCATTCCTCCAACTTTATTTTTACCATCATCTTTCAAATCCACTTATTCAATTGTTACCTCCTTCAAACACTTTTAAACTTCATTCCTAATATCAACTTCATTATTACTTTTAGCTGGCATTCCTTTATCTTAGAAGCTTTTATTTTTTCTTTGAATACTTCATTCACCATAAATATTTCCATTCATTATCATTTTTTTATTGTATTATTTACTTCAGATCTCTGATTTAATAATAAAAAGAAAACTACTTCTTAATTCCTTTTTCATAAGCCTTGTTGGCTTTAACACCTTTAGGTTGAGCTTGAGTTGATGCATCATTTGTTCCAGTTACTCCCATTTTCTTTCTGTTTAGGATGCCCACCGTCATTACATTCTTCATCCGTAATTCACACAACATTTCTATCATCTTTCCTGCAAACTTCTTTGAGCGTATATAAACTTGTCGATTTATCTCTCTCTCTCACTCTCTCTTTCTCTCATATCTATCTATCTATGTATCCATCATGATTTGTTTTCTTGACCCAATATTTATATGATGTAATTTTTTTCAGGTTTGAGGTCCAATGATTTTAAACTAGTCCTTTTGCCGACGTTTCGACATATATTTATGTCATCTTCAGGGCTTGGAAATCTGTTTATGTTGCAGCATTCTTATTTAATACTGTTAATAGTAGCCATCATGAAACAGTATTAAATAAGAATGCTTCAACATAAACAGATTTCCAAGCCCTGAAGATGACATAAATATATGTCGAAACGTCGGCAAAAGGACTAGTCTAAACTCATTGGGCCTCAAACCTCAAAAAAATTACATCATATCTATGTATCTATCTATCTCTATATCTCTCTGAGTTTGATCAAGTTGAATTTTATTTAATGTTAATATTTTACTCGCTTTTGTTTCATATCCGTACCAATGCAAACAAGAGTCTTTAAAAGTTCCTTTATCACCACTCAAAAATATTTTTCTTGAACTTCTGACCCTGAAAGACAGTTGCTGTGAGTACCATATTTTATGAATATTCAATATCAACTACAAATCTAGAATCGAAGGGGTTTAATTCAAATGAGTGTTCACAAATTTTTTGCTAATCAGAAAAATTTTATTGTGAATTAAAATCATGAAATAACGAATAATATTATTTTTTTGTGAATAATATTAAGAAAGAAAGTTTTCAAATAAAGAGGATAAATGTCAGAAATGTAGATCAACCCCAGGTGTGTTCGACCCGTCCTCCCACTGTGTGCCCGTGAGACTGTCCTCTGGAGGAATCCCAGGACTTTCTTCCCTCGCCGAATACAGTGGCCTTGGTCTTTCCATCATCACTAGACCAGACTTGCTGACTCCCACGAACAGCAGCGTTAGTACTGTGCCTGTTCTGACCTCCTAATTCCCTTGTGTGGCTCCCTGACGCTCCAAGTTTTGTCTTGTCGTCATTAAAGCTCCAGTTTCTTTCTCCATACACTGTAGCCACTGGACGTTGTCCTTTAGATTGTGATATGTCTGTTCCAATCTTCCCACCTTCATCCTTAGGCTGAAACACAAAAATATTGTAAAAAAAAACTATTCAAGCATAATTTTCTTAATATGTAAATAGTTAATAATAACATTCAGATGCAAAAAGACAATTATGATGAATTGGAACAATAATTTTTAACTATTGTATCCTATATGCTTGGTTGCAGGATCTCATCTTCAGTACATTTCTAGGAGCAAACATTTTAGCAATAAGCAAGTCAATTGTTTAGTAGATTGTTCGCTTAAAATCTTAAACTTAACCTAATACAAGTTTATTAGAGTAGAGTTTTTTTTTAGAAGGACTTAAATTGTACAGAGTTGGGACTGAACAAATATTTCCCTAGGGCTCGGAATAAAATCTAGAGTCATAATTATGATAGAAATTAATAAACGGTAAGCACGTAGTGGATTTACGTATATCAAATTGGATAACCAAATCCAATCGTATCTACTACAACGATTAACAGAATATAATTTTCGAAATAAATCCGTATATACAATATCTGTATATTCAAAGAAATGCCTAAGTGCTCAGGGTCCCTTCCTTATGTAGTGTAGATACCCTAATTGTTAATTGACTTGATACTATGTTCTCGCTATGTCTCTGTTAGTTATGCTTGAGAGAATAGTTAGTGATTGTCCTCAACTATGCTTTATTAATCAGTACAACTTTTTAATATTAGTGGGAGAATTTGGTTATCACCTAAATTTGGTATTGGTTCTTTGAAGGTTGAAATGGTTGTTGGCAATATTATACCCTTGAACGACATGTGCTAGTCTCACAGTCATTGTGGCCACAAACGGCAGAGTACAGTCCCTGTTGGGCCAGAGCCAGTCCCTGTCACTGTGCGAGAAGCAGATACATCTCTCTATTTTCCTTGGAAAGAAGGCAGCTACTGACTAGGTAATGATCAGGTCTAGTATTCTACCAGAGCTAGAATGCTGGTACTTGAATTTTTTTAGCTATTTAGCCGCATTAATGGATACGCATAGGACGACTAAGAGCCAGTTCTCATTGAGAACGACTTAGTGGATCAATAGTCGTATTCAACTCACACAATCCAAAGTTAAAGAACTCTCGAAGCCGTGTCTCATTGACTGTGGTAAACGGCTTTACTAACCAAGCTCTTAAAGACTTCAGCAACTATTGCTATTCGTAGATTACAGTTGTACTGAATAAATAATGCTAAAGCATGATTTGAAAGTTATATAGTAGGATAATTTGATTCAAAATTTGCACTCTAGGCCTTCTCTTTTCTTGATTTTTAAGACTTGATTCTTAAATGGCTCTTGGCTACATCACGTCATGCCTTGGGGTAGCAGAGCAATTCGTTGTAGACAGCATCTATCTGGCTAAAGGTAAAATGCTTTACGATGGTGGTCTTCTTATCTTAAATAACAATCACTGCTCCGCCTGGCATATTTAGTAAAGCCCGTCAGGTTTCGGTGAATCACCCCTGTTCACATTAAAAACAACTGGTATGGGCCCCAGGCACTTTAGTGTCTGGACCTGCCACATGGTGTTGTCCTTCAAATCTACGGTTTGGTCGACATTTGTCGCTGTATAGAACAGAATGTTCTGCAATGCACTGTAAGAAAGAATGTCGAACTAGAGCACCGAACCTTTACTGGTAAGACACATTTTCAACTTTTCGTCTTTTTTATTTATACGTAGAGTAACGGTTGTAAATTATTACCAAAACCATAAACTTTCTGAATAATTATAAAAATTGGGAATTACTTTGGCTTTGTAGCTCAATAGTTTGTGTTATTAGCTTTACATCATTGTGAACATGAGGATATAGGTAATATAACCTAAGCTAGTAAAGCTGAACTCATTGCAGATTCAATATTATTACATTACAACGGTTCCTCTTGTACACATACCATAGGGCTGCCCTGGCAGACGACAGCAGCTGTCAAGAGAACAATCAACATTGTCTTCATCTTGCCGGTAATCCTGAGAAGCAAACGTTACTTTAACAACACATAACAATAATGTACAACAAAATGACATATTATTAGTATGAAACTTTAATTACACAAATTTTTTTGCAAATTCTAAAAAAAGACGCCACTATTCTTGTAGATTCCGCTTTCATTGTACATTTACCTATTTTTCTTATACAATTATTCTCTTTAAATTATAAATAAATCAAAAGAAATATAAATTAATAATTAATTAGTTATTTAACTTGAGGAAATTTTGTATTAGAAATTCAAGATTAAAAAATAAAACGACCAAACCTCAAAAAATAATTTTTTTTAATTTACTTAACGTTTCAGGCATCTATCTGGCCATCTCCTAAATTCAAAGTTACTTACAAACTACAAGAAGTTCTATCATAAATAACATATCCAATTCTGTACCTAATACTAATCTTTAAGATTAGTCTAAAATAAGAATGTTAAATTAATATTTGGTATAGAATGGGATATGTTAAATTAAGATAAAACTTGTTTATCTTAGTATTTCTCTTTATTCACATAGAACAAGATAGTGGCTTTGCATACTGAATATAGCCATAAGTAAAATAATAAGAGAATAAAACCATAAATAACTTAAAAAGTAGTTTGTATTAAAAAATTGTGTATTTCAGGAAAATGAAAGTCTTTTTGTTATTAAATCTTTAATTTTTTTTAAAATGAAGTAAAAAAATAACATTTAAAGTTGATTATCATCTGTGAAGCTCCTATGACTTATAAATACAATTAAGCACATGTATATTTTTCAAAAAAATTGATTGAAAATAAAAAATCGAAGAATGAAATAATTACATTATGTTAATTAAATGACTTTCAAATACAAAACAACTAAAATATTTTTAAAACAACAACAACATAATCTTTTTTAACATTTTAAGAATAATGTGTAAAAAAAAATTGGATGAAGCAGACGAAGGAGCCGATATACAGTTTGATATTATACATCTAATGCAGATGTATACTATAAATTACTGAGAACATTGTGTCAGATGTTTTATGCTAATGTTTAAATATTTAAACGGTCAGCTTGATGTTGCTATTGATATATTTATCCTTATTTTGTATCGCTATATGGATATAAATTTGGCCCGAACCCCTAAATAAGCTCCATAGATCTCATTATTACTATTTTTTTACATGTAGATCACCTTTGAGTTTCCGTAGAACCTAAGGTTGGACTCTCAGGGGGTCCAAGGTGACCACTCTGAGAATCTATAGGATACAATAAATGCTGTCATAATTAATTTGAACTATCCTTTCAGGTGTTATTGTTTATCATCAAACGTTTTTGAATTGTGCACATCTATAAGAATAACTAAGGATGAACGGAAAGACAACATAGCACATAAATGCAAGGTAAGACGATTCAAATTAATGTTGATTCATGTTTACTATCTGTGTGTGATACAAACCTTATTCATTTTACAGTTCAGATGAGTAAGTGCTAGAAATTAGTTGGTTTTGTAATTCTTGAAATCAGAAAGTAATGTATTTTGAGCACGCAGAGCTGTTCTTCAGTATTATCTACTTACAGTGAAAAGGTAAAGAAGGAAATAATCCATTTGTTTTTCATAAAAAGAAATGAACTATTTGTTTGTTTTTGAGACTTTGTTTGTGATTTCAGTTTTAGTAGAGGATGAGCTCTTACTAATTGGCAGTGAAACTAAAGAGAATAGTAAGTATGACATGCTGAATTCATTATCTAGAATATATATTTTAACTCAATATTATGTGAATTGTACGAATTGTAGATCATTAACTTAATATACTTATAAATAATTAGATTTCACAGTGAATATATGAAATAAAAATCAACACAAACTATTGTAAGAAATTAAAAAATGATGCTAAAATCTTAAAACAGAAATAACAGGTCTTCATCAATTCAAAAGCGACTTTGGCGAAGACCTGTTTTTTCATTAAAATATTGTAATCCCATAACTGTATTTCTTGCTGCGGTTATATATATATATATGTATAATTAAAGTTACAGTTAGAGAACACAAGAAAAAGGACTAACACTCACGAATCTCGATAATTTCGGCGTTTTGCCGTCTTCAGAAGAGAAGAAAAAAAAAGAAAATAAAAAGGAGAAGGAAGGAATGAAGGAACGGAGACGTAAATGCGTCTACTGGCCGATATCATAGATATATATATATATATATATATATATATATATATATCAATAATCAAACCACAACATGAAATGGGAAAACAAGATCTTTCAACCGTATTAAGCGGTCTTCGTCAGAGTCAAAAACAAAGTTGGTTTTTTGACTCTGACGAAGACTGCTTGTTACGGTTGAAAGATCTTGTTTTCCCATTTCATATTGTGGTTTGATCATTGATTGTTATTTCACGTATTTCTGAGAAATCCTTATATATATATATAAATCTTAACAGAATTATATATATATTGTATTAATGCCTAAACCACTGTAAGAAAATCAGAAAAATGAGTAAAATCGTTCAACCAAAACAAGTGGTCCTCATCAAAGCCTCACTGTCAATGATACTTTAGTATGACACTTTTACCGTGAAACCTTGTTATATATTGAAATATGAAGAAGTTCATAGAGGGGAAATTTATTGAACAGTTCAAATAATGATTGAAGGATTCCATCATGGAGTAGAATTTTTATTATAGATTCCCGTTTTTTCTGCTATTATATCTTAAGTCACCGATAGAATTTTTCATTTTATCTATTATATTTAATACTATTTTATTTTTCTTTGGGTTGGCTCCAATTTTTACTAAGTAAATCGAAATTATTGTTTAATAGTTCAATTTTTTAGATGGTTTTAAAATAATATTTACATTAAATGAAATTTAACATCTAGATATATTACATTTTAATAATATATTTCACATATACATATCAATGATCAAACCACAATAAGAAATGGGAAAACAAGACTAAGATCTTTCAACCGTAACAAGCGGTCTTCGTCAGAGTCAAAACCATGATGTTTCTGCTTCTAGTGATTCAGTTGGGTTTTGACTCTGACGAATACCGCTTGTTACGGTTAAAAGGTCTTAGTCTTTTTTCCCTATTTCATAATTTTGTTTCATATAATACATATTCATATAATATTTCAATTTTAATAAGAAAAGAAACTGCTAGTTTGATTCAGTCTTAATTTTTAATTTTGTGATATAGATTTCATATACTTACTATAGGAAGGTAAGGAGGTAGAGATGTGACACCTAAAAACAGAAATGATTTTTCCAGAACACTATTGAACTGTTTATATAACGGCACTCAAAGGTCAGAAATCACTGATAATTTCTTTACCAGAACTATGTAAAACACGTATTTTAATAAAACTACTGGTGGAATAAAAGGGACTGCAGTTTCAGACAGTATTTCAGATGATAACTTCATTTCACCTTGACCTCTTATCTGAAAATCTTTAAACAAACTGAAGATTAAGTCATAATAATGCATTTAAATTGTATAAAATAGCACTATAGACAGGCTACTTTCATATAAATTTAGGCAATTGCAAATAGATCTGTAATGTTTCGTTGAACTTCGTTCCAGGATTTTCTTTTTTATTTGATCAGCTCCCCTGAATAAAATCAAAAATATGTAACAAACCAAATGCTATAGAAATTTTTCTCACTTCCTGAGTTAACCTTTACAAATTAGTAGGGACTACCAGAAACTATTTTATAAAATGTTGATTATGGCTATTTGTATATAGGGAATTAATAGAGAATCACGGTGCGTTTCCTCCAATCAAAACTCGTTGATCAATTCTTAATTGCTCTTGATATACACCAAAGCAAATAATTTTTTAGATTTAAAGATCACAAGATGTCACCAAATTACAAATATTCTTTATAAACCCTTTAATTAAGAATATAAATCCTCTATGACTTACAGTTTTACCTTAGTTCATAGTACTTTTACAGTCAGATTTCAGAAAATTCCGAAATTATCTTAATAACGTCATTCAGATGCTTTTAGTTCTCGTATAGGCTTTTCTCAACTCGAGCAGTTTTATCGTATATTATCTAGGTTACCTCGTATCGTATATAATATAGTTCCGTTAAGGTTTGTGTATCTTTTATAGTTTACATTTATCGTATTTTAGGCCTTCCATGAATTATAAGGTCGCTCTTGTGTATGAATAGTCGAAAGGTATAGCCAAAATCAAAATAATAATAATAACAATAAACTAAACGTCTAAATAAGTATACATAATTAATAGGTCCGAACTGATTACAAGGGGAAATACAATATAAGTAATGACAAAACAAAACTTATATAATTCAATTTAGATAACCTATAACCCACTATTCCCGTAAATAAAACTAGATACGAGGTAACACCATAGCTGAAGTCTTGTTCGACTAATACCATATTTTAGAAAATTTCAAAAAAATACCTGTAGGATGTTACCTTGTTTCCTTATTTTATGTGTAAAATATAGATAGCGCTCCTAAAGCGAATCATATATCCTCTCCTGATGGTGTCGATTTGTCGAAATATTGAAGTGAGTTTTCGTTGTGTTTTCAAAGTGTTTTCTTTTTCTGTTTGATTTATATGGATATACTCATATATATATAAGTTTCACGGTAAATCACAAACACAGAACAAAGGAACAAACACACTTATTGTTTCTAATTTTTGGTTGAACCGTCATCAGGAGAGTTGAGATAGGGACACCAAGCGCACTTTTGAAGCGACGGTTGGAGACCGACGGTTGGAGCGTTCCCTTGTTCTGTGTTTGTGATTTACTGTGAAACGTTTGTTGTCCTTTTGGATAGTTTTCCTGTTTACAATATATATTAAGGCCGGCTCTGACAAGGTAATAAAGTTCACTGTAGGTCCAAGGAGTAATTTTTACTGTTGACAACATTTTAGTATTCACTAATAAGTGAATGAAGTTTTTCAAGGGACATTATTATGAGCGTTTTGTTTAAATATGAAATACTTGCTATGCCTTTATAAATCTTCCAAATCTCCAAAAATCAGTGCTATGAAGTTTATACGATGATCTCTAAGAGGGAAAAGCCATTGTTAAAAAAACTTTTATTAAGAAAAAAGAATACATTTCAAATGGATCCCTGAATTCATTAACATCATGAAGATATCAAGTAAAAGGTCTTCAAGACGAGAAGATCAAAACTACAGAGGAACATCAGTAGTCGTCAAGTACTCGCAGAAAGGTGAAACAGCCAGGTATTCTACTTAAGACTCAGCATAAAAACATTCTGTGTGTAATGCATGTTTGATTTAGCATTGCAGGTTATAAAATTTAACAACTGAACAAAAGCGGCAACAACAGCAAGTAGTAAAGTATTATAAAATACCTTAAGTATGTATGTGTTATGTTTAAATATTATTCTTTGTGCACTTTATTTTAATGAATGATAATTAATTGTAAATAAAATAATACATCTCTTGTAATAAAATATTTGATTTTACATGCATTAATTTTTTATTTTGGAATTTTTCTAAGTACATTTTATTTCGATGCAAATTATTTGAAAAAAATAACTAAACGGGTAAATCTTATTGGCAAAATAGTGAATTCTGCCAGCAGAAAAAAAATATATATACATATATCTATTTCTTTATATATGGATATATATGTTTTTCATAAATAAATATATTTTGTTATTTGATTACTCATATATTGGATTGTATATTAAACGTTACACTCTTACAGAAGAAGTAAGAACACTGTTCCAGATAACTACTTCTAAATTACCGGTTTGGCCCCGGACAAGGATAACCGCATACGCTAAGCTTATGGCCCTATAATTATTATTCTTTTATGATCTTACAAACACAAACACCGATGGGAATATTTTTTCATGATTGAGATAATGGATAACTTTTTGTATGAAATTAATGTATTATTTCTCGAGTCTGCAATAAAAAACAACATCCTGAATTAGAATGACTGTCACGATTACGTTTTTAAGTAATCCTAACGCTGTTAATTTGACTAATTTGAAGCTTTAATAGTAATGACTGAATAATATTACAGCATCATTATTCAGTCTCGAAAACCCATTAACATAACACCAAAGATTATCATCCTGACATGAATATAGACAGGGAAATTTTATACAAAATAAATTGTAAATTATACACGCATCAATATTAATAACAAGATTCTTCAATAAAAAGATGAAATAAAAATCAATGTCTAAACTACAGTAAGAAATCGGAAAAATGGCTGACATCATTCAACCTAAACAAGTGGTCTTCGTCCGAGTCTAACTAATTTTTACTGTTTTTTACAAACAAGTTTTGTAAAAACGTCTGGTGTGATTTTGAGAAAAAGAGGTATTTTAAAGCGTGGAAAGTGCAGCAAAAGGAACAAATAGCTGTGATGGCAAGTCAGGGTAAACAAAAGAGTTCAGGCAGAATTAAGTAACAAATTATCTACTAGCTGATAACCCTATTACACAAACCCTTGAAAACAAAGTAGCGCCTTATTCTTTCATATAAATATTGAGAATAATTATATAAATTGGACAGAAGCTAAAATAATTAAGATCGGCGTTGTTAACAAATATTATCAGATCCTCTTTGATTAAATTTAATAGATGAAATACTATAAACATTAGCAATGATTTATTCAAGCTCGACTCAGTATTGACTAGGGCTATAGCTTTATCTACAAGGATTGACAGGTAGCAGTTAGTTCGTTACTTATTTGTTCCTGAACTCCTTTGTTTACCCTATCTTGCCTTCTCAACTCTTTTTTCCTGCCCTGAATGCCCTTTAAAATATCTCTCTTGACTCTCACCCTTATTTAAATCACACTAGATGTTTTTGCATCTCTTGTTTCAGTATCACTGGACTCTGACAAAGACCACTTGTTTTGGTTGAAAGATGTTAGTCATTTTTCTAATATTTTTATTGTGGTTTAGACATTGTTCCATCGTTCTATACACAATATGATAAAGGCTAACCAGCCCAGACTGAAGTTTAAGGTCAGTATTTAATGAGTATATGTATAAACCTCCAAATAAAATTTTCTTACTCGACTACAATCACAATAATAAATCACAATAATATAATGGTAAAACCACAAACAGTTACAATCAATATTCTCTACGATGTTTACACATTCGTCATAATCTAGTGTAAGTGCATTGCTCAAGTGGCAGCAATCAACTGACATGCTGACTGTGCTATAATATTTATTTTCTCATATTAATATATTGTTTTATAACTCTCCATATTTGAATGTATCTGTTTTTTTGCATAATTTTATATTTATAATAATAATTATTGGCTAATATATACTCATATATAATATTAGTCTCTCTTTCGACTCTTTGACACTTGGTTTGTTCCCCATTACCAGAATGACTACTGAAGGATTTTGGTAAAAGTTATCATGGCCACACTATCTTCAGATTTAATACATTTTAAAGAACAATTTAGTTTAAACAACTAAATAAAATTATCACTCCATATGTGCTAGCAAATTATTTATTAAAATCATCTATGATTTCCTTGATATAGTAATAACGATAAACTCTGAAAGAACTGTTATATGTCTCAATAACACAGTTACAAGAGGGCTTGTAAGTCATAGGACGAGTAAGACACCCACGACGTCCACACTGAACATTACTACCAATAATATATATATATATATTGAAATCTAAATGAGGGGTCTGGTTCTAATGTCTGATTGTTTGATGCAGGACCAAATAAGCTTGACTCATTTTATTGCGTCGTGGAGTCAAACTCGAAGTGGAGAAGTCGACATCGCACGGCAACTGTTCATTTTCTGAGGGAGTACGAGCCCTTATACTATTTGCTGTGTCGGTGGAGATGACTTCATGGCAGAGAAGAAACGCTGTACGTGACTTCGATCAGAGCTAGAAGCCTTCAACTTTGAAAACAGCACGCAATAAAATGAGCCAAGCTTATTTGGTCCTGCATCAACCACTCAGATATATATATATATATATATATATATATATATAAACAATAAATGTATAAACTGTATCTATTTTAATAAAATTTAATAAGTAAGAACACAGTTCTTATTTTCTGGAAATAACTTTCTGTAAAACCCAAATGTAATAGTCTAAGCAAAGCTATTAGTTTGACCTTGGAAAGAGTTCTTTTCTATAATTAGGACGTTGACCGTTCCTAATGGATTAACTAATTTTGTCTACAAATATATCTAAGAATATTTAGCATTATCTATGTATAGATTCAATGATTCAACAATTTGAACTTTATAACACTATAAATTAACACATTTAAACATATTTCAACTGTAAAATTTCTCAATAAAATATCGACAATTCATTTCTTTTGTTTAGTGAAATTGTAATTAAAAAAGCCCAGTGAGAACATAGAGTTTCTTCTGGTAAACAAAATTATATGTATAGCAAGGTTTCACAATAAACACGTGAAAAATAAATCATCGTCCAAACCACTGAAGAATCAGAAAAAAGACTGAGCCTTTCAACGGTAACAAACTGACAACGTCAGAGTCAAAACTGATACCTGAGTATGATCTAAGTCTTGATATTCACACACATACACAGACACGCACGCACACACATACACTCCCACACACACACATACACACACAAGCGCGCGCATATATATATATATATATATATATATATATATATATATGATCAAACCACAATAAGAAATGGGAAAACAAGACTAAGATCTTTCAACCGTAACAAGCGGTCTTCGTCAGAGTCAAAAACCCAACTGACTTAGTCTTGTTTTCCCATTTCTTATTGTGGTTTGATCATTGATTGTTGTTTCACGTGTTTTTGTGAAATCTTTTTATATATCTATATATATATATATATATATATATATATATATTGTAGAGAGGAAAAAGAGCTCTCTACAATATATATATATAGTAGTGGTATATACGAGTATACTGTGGTATATATGTATATATACTGTGGTTTCACAGTAAACCACAGACGCAGTAAAAGAAACAAACGCACTTACTGTCTCAATTTTTCGGTTGAACCGTCATGAGGAGAGTTGAGATAGGAACAACAATCACACTTGCGAAGCAATCGTTTGAGACCTAACCACCTCCAAACGTCACTTCGAAAGTGCGCTTGTTGTCCCTATCTCAACTCTCCTCACGACAGTTCAACCGAAAATTTGAGACAGTAAATGTGTTAGTTTCTCTGTTCTGAGTTTGAGAGACTACATATATATATATATATATATATATATATATATATCAGTTCAAAAACGAAGAAAAGCAAAACACAGAGAGACACACTTACAAACTCAAATTTTTGGATGATCCGTCTTCAGGACAAAAGAGAATAAGTGACCAAGCACGCTGGAAAACACAACGGCAGGAAAGCCGGCAGGATCATACGAAAATTTGAGTTTGTAAGTGTGTCTCTTTCTCTGCTTTTTGCTTTGCTTCGTGTTTGAACTGATTTGCGTCCAGTTTGGATGGTTTTTTAAATTTTAAGAGGTATATATATATATATATATATATATATATATATATAAAGCTTTCACATAAACACGTGAAATAACACTCAATGATCAAACCACAATAAGAAATGGGAAAACAAGACTAAGATCTTTCAACCGTAACAAGCGGTCTTCGTCAGAGTCAAAAACCCAACTGAACACTAGATGCAGAAAACATCTGGTGATGACCAGATAATAATAATAATAATAATAATAATGATATTATTAATAATAATAATAATAATAATGACAGTTTTATTTCTTTATAATTCTGGTGTGTGTCTGATATTTGTGTATTGTAGAGTAGTTAATGTAATGCGGAGTGAATTGCAATTCGTTAAAATTGAAGTGTTAAATTTAAATGGTTAAAAATCGTATAAGAATCTATTTGTGAATTCATGGTTAGATGCATTTATTTAGAAAAAAAAAAGTTTTGTCAATCATAATTAATCTTTTATTGTGACTTTTTCAAAAACAGGACAGGTGCAAAAATATGAATAAATCTGACTTTCCACCTCTTTAACCATACTGTAGACAAAAGTCTGTAAGTCTCAGCCTTGGACTCAACAGCTAGTAAATTACAGTTCTTTACTAAAACGGAATTGACTAAAAATAAAAAGTATAAAAGTTGTTTGCTAAGAACATCTGCATGACACTCAGATGAAGGCCACAATGTACACATAGTATTTAGTAGTCTGATTGGCTGGTCAGACTGTATTGCTATACTGTGATTGGATCCTTCCGACTTATAGAGAATAACTTACCATTGCAAAATACGCCCATGATACATGCAGAACTCAATAATTGTATGCGCTCTCATGAGCCTGTGTTTTTTAGTGATTTCTGTATCTACCATTAGTTTTGACCAGTTTGATGGTTTATTATGGTGGACAAGTCCAGCATTGCGGACAAAGTTTACTTTGTGGCATTCTGTGTGATAGATTCTGCGTAAATACCCTTACATCAATAATTTTTAATAAGTTAAATATTAGAACATACAATATACTATCGTACCGATTGTGCTGTATTTGTGGAGTTACTAAAATATTTGCGTTGTTGCCTGTTTGCGTAGTCAAAGAGTTAATTATATTCTTTTTTTTTTTTTTAGTAGCATTTCCTTTATTATTTTAAAAAATCAACCAAAAAAAAACCTTCACATACACAAATTCATATACACAAATACACAAATACCACATAACCTATACAGAAATACACAAGTACATGGACGCAAGCACGCACGCATGCACGCGTACACACACACACACACACACACACACACATACACACACACATACACACACATACATACATACACACACATTAAAGAACAAAAAATATTACTAATGAAATTTGAACCATAAATCACAATTTTTCCAATATATAATCTCATTTATTTAACATTGTATAATTTGCTGTATATTGTTTGGTGTACTAATCGTAATTATGGAAAAGATATATATTCTTTTCTATAATAATTTAAAGAATAATTTTTATATTCGGTAATAAAATTCAATTTGGTTTTTTCTTCATGGTCTATATGATTACTTAGTTGTATTTTTCACTCTTTTTGATACTGTTTTTCACTTCAGTATCAGAAATTCGGAATCAAAATGTTCTGAGTACCACATACTTTTGAACATGGAAATTTTTGTATTCACTAATCTTTAAATAGATACAATAGTGCATAATAGTTTTTTAACATACTTTGTTTCAAAATGCTCCACACAAAGTACTATATGTTCTTTTGGCCATAGAATTACAATAGTATATGCAATAATTTTTCTCTCTACATTAAACGTAAAATATATAACATTCTTGTTAATCATAATGTAAAAGTACCTTATGAAATTAACATCTAGTTAATTACTGTTCAAATATCCTTTTCATAAAATGATAAGTTATTGCCCATATAATAATTTGACAAAGGTCTGGTTTGTCTGGGGGGCGACCTTCCTTTTCTAATTACATATGTCTGAATAATCGTAAGAATTTTACAATAAAATGTGAAGAAGCTGATGATTTGATTTTTCTGTCAATTCATACATATTAAAAGAAAATTACTAAAAAGTGCTTTCATAAAATATGATTTTGAAACATATCAATAATTGCTCAGACCTTTTAGGAGTAAAAAAAATTCACATGAACATGAACTCTTATTGTGTGTGCATTTTTGTACGAATATGGTGTGTGTATGTAAGTGTGTATGGAATCAGGTGGAAATTATTGTCTATATACGTATCATACATTGTATATCATACAAATATATAAAAGGTATTGTTTTCTTGACCACAATTTACTAATAAACACTTTTTCTTCTTATTGGTGTTTTGTCAGGGTTAATATACGTAATCACCTTTTCGCCAACGTTTCGTCTTTATTTTAAAACATCCTCAGGGCTATAAATCAAGGCTAACTTCTAATACCGAACCAACAAAACCGTTATCTAGATAAAGTTTTATCTAGAAGCTAGCCTTGATTTATAGCCCTGAGAATGTCTTAAAATAAAGACGAAACGTTGGCGAAAAGGTGATTCCGTATATTAACCTGACCAAACTCCAAGAAGATGACAAAGTGTATACATATATATATACATTGCAGTATATGGTATATACATATCTGGCAGATGAAAACAGATTTCAACTGTGACAACAAAAACTATAAGAAACTAACTTATTTTATTTTATAAGTTTTATATCATAAGTTGGAATTTCATTAGCGGTTTTGTGCGGTGAGGAGGGTTGGAAGAGTGGGGCTCGGAGCCAGACAGGTAGTCGACGTGCGAGCCTGTATTAGAGAACTGATTCATCCTCTGCACCCCGATGTTTCAATTGTGAATATATCCTTGTGTGATTATAAAACAAAAGTGTACCTATAATTGAAACCAAAATATTATATTTGTAATTTACATTCACAAGTTAAATAACTATGGAACCAATAATAAAAGTTAGTAATAGTTATAAAAGTTACGAAGGAAAACTAGTCATTCTTGATCTCAATATGAATGTTCCCAAGTCATGCATGTAAGTTAATTATATTATTAATTTATTTTTTTAAATACACTTTTAATTATAAATTTTTCTTTATAAGTATGCTGATGTATTACTTTTGATTATTTAGTGGATTTAATATAAATATTTCCGTTATATCAGTAATCTATTCATTTATAAAATAATTTAGGATGTTTATTACTTGGTAATTGTAAACTTTGTTTTTGTCAACTTGCCGGCATCATATTTCCTCATATGAACAAGATACGCATGTTTTGATTTGTCCTTATTAAATACCGGCCCAGTCTTTAAAATAGATGTGATGAATTGTGACAGACATTGACTTATATGTTTATATGTGTATATTTACACATATAAGTTACTTACAACATACAAAATAAAAGAAGTTAGTTTCTTTTAATCTTTGTTGTCACATCTGAAATCGGTTTTCATCTTCCAGATTTGTATATATGCTGCAGGTATATAAGTAAGTTGAAATATCTTTCATTTGACATTCATCAATTTCCCCACCTGCCTTCCCACACTCCCACATACACACACCACATACATACTGATATGCACACACATGCATACACAATAAGAGTTCATGTTCATGTGAATCTGATGAAGGCTAATGTTGCTTCTGGTGATTACTGTGGCAATTCATATTTTTTTTTTACTCCTAAAAGGTCTGAGCAATTATTGATAGTTTCAAAAATTACTTTTTATAGGAACACTTTTTAGTAATTTTCTCTTAATAAGTATGATTAGGCAGAAAAAACAAATTTTCAGCTTCTTCAGATTTTATTGTAAATTCTTACGATTACTATAATGGAGCAAGGCAGTTTTCTCCTCTTGTTTCCTTCGAGAATATGTCTCTTGTTTAGCAGCAGTAATCAATTGATGCCCAGTCTGTATACATATAATGAACCACAATCCATATTCAGAATTTTCCCATTCCGTTATGATTGTTTAGTGTTTTCATATAGCCAATCAGTGTTCTAGTATATTTCAGTGACAGTTTATTTGATATATATGCTTTATTTAGACAGTTTTTAGTACAAACTGTAAGATCACTTTAAAAACGAGTTCCTGAGCACTATTTATCATATGTACATTTTTTTGCTCACCCTGTTAATACAGGGTCCTCAATATTAAAAGTACAGTTAAATATTGAAAGTATTTAATATTTTATATGAAAATAAAGTATTCATTATTGAAGCCTTTAGAATCATATTTTTAAAGAGCATTTAAGTTAATATTTAAAGAGCATTTGCATTTTGTATTGAGAATTTTCTTAATAAAGAAATAACTTATACATATTTAAAATGTATCATTATTTTAATATTTCGAAAACCTAGATAATTTTGAGAAATGAAAATTATAAAGAACCGATTACAAAAAGAAATCTATTAGTGTTCCTCTTTGGTGAATGTTTACAGCGCATCTCATCGCTTTTAAAAAATTGGACATCTCTCCTATTTTCAGTGGTGGAGCCGAATTATTAAATAAAATTGTGAACAATTGTCTAAGGAAACAAAAAAGTTGTGGGTGTGAAATTTTGTGAGTAGGTTGTGGTTCATTATATATTGGATATACAATGCACAGCTAGCTTACTCCTGCGAAACAACAGACATGTTTTGTAAGAAGACGAGAGTCAAGTGCATTGATCTAACATATAGTAACTGCCTTAATTGTACAATCAAATGGAAAGAGCCAAATATGCTTTTTCTATCCATTGACAGATTTTAAAAAAAAAACTATAGTTGAACGTGCTATCATGCAATGTAATTTTGAAACCCTAGTTAACTTTGAGTTTTCTTCTTCTATTTTATCTAAATTCTTCTCCAAATTTTATTCTGTTTATTTTACTATTATTTTTATTTTATTTTACTTGCCGTTGCGTCTACAACGTGCTTGGTCTCTCTTTCTCTTTTCTCCTGAAGACGGATTGCCCAAAAAATTGAGTTTGTAATTGTGTTTCTTTACTTTGTGTGTTACTCTTCTTCAATTTTGAACTCCTATTGTTTATTAAGTGGATATATATATATATATATATATATATATATATATATATATATATATACGGTACTGTTTTCTTGACCACAAAATATTCACAAAACACTTTTTCTTTTTCTCGGAGTTTGGTCAGGGTAAATATATGGAATCACCTTTTTGCCAACGTTTCGTCTTTATTTCAAGACATCCTCAGGGCTATAAACTAACAAAAAGCAATAAACAATGGACATTTTTTCATTTATACTTTAAAAACATCATAAACAAATTGAAAAAAGAACTTACTGAAGGCTTGGTTCTGTTACATTTACAAACAACCGTTAACTGTCATTACATGTGCTGTTCCAAGCGACAAATTATTGAACCACTGTTTTTTTAGTACAATCCATTATATATAAACATATATACTTATACACATATTATAATATATATCTATTATAATATGTATCACCATAATATATATCTATAATACATTTATAATAAATTATTATTTTAACAATCCTTAAAAATATAAACTAGATAACATTGCATCTTTAACTATTTATGATGGAACTATAAATCCTACTTAAATTGTCTGTATCTGTTTTTCTATTGCAAAAACTAATAATTCTATGCTACTAACAATTCTATTGCAAAAATACTAATAATACTTGCAATAGAAAAACAGATACAGACAATTTAAGTAGGATTTATAGTTCCATCATAAATAGTTAAAGATGCAATGTTATCTAGTTTATATTTTTAAGGATTGTTAAAATAATAATTTATTATAAATGTATTATAGATATATATTATGGTGATACATATTATAATAGATATATATTATAATATGTGTATAAGTATATATGTTTATATATAATGGATTGTACTAAAAAAACAGTGGTTCAATAATTTGTCGCTTGGAACAGCACATGTAATGACAGTTAACGGTTGTTTGTAAATGTAACAGAACCAAGCCTTCAGTAAGTTCTTTTTTCAATTTGTTTATGATGTTTTTAAAGTAGAAATGAAAAAATGTCCATTGTTTATTGTTTTTTGTTAGTTTATAGCCCTGAGGATGTCTTGAAATAAAGACGAAACGTTGGCAAAAAGGTGATTCCATATATTTACCCTGACCAAACTCCGAGAAAAAGAAAAAGTATATATATATATATATATATATATATATATATATATATCTTATATTAGTTCAGATGGTGACCTATAGGAATAGAATATTTTGTAGGTCGAAGTGTTATATACGTGTATTATATAAAAGGAATGTTTTCCAATCTCGACCACATATATTTAACACTATTTTTCTGTCTTATCGAGGTTCGGTCTAGGTTTAATAATGCGACACCTTTATGCCGATGTTTCGTCTATATTTGTAGATATCTTCAGGGCTACAAATATAGACGAAACGTCGGCTTAAAGGTGTTGCATTATTGAAGCTAGACCAAATCTCGGTAAGAAAGAAAAATAGTGTATATTATATATATATATAAAAAGATTTCACATAAACACGTGAAACAACAATCAATGATCAAACCAGAATAAGAAATTGGAAAACAAGACTAAGATCTTTCAACCGTAACAAGCAGTCTTCGTCAGAGTCAAAAACCCTACTGAACACTAGATGCAGAAAACATCTGGTGAGGAGTTGAGAAGAGTGGGAGGGAAGAGTGGTATTTTAAAAGGGTGAAAGCACAGGAAAGGACTAATGTCCAGAAAGGGATGTTTGGGGAAACAAAGGAGTATTGGGACAAATGCAAAGATATGTTGACGATATTCTTTGCATTTGCCCCAATTCTTTAAATAAAGTTGATTTCCTAACAAAATTGAATTCATTAGTGCCGACAATCAAATTTACAATGGAAGAAGAAATAAGTGGTAATTTGCCCTTCTTAGATGTCCTGATCCATAGGTTACCTAATGAGTTACGCTTTAGTGTATATAGAAAACCTATGAATGTACTTGCATACGTTCACTTTTATTCTTCGCATCCAAAAAATGTTAAAATTTCTGTTTTTAGAAATATGTTTTTGAGGGCGTTAAGAATTTGCTCTCCTGAATTTCTTAATGAAGAGATTAATAACATTAGGTCAATTGCCCTTTCATTAAAATACCCCTCTTCTTATATCGATTTAGCTTTGAAGGGTGCTAAAAAAACTTTCTCTAATACTTCAACAGAGCCCCTTTTATTATCAAATTCTATAGTTTTGCCATACCACGATTCATTGGACCCCCTTCCAAGATTAGCCAAACAACTTGATTTTAATATAGTGTTTTCTAATCGTAATAAGTGGGTAATATGTTAATAAAAAACTCTCCAAGCGAATTTGAGTCCGCTGGTATTTATAAAATTCCGTGCAAAAATTGCCATAAAATTTATATTGGTCAAACTGGTAAATCATTAAAGACACGTGTAAAACAACACCAATATAACGTAAGTAGACAGGAAAAAAGTAGTGCCTTATTCTTGCATATAAAAAATGAAAATCATCATATTGATTGGACAGGAGCTAAATTTATTACCTATGAAAAATCAATGTTGTTAAGAAATATTATTGAATCGTCTCTAATTAAATTTAATAGATCTAATATTATAAACATTAGTAACGGTCTCTTCAAACTTGATACTTTCGTCACGAGGGCAATAGCCTCTTCAAAGAGGGTTGACAGCTAGCGGATAGTTTTTTACTTTTTCTTACTGTACTCCTTTGTTTCCCCAAACATCCCTTTCTGGACATTAGTCCTTTCCTGTGCTTTCACCCTTTTAAAATACCACTCTTCCCTCCCACTCTTCTCAACTCCTCACCAGATGTTTTCTGCATCAAGTGTTCAGTTAGGTTTTTGACTCTGACGAAGACCGCTTGTTACGGTTGAAAGATCTTAGTCTTGTTTTCCCATTTCTTATTGTGGTTTGATCATTTTATATATATATATATATATATATATATATATATATATATAAAATAAATTCAAAACGAAGGAAACACACAGAAAGACACAGACATAACTGACATCGATATTTCGACCATCGTCGTCATCAATAGGTGTGAAGAGCGAAGAGCGACAAATATAGTTCAATGTAGAAAAAGGAACAGAGAAATTAAAAGCACACTTACAGTCTCTAATTTTTGGTTTGAACCGTCTTCAGGAGAGTTAAGAGAGGAAAACTAAGCCATTTTTTTAGGAATTTATGGCTAAAAAAAGTCATTAAAATACTCATCGCTAGTGATAACTTTTGTGAAATTTATTTGTTATATTTAGGCCTAATATAACTCAAAATAATAAACAAAATGGTATTTCTTAGTTTACCAAGAAATCTTTAAATTTAAAAACCCTGTAAAAAGTTTGACAAAGAGGATTTGTATGTGTCTACAAAAGTTTGTATTTCTAAAGACCTCTGTGTTTGATAATAGGGGCTGAGAAATTATAGATTTGGTAGCGGTGATTTATACATAGCTCTATTTCATGGAGATTTCGTTATAGATAATTTATGAATAAATGGATAATATATCATCAAATAGCACAGTTAACAATACCATTAAATATTAGTTTCATATGAAAATATTTATGTAGCATTTAGAAACGAACTAAATGAAATGCTTTGAAAATTCTTAGAAACAAACCTTAAACCCTAATAGGAATTTTGAACTTTAATTCTTAAAATGTATCATATTTTTAAAAAGACGAAAAACATATCCCGTTTTTGCCTTCTTGTCTACTGCTATGAGAAGAATCCAATAGCTTTTCATAATTTTGACTCCTTTTCCCATTAAGTAACAAAATAAAGATTGTTAAACTCTAAAGAAAAGATAATTAAATCTAAGTAATGAAATATATCATAGGAATAATATTGAAATAGTTAAAAGTATTTTAATAAAATCAAATTTTCAAATCAACATACCATCATACATAACTCAGCACAAAATGTGTCATAAGAAGGTTTTTTGGAAAGCACGTTAACAAATAATTATTTGAATAATAACTCACACCATAATAATAAAAAATGTAGGAGAATAGTATATGTAAAAAGACTTTCTGAACAACAAACAAGACACTATAAGAGGTAATAGAAGAATGTATCGTAGCACATAATAAGTAAACATTCTTCCAGTGTTTTTTTTTCAAAATTAATGACTTCTCCACGATATAACAGTAAGATTAAGGTAGTTGATTTTATAAAATATACAGACTGTGAAAGGACATATATAATTCAAATAAGTACCATAAAATTATACAAACCTCATAAAAAGTTTTGCAATTTGTTTAACCATGCTGACCGTTCGGGCATGATTTTGAATGTTAAAATACTTAACCAAGGGACTCATTTTATGAAAAAAAAATTATTGAAATGCGATCAATTTTAAAAGACCAAAATGGTTGCAAAAGGGGAACAGATATAGCAAATCTAAGTGGGATGCATGCACACTACATCCCACTTAAATAACTTACATGATTTAAGTAAAACATTCCTTCCTACAACCTTACCTGTAATGGAAAAACTCCATTCTTCTTATTTTCCAAAATTATTTTGTTTTATGACTATTAGAAAGTTTAAACAAAGGTTTTATTCCATACTAATCTTTTATTAAAACGAAATACATTTTTCCTTATAAATGAATAACTAAATACATAATGATGTTAAATTTGTCTGTTGAAAAATTGTTGTAGTCTGTACAAATAAACACACGTTTATTTAGTTGTTTTATATTTATTTTAGCATGAAGACATTAAATAAATTTATGAAACATCAGAACTAATATATGGTGTTTAGAAATAGCACCATATCTTTCTATATGTAATATTCACGTGTAAATCAAAAATTTATTGCTAAGGCGTTGGTTTTTATTTCCTATATTTATTGTGATTTTTGTGTATATATAAATAAAAATTATCACGAAAGCAACACAAAGATAAACACAGATATAACTCACTTCAATGTGATAGCAACCATCGAAATATGGAGTCAGTTATGTACATTTCTGTCTGTGTATAACTTAGTTATAATTTATATATAAATATTTATAATTAATTTTTGAAGGTTGTGGTATTTTTTGTAAACAACTAAGGTTTAATAAAATCCTGTTGTTTGATTCTGTTAATGAAATTTTCCATGCTAATTAATTGAACAATATAGTAGATTGCTATTATTCTATTATGTGTTTTTGTTTTGTTTTGTTATTTTGATTTTTCCAAAATTTGAACCTTTTTAAATTGTTTCATGACAGAGTAATTTTTTGTATATGTACTAAACAATTTTTTTTATTCTATCGTCAAAGCTTATTTTTTGTTCAGATATCAAAATGAGTTATAATGCGTCTTTTCTACAATGAATTATCACAAAAAAACCATAAAGCTCATCCATGTAGGAGCTATATTTCTGTATAAAGCTCATACACTTACAAATATATATATAGTGTAAATGTGTGTATAATAACGCTCATCCACGTTATTTTTGGCTTAATTTCATTAAAATCCGTGAAAAAGAGTGATCAATATGGTGTCCATATTTCAGAAGTTAATATGTTTACATTTTGATATTAAACACATCTTTCTTGTAAACATTTGTTTAAAAATATTATCATCATTTAAAAAAATTCTTTATATTGCTGCAAGCATTTGGATGTACATTCAAAGACATTTAAATGAAGTACAATAATGCAGTCTAGTGAACTGAAAATATGTTGATCCGGCAAAATACTAAAATAACATTTTTTTAATGATTACACTGGATTACTTATAGTGAATTTAAATAAGAGTAGGTAGCATATCTAAAGAATAACACATACAGGTTATAAATTACTTTTAACTCGTTCTGAGACAGATACAACATTGAATCCCTAATTAGCATTTAAATGTCTAGGTCGGACTAAACTGCACATTTTTGTGCCGTATCTGCATAAGGCTATCGTCATTCAGAGGTCATTTGAATACAGGAAACCTTTCATTTAGCCCGATAAAAATGCTTCATGAATATAAATGTTATTCACATTATCACTTTGAAGTTTTTTTAAAATCTTACAAAGATCTAAAAAAATAACCTTGATTCGGCTTTAATAAATTCATCTTTCTTTTACGATAATGAATGTTCAAATGTTTTTTTAATTATATCATGTTCCAATAATTTTAAAATTCATAAGCATTTTCTTCATGGCGTAAAATGTTTTACTGTGCATGGATTTTTTTAAAAAAAAATATTTTTTTTTTAAGTTTTGTAACTGTCCCTGTCACCTTTATAGTATTGGACCATATTCCTTTCCGCTAAGTGTTGCTTGGAACATTTGAGATTTTAATTTCAAGGTTATATTTATTATTCCACCAAGCCTACATATACTTACTTACAATATACTCTAATGCATTTTCATTTTGAGTTCAACAAGATACAAAATGAATTAAAATATTTAAATTATTATGTCAACATTTTCTTCTATTTCAGAGAGTTCAAAACTAATGAGGCATTTCGAATCTTAATCTGCAAAAAAACGCACAAAAATATATATTTATATATATAAAAAGATTTCACATAAACACGTGAAACAACAATCAATGATCAAACCACAATAAGAAATGGGAAAACAAGACTAAGATCTTTCAACCACAACAAGTGGTCTTCGTCAGAGTCAAAAGTTCAGTTGGGTTTTTGACTCTGACGAAGACCGCTTGTTACGGTTGAAAGATCTTAGTCTTGTTTTCCCATTTCTTATTGTGGTTTGATAATTTATATATAAAAATATATTAATATTTATTTTATATATATATATATATATATATATATATATATATATATATATATGAATGTTTTCAAATATCGACCACATAAATTTAACACTATTTTTCTTTCTTATCGAGGTTTATTCTAGCTTCAATAATGCAAGACATTTAAGCCGACGTTTCGTTTATATTTGTAGACACATCAATGATTTGAACACAAACTGTTATGTAGTTAGTTCCTCAAAATAGAAAAATACCAAGGTAATTATGTATATTAATTAAATAATGTAGTGTAATTAGGTTTCATGTTATAATAACTAAACTCTGTATTGATGTAGCCCTGAAGATGTTTACAAACATGGACGAAACGTCGGCTTAAAGGAGTTGCATTATTGAAGCTAGACCAAACCTTAAGAAGAAAGAAAAATAGTGTTTTATATATATATATATATATATATATCAATGATCAAACCACGATATGAAATGGAAAAACAAGACTAATATATCTTTCAACAGTAACAAGCGGTCTTCGTCAGAGTCAAAAACCCAACTGAGTTGGGTTCTTGTTTTCCAATTTCATATTGTGGTTTGATCATTGATTGTTATTTCAAGTATTTATGTGAAACCTTTATATATATATACATTAATAAGTTCTCTACCATGTGATGGAAATACTCGTATAACTAAAAAAGATGAATCGGGATGCGGTCAGTTCCTTTCACTTCCAATCAAGGTACCATTGCTGACGTTTCGGTTGAATTTTTATTCAAATTCTTTTTAAAGGACTACAATTTAGAGAAGAAAATTAGGTACATACATTGTTATCACAAACAAAAAAAGTACATTATGGAAAATTTACAATCAAGCGTATTGGAATAGCGTTAAATTTAAAAGAAGGAACCTATCTAGAAAAATACAATGAAATGTAAGGAGCAAGCAAATATGAGCCTCCTCGGATGCTCTGAGGGTTCCTCCTGATGACTATACTGTAACCCTCAGAGCATCCGAGGAGGCACATATTTGCTTGCTCAAGGCACGTTCCAAACCCGGATTAAACCTTGAGCGATAAATATATTTTATCTCTATATTATTTATTTATTTATATATATATATTTTTTTTTATTTAATATTTATTTATTATTTTTATTTTATTTTATTTTATTTATTTTTATTCCTATTTTTTAAATTTCTTTAATTATTTATTTATTTTATATTATTACATTTATTTTTAATTGATCTTACCCTTGTATTTTCATTTGTTTCTCATCGCCTTACCAACTCTGTTATCTTCCTTTTTCATGCTTTTAGGTATTTTTCACGGTATTCCTTTTTATACTTCATTTATCTTCCTGCTGTTTATTTTACCTTCAATCAACCAGAACTGCTTTTCTTAATTCTTAATTTTAATTTTAATATTAATTTTCTTCTGATCGTCTCTACTTCATTACTTCCTGAACCGGGCACGCGTAGCAGCACGGTCGGTTTCCTGCCGTTGTGTTTCCGGCGTGCTTGGTCGCCCATTCTCTCTTTTCTCCTGAAGACGGATCATCCGAATATTTGAGTTTGTAAGTGTGTCTTTTTCTCTGTGTGTTGCTTTTCTTCGTTTGTGAACTGATATATATATATATATATATAACTTCTTTGATAAGAATACCTGAATGTCAAAATGAAAAAAATGAGGGGAATAGCCAATTTTACTTTTTTTATATTTTTAAGAATTTGAGACCTTTAATGACGTCATAGAAATAAGTACTTCCAATAAATGTAGAAAATATGTTTGAATTTTAGTGGACGATGTCTTATGGAACTTTCTCTAAAGGAATTTGTTTTTGAAATATTTTAAGCTGAATATTTTGCTCTCAGTTTTTTTTCACTTTTCCGTTTATAAGTTTTAATGATATAATAGACCTTTAGAGGATATTTAAAGTATTATCGATGCAAAGGTTGTCAAAACGTGATTCACGGTAGTGATTTTACTTATGCATAGCTTAATTATTTGAATGTGTCAATGGCTTACACACATGTAATTCTACTCGTCAAAGTTATCAATGTACTGTCTCAAATGTTATGCATGCATATGTCTTCATTATGTGTAATACGTAAATGTAACATACATTTCAAAGTAGACTAGTTCACTTAATTTCAGGATATATATGGTTCAGCGGGGCTTTTTCTAAAACTCTACAAGGCATTGCTGCAACTTCATTCTGAAACATAAATGCAGTTAGTATTCGTTTGTTTTTCCTCATTCATAATGCATAAGTTGATGGCTTAGATGAGAAATGACTTTTTTTCTAAGCAATTGATTTTTTTTTATTTGAAACTTGAAAGGAATAAAATTATCTTTCCGGTTTATCTTGTCATTGGCCTCGATTTTTGTACAACAGTGCCGTGCATATAATGATTTATTATGTTAATAAATTACACTGTGCAACACTGAAAAAAGAAAAAGCATCTGTGTTCATTTTTATACACGTAATAACGTGGAAAATCCATTTCTGTTTTTTTTTCTGTTGAATTTGTATAGTTTTTGCAAAATCGTCACAATGAGAATTTCAGCAAGAAGGTCAAAAATGGAGTATTTACTTCTTTGAGATCACATATTTTATACAAACAAGTAACTTTTAATTATACTGTAAAAGCCCCTTAATGAAAAACCTATAAATCAAAAATAAACAATATACGTGTCAAGAAGCATAGTGTGTACTGTATACCACTGGGGTACCAAGCCATTAAACTAAATGTGTAAGTCTATCCCAATAGTAGCTTCAAAAATAGCACTGCACTTTTAAGATATACGTGCGTACGTTTTGTCCCATTGGTAGTGAAATGATTTAACAAAAAATATGTTCTCAAATTCTCTATATTTTAAATTTAGAATTAAAATGTACATGTAACTTTACGGTATTTTGAAAAGAATTCTATAGCGGTAAAATCAATACCCACTAAATCTGACAAAAAAATAAGCATAGCTAAGTTCACATCCCGATTTGATTTGTTCATTTTTGATCTACATGTTTTTTTTACTTTACTATAAGTAAAGCATAGTGATCGTGAAAAAATTTGATCTCCAGATTTTGACGGAATTATAAGTTTTGAGGTCCCTGAAGTCGTTTTATGAAGTTTTTTCGATGATGTCTGTGTGTGTGTGTGTATGTGTGTGTGTGGGTGGGTGAGTGTGTTGGCATTGCTTGTTACCACGCTACGGTTCAGAATCTTTGATGGATCAAGTTGATATTTTACAAAAAAATGGGCCCCATAGCGTAGATGATCCCTATTGTTTGGGAAGAATTATACATGACGGAAGAGTCACTTTTTTTGTTAAAAACCAGTTTTTAGAAAACATTTTTTTCTCCTAAACTGTTAACTCTAGAGTTTTCAAATTTTGGCATTATCTTTGAGGTTACAAATGCAACAAACGCAAAATATTCAGAATTTCAAAGCAACGGAAAATATTTTTTTTCAATAAAATGTAAAAATTTTGACTTATAATTCAATCAGTCTAAATGTTCGTATTTGTTATTTTCAAAAATTAGAAGCTCCCAACTATAAAAGTTTTAAATTATACTGAATCGCTAGCTTTGATTTTGATTGTATGTAAACTGGCTAATTACATTAATATTCGAAATTTTCTACTAGACTACCTACAAATTTTATCTAAACAGACTTCCAGCTCAAACAGACTTGCTCAAACCCTGTTGTCATATGTACATAACCTTCTCAAAGTCCTAAAGACGGTTAGAAGAAATAAAGCTATATATTTGACACTAAATTGACACATCACAGTAGAATCACTCTTTGGATGTGACCTATGGATGTCACCTGTAGATGCCACCTGTGGATGCCACCTATGGATGCTACCTCTAGATGACACCTATGGATGAGATCTATGGATCACCCCTGTGGATGCCACCTATAGATGACACCTGTGGATGACACCTATGGCTGGTTGCACTGGATGCTACCTGTGGATGACACCTATGGATGGTACCTGTGGATGACACCCATGGATCACACCTGTGGATGTCATCTATGGATGTCCACTCGATTCCTGTTAATACAATAGTTAAATCATGAGGCCATAGTCATAAATACTTCTACAATACATATGATTTGTAGTAGAAGTAAAACAAATAAGTAGAATGTATATACGGATAGCGGTGAGTTGATAGAGAGATGTCTATTTCTAAATGGAAACTCTTTCAAACACAAGGAAAGTTTGTTATGGACCAATTATCCACTTTTAGTTATCATGGTAACTGCAAAATTAAACATTACTCCTATTACAATTCCTAAAAAAATAATTACAATATAAAACGAATTTAATCTAATATATTCAATAACTTAATTATTCAGTAAACTGGCTAAACTCCAGTATACATTCATAGCAGCCTTATAACAAAGTACAGCAGGCAGGAAAAAGATAACACTCTCTCAGAAAAAATGTGTATACATGATGTTAACAAAGGGAAGGAAAATGATTTTATTAAATACTAAGGAGCCATAAAATTCCTAGTATAATAATTCTATAAAGGACCAAAAATGTAAAACATAATTCAGAATTGAAATCTTTCATTTGAAGATTAATAAATGTAATTAACGTATAGCCTTAATTATGAATTATCTTAAAACAACGTTTTTTCTTCGATGTTTATGATGTTTTCCAGGGAAAATAAGAGTATTTTCCTGTTTTAAATTAAAAAACTTGGCTTAAATATTCAATATGGAAGGAGGTGAAGTAAACGATGTAAGAAATCCACTGGCTTCTTGAACAAAAGCCATGTTCTCTTGCAGGAGATTATTTCTTATCAAGAAAGTTTTTACTTTGGCTTTTCAAAAATGTTGTTACTGCTGTAGTTATACCAATGAGATAATTTGCATCAGTGGTGTGATATACGAAAATAAGCTTATATATTCATAAGTCGATCAATCACTACTATCTGACAACCTCAGGAATGAAAGACTAATAAACATCTTCCATTTAGATGTTTACATTATGCTTAAATGAGACATTATATATTATATACCCAAGAAAATTGATATTAAATTTACTTATAGTAAAGTTGAGTGTAGGCCACTCCAGATTTTTTAAGTTGCTTTTAAGATAAAAAAAACTCTATGATATATAAGTAAAATTATACTGTAAGCATAATTTGTGTAATTTTTTTCATAGACTTAATTTATTTCAACAGAGACTAATTTGATCAAAAACCTATATTGAAATGTGTTTATCACTTAAGAAGTCATCCCTCAAAACCTTTATTTGAAATTGTTTTATTCTTTAGATATAGTTTAAGTTTTGACAATGACGTTAAGAAAGTGCACAAAATCCAAAATAAATTCTGCTACGTATCTGGCGAATTAACATTTGCTAAGGAAAAGAGCAACATTGCAACCTATAAAGAAGAAAATATACAAGGCGTACTTTGATTGTGACACAGGAGGCCATGAGAACGCAATGCTGAAGGCTTCTCATATCTGCTGCCTTACTTGCGTGGAATATTGAGCGCATGGTACGCAAACAAAAATATCCACTTGGATTTTTGTGAGCCATTGATTTCGCGTGAGCAGAAAGATCATTCTAATGATTGCTATTTTTGTCAGCTATACTTATTATATTCTGCTATACTTATTTATTCTGCTATACTACAGTAAAGAAATAGAAGCACATTGTTGACCCAAACTTGCAATCAGCAATGCATCCAATTAAGCACTCAAAAGAGTTGTCAGTACCAAAACCATCAACTCAGAAAATGTGGAGTTCAATCAGTGGAGATGAACAATGCAGTGATGAAAAGCAAAAACAAATCAATAGTTTTATGCAAAGATCTATATTTAACCAAAGACAAAAGTGAGCTTTTGTCATCAAGGTTTAAGAACGTAATCTTCTTGAGAAGGAGTGAGGATAACATTGTACAGAAATCGTGCACAAAACCCTGCATGTTTTGTTTACCGTGAAAGATGATTTATGCTTCCTTAATGACATTGAACTTTTAAACAACTGGAAATATCATATAACACCATAGGAAGATGACACTCTACACAAAAGAGTTAAGAGAGCAAATGTTGTTTAAATTAATCATTCTGTGTTTTGTTATCAATTACTCATTCACAGGGGAAGGCGAGACGGAAGGAGGATTGAATGGTATGTTCAATATATATATATATATATATATATATATATTTATATATATACACATATAGATAACATGTATAATTGAGAACTAACAATTCAGTTAAACACTTTTCAGAATTAATATTTTCCAATTTTCTGACCTCTGACTTCCATAAGTTTGGGACAGGCAAACAAAACTTCTAGCGAATGTGAGAAAGATATTTCAAATATAAAGAAATCATTAGAAGGATGGAACAAGAATTTATTACTTCAGAAAATTGGAAAAATTAATTCGAAAAGGTATTAAACTGGAAGTAGGTATAGGTTTTAATAGAACTTGTATAAATGAAGGCCTGCTCCCAAATATACGAACATGTATATATATATATATATATATATACCATAAAATGAAATGTTCCGTTAGGACAAAATATCAAACTACTACCAGAAAAGAACACGTAGCAACAACTCACAACTTACTTCAATATTCCACCTCGTCGTCATCAGGAGAAAGAGAAGAAGATGATGATGAGATCTATTTGACTGGTAAAAGCAACTCATATATATTTATAAGGAGTAGTATAAATCATAAGATCTCAAACCTCAATATATATATTATATTATATATCAATGATTAAACCACAATATGAAATGGGAAAACAAGAAGACTAAGATCTTTCAACCGTAACAAGCGGTCTTCGTCAGAGTCAAAAACCAGAGTCTAGTTGGGTTTTTGACTCTGACGAAGACCGCTTGTTACGGTTGAAAGATCTTAGTCTTCTTGTTTTCCCATTTCATATTGTGGTTTGATCATTGATTGTTATTTCACGTGTTTATGTAAAATCTTTTTATATATATATATATATATATATATATATATAATTATGCTTCCACAATAAACACGTAAAATATCTTCAGTAGAGATAAGAGAGGGAAACCAAGCGCACTGTGAGTGTGTGCTTTTGATTTCTCTACGTTTCTTTTTCTACATTGAACTATATTTGTTCGTTTCGGATCGTATTTTCAACGAAAAAGTGTATATATTCATGTATTTGTAAATTTTTGTAGCAGTCCTTCCTGTATTTCATTATTTCTTTGTGAGGCGTTCTTCACGAACTGAAGAGGAACATTGGGTTATATGTTCTAATATATGTACATTTTGGTAGTAGTCCTTTCTATGCAAATAATCTTCCTGTATATGCATATATATTGACGTTATATCACAATAAGAAATGGAATAAAATCTAACATCTTTCAACTGCGAAAAGCTGTCTTCATCAGAATCAAATCTCAACTGAAACGAAGATTGTCAAATCTTGTTAGGCATATATGTATGTAATTAAGATCTCGCATGAATAACGCCTTCAGTTTCCAGGATGATTGTTCGTTATGATTGACATTTCGTTTCAATTTTGTGCATCATAACCAACAATTTGTTGCCGGATCTCTCTGGCTAATACCTCAGTATTATATAATAGGTAGCAGAGTGATAAAGCAGGTACACACCGCCTCCTATAATAACATATTACCATGCACGTTTAATCCGTTTTGTAGTGTTTTGAACCAAAAAATCCATTTAACAACAAAAATTACTGTTTCGTGGTTTCAAAAGTTTGATTAGACGGCATATTTGATAGGTTGTTTTTTTCCCTTAAAGTAGTAGTGTACACGTTTTTCTTTATATATGTAGAACATTTGTTGTAAAATTCGTGTGATAGGAATCGGTTGGAATTAAACTGCGAAATACTTAAAATTATTATTTAAACCATAATTAGATGAAAAGTTGTCATGAATTAAAAAAGAAATACAAATGATACATTTACAAGAGATTAGCTTTTTAACAATTGGTAGAAATTCACTTACAGATTTTAAATTCATAAGGAAAATAAGGGAAGAAAATGAAACAGTACTCGATCTTAATCTTAAGTGAGTAACAAAGACATAAAGCTACTTGGCAGGGATGCCTGCATCGCTGAAAAGTGAGTTTTGTAATGGAAATAAATAGCAAGATTCAACTTTTGATTTTTATATACATTTTTAATTAATTTTTTCTACTAAATATGCATCTTTAAAGTAATAATTATAAAAAATATATTTCAACAGTTTGATTTTTACTATTGTAAATTAAGTGGCTTAAGCGCTTTTTTTTATTTTTTAACTATAATGTCAGTAGTTAAGTTAAATATGACTGAATGAATACCGTTATTGTTGCTTGGAAGTCATCTGAAAAATAATTTAGATGATTTTAAAGCCAGCCGTAAAAAAAATAATGACATCAAGTATGACTTCATAATCAACAATTGAAAATATATGTAAATGACATTTCTAATATAAATTAACAGGGGCTCTTTTTTTACTTTCAGATACAGTTTGCTTGGTGCTAGCGGTTGTGGTAAAACAACATTACTCAACTGCATTGTGGGCATCATATCTTTGGACCATGGAACTATCAGTGTAGGAGTTGATTCCAGGCTAAAAATTGGATATATGCCACAGGTAAACATTTTATTAATCTTGTTAGCACACTGGTCCTGATATTGTTAGAACCGTTTTACCAATTATGATAATGACCCATCACATGCATAATGGTAGGAATGGATCAAACATAAAGCTGATTAAATATTTTTTTAAGGTACTAGAATCAAAAAAGGGTATAACAAATTATAATTAATGAAAATTTGTAAAAGAGATAAGACTAGTGAAAATTGATAATAAGGTTCTATATCCTGTCAATTTGGCACACTAGAGTTATCTTTTTAAGTACTCTGTAAAACCATTACAGTGGTGCCTTGTTTCTAATGTTTTTTACATACATATTTGTAACAGGGATACCAACTATTAAGCTTATTAGATTAAGCTGGTCCCTGATTGTGAGGGAGGAGGAGTCAAGCAATTCTAAAAAGGTAAAAATGCATAAAGTTTCTGAAGATTTTTAAAAAATAAGGACCTTGGGCATAATTCGTTATAGGATACGATTCAGTCGTATCGGAGCGGGTAGAAGGGAGTGAATGCATTCCGATCTCAGCCAGCCAGACAGACCATTATTTAATGATACTTTTTTTTTTAACACGATCTTGCTTATGCAATCCACCAAGGTATTAATTACTAATAATAATACAGTCAGCAACACTGAAAAGGTAAAGAGAAGAAAATACATTGTAAATTGAATTATTTGCAGTAACTGAGTTACTTTGTTGCAAACGCACCTTTATTCAAACATTCTGGAAGAAGATTAATATATCGTCAATACATTAAGACGATGTGTTACCTTGAAAAATATCTGGTCAATTATCCTTTCCATTGCCTACCACCACTATAATTAAGTTAATTAAATTTTATGCTTCCTGTCATTTTTAATTTAAAATCAAGTGTTGCCAACAAAATTTTCATCTTACTTGGGTAATTAGTTACTAGCCTTCCTGAATAACTTATATTCGGAATTTTGGAAACTGAAATGTTTAGTTTCTTTTATCCAATAAAGCTGAATTGTTCCGATATATTGTGTTATGTCTCCACCCCAATTCATAAATGAAGGTGCGGTTATAAAAAAAAAAAATAAAAAAAAGTAAATTGTAAATTACCCTCCTCAGATGTCCTTATCCATAGATTGTCTATAAAGTGGGTTGAGTGTGCATAGCAAACACACCAATGTATATTCTTATATCATTTTTTGATCTATTAACACCGGGGATATTAAATATCTGTTCTTAAATATGCTATTTAGGTGGTAAGCGTTTGCTCCCCATATGTCCTTAGTGATGAAGTTAATGAAATTGTTTCTATTTCCCCTCATTGGCATAATCAGAACCATCTCTATATATAAAGTTCGTGAGTTTGTTTATTTGTTTGTTCACACGTTGCTACTCAAAATTGGAGCCAGGGTAGCAAGTGTCTTGCGTGCTCGCCGATGACAGGAGTGCAAATGTATTATTTATAAATGTTACAAAAAAATTTTTTTTTTCATTTAATATTTTCTTAATATAAACACTGGTAATAAACTAAAGGCATGGAACCAGAGTAGCCCACAGTGTTTACTTGCGACAAAAGTTTGCGGACAAACAGACAAACCGTTAAACATACAGAAAGAAATTTGTCTAAGGGTGGATTCGGTTTTTTCTAATGTATGAAACTTAAAGATAACTTCAAATATGTCAGTTCTACAAAGAGTCAGTACAGACAATTACCTTTGTTTTATTTATACAGATTTTGAGTGTTTTGCTTCCATGTAAAAGTAGACGGTAATTTGATTGGGTTCATTGTTTTGTGACTATTTCAAGGTTGGTTTGAAGGTCCGTGTCTTTAATGTTTCTGTTAAAAAGGCTATTGACAAATGTTATATTGAAATAACATTCTTCCTCCATTACAGAAACAAAGAACAAAACATTTAAGAAAGTTGTTATAAGCTTGTTTGATAGAGACCTTGTTCGCTAACATGCTCGGATCCATGAATTAACAAATAAATGGTGTTGCAATGGATTATTGAAATAGCTCACCTTGGAGCTTATTTTAACTATTATATTTGATACATAAAAATATATATGATGGAATATGCAGTAAATCTGAAGCATAATGCAAGTATGTTGATGATTGTTTTGTTATATCAAAGAAATTAAATCAAATAAAGGGTCCTAAAAATATCTTTGAAGTAGAATTTTGTTTGAAGTTTAAATAAAACAAGTAATAGATAAGAAAATACATTTTTTGGATGTTATAACAAGATTCAAAGAAGGAATGACTAAAACATCAGTCCATAAACAAGCAACGAAGAAAACTTCCTACCTTTATTTTAAAAGTGAATGTCCTTAACGTTACCAAAATGCCACACTAAAAGCCTTAATGTTTAGATCCAACAAAATAACATCAAACTGAGAAACTCTACATAGTATTGATCAACTGAGCCAAATTTGTTATGAATGGTTACATTAATGACTTCTTGGATGTAATTTTAAAAGAATACCTACAGTCAGTATAACGCTCGTGCAATAATACACAAATTATATTACAGACACCAATACTCCGAACAACACATACAATCTCATACTGTAGTTCTTGTTAAGGTCAGTAAGCATTGCCAAGGTTGGGGACGGAGAAGGGAATGGGGAAGTCAGTTTGTCAGGAGAAGGAGTCGTATTCGTGGTCGTATGATTTTGCAGATTTACATTGCCTAATTTATACTTGGATAAACTTGGATTATTTTAAATTAACCCGAAAATGTTGTAGAGAAAGGAATGACTAAGCATTACTAGTCAAAATCTTGACTCAAGAATTTGTTTGAAGATGGCTGTAGGTGCAGCCCAAACACTAGTTTATTTTTCTTACTTGACTTGAACCGAGCACGCGTTTGACATCACTGTTGGTCTCCAACAGTCGCTTCGCAAGTGCGCTTGATGTTCCTATCACTAAACTCCTGATGACGGTTCAACCGAAAATTAGAGACTGTAATAGTGTTCATATATTTACTCTGCGTCTATAGTTCAGTGTGAAACGTCTGTTGTCGTTTGTGGATAGTTTTCCTTTCGATAATTTATATATATATATATATATATATATAATATATATATATATATAACAATTAAAAGAAACGGTCCAGCAGACTTTTTTAAATAAAATAAATTCAAAACAAAGGAAACACAGAGAAAGACACAGAAATTTGTGTCTCTGTCTTTCTGTGTGTTTCCTTCGTTTATTATATATATATATATATATATATATATAAAGGTATTGTTTTCTTGACCACAATTACTAATAAACACTTTTTCTTCTTCTTGTAATTTGGTCAGGGTTAATATTTCGGTATATAGTTCGGTATTAGAAGCTAGCCTTTTCGGCCAAGTAAGCTTTCGTCAGAGTCACATTGCATGACACAACATGTCAGTACACGAGTCTTCATCATGTTACTCTGAAGAGGACTCTTAATTTGTCGAATGGTATTAGTCACATTTCTGAATTTTAAATGTGGTTCATAGGGTTTTTTATTTTTATTGTTTAAAAACAAGTAAAATTTTCAACCATCATAAGGAGAGAGCTGAAGGTTTTAATGATTATAGGGCCAAAAATTGAGACTATTATTGTGTATATGCGGTCCTTTTACTTATAGTTGAATTACGAACGCTTTTGTCTGCCTTGGTTTATTTCACTGTATTTCATGAGAAGAACATAAAATAATTGGAAAATAAATATTGGTGCTTCAAAAAATCTTTCATTTTAGAATAAGCGTTGTTTAGAAAGCTTTTGATTTCTTGCGTCGATGACCTTGAATTTTTCTGGTGGTGGATTGAATTAGGCATGATAGGTCGGTAGGGCGTACAGCTTCTATCCCAAGCGTCTTTGAAGTCACGACTTCGTTAAAGTCATGGTCGTCCACACCGTGCAGCTTCTAAACACACACGTAGAAATTATTACTTTACTATAAGTAAAGTATAGTGATCGTGAAAAAATTCGATCTCGAGATTTTGACGGAATTACATGTTTTGAGGTCCCAGAAGTCGTTTTATGAAGTTTTTGCGATGATGTCTGTGTGTGTGTGGGTGGGTGAGTGTGTTAGCATTGCTTGTTACCACGCTACGGTCCAGAATCTTTGATGGATCAAGTTGATATTTTACACAAAAATGGGCCTCATAAAGACGAAGATCCCCATTGTTTGGGAAGAATTATGCATGATGGGAAAGTCACTTCTTTTGCCAAAAACCGTTTTTTTTAAAACATTTATTTCTCCTAAACTGATAATCCTACAGTTTTGAAAATTTGACATTATCTTTGAGGTTACAAATGGAACAAATGAAAAATATATTCAGAATTTTAAAACAACAGGAAATATTTTTTTTAATAAAATGTAAAAATTTTGACTTATAATTCAATCTCAAACCTTGTGAGAGCGATACAAGCCATACTGTTTGATGGACAAGAATGAAACTATGCCTATAAATAGAACATTATATGTAGAATGAATTGAGATATTTTTTTCCAAAATTACATTCGCTAATGGGGCGTTACAGTACGATTTCTGTTTTCAGAAAATGTTTTTTTGAGGCTAAACGGCTCATTAAAAAATAATGAAAATTTGACCAAAAATGGAGCAAAAAATTAGTAATTCATAAAAAAAAATCATGAAGTTTCAATTTTGGAAAAGAGCAATAACGCTATAAAAACTGTTTGTTTATCTTAGACTAAGAGATCACCTGCTATACTTGTCGAATTTTTTATATCTTTTATATTTTTATATTTTTTAAATACTAAGAAGCCATAAAATTCAAAGTATAATATTTCTGTAAAAAACCAAAAATGTAAAAGATAATTCAAAATTGAAATCTTTCGTTTAGAGATTAATAAATGTAATTATCGTACATCTTTAATTATAAATCACCTTAAAACAACCTTTTCTTAGCTGTTTATGATGTTTTTCAGAGAATAAAAGGGCATTTTCCTGTTTTAAATTTGAAAATTTTACTTTAATATTCAATGTAGAAGGATGTCAAGTAAACGATGTAAGAAATCCACTGGCTATTTGAACAAAAGCCATGTTCTCTTGTAGGAGAATAATTCGTTTCAAGAAATGTTCACTTTGGATTTTCAAAAATGTTATTACTGATGTAGTTATACTAATGAAATTATTTGCATCAGCTGTGTGATATACAAAAATAAGCTTATATATTGATATGTCCTTCAATCGCTATCTCTACTACCTCAGGAATGAAAGACTAATAATCATATCCCATTTAGATGTTTACATTATGCCTAAAAGAGACGTTATATATTACATACTCATGAAATTTGATAATAAGTTACTTATAGTAAAGTTGAGTGTAGGCCACTCCAGATTTTTTTTTTTTTTTTGCAGTTGATCTTATGAGTTCATGGTAAGTTATTGCCATTTCAAAGGAGATTGTTC
The DNA here is from genome assembly GCA_026182355.1 of Hermatobates lingyangjiaoensis. NCBI lineage: Eukaryota > Metazoa > Arthropoda > Insecta > Hemiptera > Hermatobatidae > Hermatobates > Hermatobates lingyangjiaoensis. The sequence continues at coordinate 4,090,192 of JAPFBL010001926.1, forward strand.
AAACCTTTCTTTAGTTCCTAGACAAAGTACTTACTATGTTTAAAATATTAATCTTGGTTAGTGTTTTATTCTGTTTGTTCAAACGACTATTTTGGCGAAATCTCACTAAATGTTATGGTTTTCTTTAAAAAATGTTGATTTTTTTAAATACAAATGTTAAAATGCAATGTTTCTACTTAATAGTAATACATAAATTAAAGAACTAATATCTTTAACGTTAAGTACATTTATTAGTTCTTTATTATTGTTGTGATATCATTAATTGGTTATTATTATTTGCAGGAGTTAGCTCTCTACCCGGATTTAATGGTGTCAGAGACACTGACATTTTTCAGAATTTTGTATGGACTTTCTGAAAGTGTTGCTTCAGAAAGTTTTAAAAAATTGACAGAAATTCTAGAATTACCTACCAGGGATTTAAGAGTCTCCAAATTGAGGTTAGTTAGTTGAATGTTGTTTAATAATAGTTAATAAATAAATCATAAATAGTTAGAAATATAATTTTAAAAAACCATCATATGATTGAGTCTAGAAGGTGATCTACCGTCAAGGAGATAAGACATGTGCCTTCCGTGGAACTCTTAAGATAACATGAGAGTTAAAATTGGTAACTGATTGAAGACTTGAACACAGAAACAGTTATTAAAACTAAGATTGAGATTTTTAAGAATAGAAATTACTTTTCTAACTGTTGGAGATTTAAGATAATTCATACACAAGATAAGTATAGTTGAATCTAAACCTTGGGAGGTTTTCAGTAAAAAAAGTAGTAGTAAACCAATTAAAGATAGACAAAATGCAAGAAGTAGAAAAGAGAATGAGACAGAACTCCTTAATAACTATGTTTTGCGTATTGACAAGAGAAAAATAAGATTAATAGGTTGTAATGAAAAATAAATAATCATTTGTCTGATCTTTTGTGGGTCCAGACCGGTGAGTTATCATAACAGGCGGATCACGGATTTCGATGAAATAGGAGGGGGGGGGGGGATAACTGTTCTGGAATTCGTCTTTAAAGATGTTCATTTGAAAAATATTGTCTTTGAGATTATTATTGCAAATTTGGTGGATGTAAATACACCAGGATTTAGATATAGCCTTCCTAATATTATGAGGATGGCAACTGTGCAATGTAAATTTAACAATGCTGAAAATTAGTTGGTATTAAGTGGACAGAAGAGAAAAAGTGGATATTGTCCAACGTGTATGAACTGTTATAGGACCTCTGTCAGACAAAACAGCAACTCTTTTATTGCCATTCTTGCAAAATGCCGACTGTCTTGATATTGATGACTATTTCATCGATTAAAACCCCCATCAAATTCCCGTCTCTGATCTCAGTTAACAGCTTTTGAGGAGGCGCATATCTGCCTATGAAAAAAAAAATGATTTTGAAAGACGATAGAAATAGGATCTTCTTAATGTTTACCATGAGGTTAATTGAAAAATATATTCTTTATGAAGCTGATGTCTTGATAAAGTTATGAAGGAGTTAGCGAGTGGCAACAAATTTTGTTCTAGCTTTGATAAGAAAAGTTCAGCAAAAAGGTAAGAGTTATGTTAGTGCTCCTAGGAGTACCCCTGGTCTAAAGGTTATAATTACATGTGTGTAATTTTGGAAATAAATAACAAAAGAGGATAGCGAGGATGCAAAGGCGTAAGTGTGTCAATGTCACTCACCCTGGGACCAGCTATGGAGTATTGAGGACATCATTAAATGTAGAAGTAGGGTCAGAGGAAAGCGGGATAAAGCAGGGAGGATTTGATGATGTTCTATGGCGATGCGATTATAGACATTACGGTCTATTAGCACAACAGGAGAACGCTTATCTGCAGCTAGGAGGGGGAAAGAGGGTCTTCAATCACGTGAAGATTACATGACCGTAAGACAACGGAAACCGTTAAAACAGGTGCTGCAATATCTTATAAACAACCGACTGTTATTTGAACTTTTAACTTTTAAAGTCTATGTTTAAAAATGTTAGTATTTAAATTGTTGTTTGATTAGCTATTCGAGGAGTAGTAATGAAGGCTGTATATCAATTTTCCTTGCATGCATGGTAATCTCAGTTGTATTAAGCTAACTGTAGGGTCTTAAAATAAGAATTAAATAATATCAATAAAGTATTAGGAAAAAAATAATGAATGAGTCTTTTACTTTAAGATACTAATCAGTTTAGTCATTCTAAGATTGATGCAATAATGACAAGTAGTTTTCTAAAAGTATTAATAAATGTATTATTATAGAGTTTGTATTTATTAAACATAATTTAGATCGTATCAATAAATAATACAATATTTCTCTGGTCAATTCCATTAATACATTGTACAATCATATAGTTTTTGTGTTAATTTATGACCTAAGTTGATATAAGTACGAAAGATTGGTACAAACGTGCATGTGCAATTTGCCGTTATATAAAAAGTCGTAAGGAACTCAAACATATGCAAGATCATAAAAAAAACTGCAGTTATCTGTTTCTTTAGATACCATTATCAGTCCAATACATGTCTTAAAGAGCTTTAAAGTCTATCAGAGAGTTTAATGGCAAACATGAGTTTATACTTAAATTAGAAGAATCATTAATGGAATTAATGAAATTATAGGACCTCAAATGTAAATTAGCATCATTGAAAAACATTAAAAGTGAGGAAAAGCAATTATTTGGAGCCTTATTTTTGGAGCTTATGAATTTGAGGTTGAAGCTCCTTAATCCGGTATGCTTTGATCCGGCAAAATTTTTATTTGTGGGAATTTTTAAATTGGCCGGGCTGCCGGAGAAATTTGCCAGATATTATTTTGTTTTTCTTTGTCTTATTTTATATTTTCCTTCCTTCCAGTTGAACATGATTGTTACCCAGGTACAAGTGCAGTACTGTAACAATCTCGTTATGTTATATAATTCTGTAGCACATACTGGCCAAGATTATTTTCTTTACAGTTTATCTACTTATCTAGCTGTAAAAATAAATCCATTGGCATTCTTTTAATTTGTTTTTCTATATACTTCTGTATATATATTTTCATGTTACAGCTCCACTTTTACAGCATAATGCAGGGTAAGTACATGTATGTAAAGGGTGTTTTGAGGACCACCTATATTTCAGAATTTTCCATGGTCCGAGAAGTCTAAGGTCCGGTGGTTGCGGGATTAGGAAAGTATAACCTGTATAAGAAAAAAGCCTACTTGTTATGCTGTAGAAGAATCTAAGTCAAGGACGCTCGGGAAAGATCGGATTACAACACACAGAAGTAAAAGACCTAATCAAACCAGTTCATCTAAATTTAAAAAAAACCCATATTGTATAGCTTTGGCAACATCGTATTCCTTATAAATGGATTAATTTAATTAATAATTGACTAACTGAACTAAAATCCTGTCAGCGCTCAAGAACTCAGCACTTTTTTGGTCATTAAAAGAAGAGTTGAAGAATCGTTTACTAGGAATGAACATAACTTGGTAATTGCGTATTTTAATAAGCAACCAAAAATACTTAATAATTACCAAATATATAATTGGGTCTGTCTATATTCCACCTGGTTAAAAACCCGTTATATACCAATAATTATGTAATAAAGTTTAAGATATTGAATCGTAACATTCTAACTTTTACTTAATTTTTTTGGAAATTTTAACTTGCCAGACTGGTCGTCAAATATTCAAGACATCAGTCCCCGTTATTTGTTTCAAAATCGTCTAATTTACTTTTTGATTCTTTTGTTAATATTTTAGGGTTACGCCACTGCAATGCACTTGCAGTTCATTGCTATCCTATCATTCGGAATTTAAAGTTGGAATATTTTATTTTCACTCTTCAATTTAAATGAATGTATGAATTGTTTCTATTTTTTATTTCAATTGCCATATATCATTTTATATCTAAAATTAGAATAAATAATCTTTCAACTTATCCAAAATCGTTCTTTTTAGAATTCACAGATGAAATTAAGCAATAAAAAAGATGTATCTTCAAATGTAATCTTCAAATAAACTGGTGATAATAATGATTACAGTAAATTTTCTTTTCTTAAAGTTAGGATGTAAAACTTTATTAAGGAATGTTACAACAGATATTTAGTCAATGTAAAAAAAAAAAAAAAATTCTGAGTATTACTAAGAAATTCTGAAGATATGAAAACTCTATTAACTCAAACATGGCTTTGACTTCGATTATACATTTTAATAAAGTGTTCCTCAGACGGTCACATGATTTCTTATTTCTAAATATTTCTCTTTCGTTTTTGATCCTCATTCGGTTCACTACTACCTCATAAAGTAATAGTCATGGTATACATATTTACTGTAACGATATCACATCTCAAGACATTGAAAGCAAAATATCTAAATTATATTGTAATACATTTCCTGGTTCTAACAATATCTCTCCAATAAAAATTATTCTCCTTATTTAATTACACCACTTCTCCATATTTACAATCTTTCCCTGAGGATCTGGACACGCTATGTTATTCCACTTCACAAAGCTGGTGAAAAATTACAAATCACAAACTATAGGCCAATATCAATCAAATCCACTATCTCAAGAATATTTAACTCCATAATTATTAAGGAACATAATTATATAATATTATCATTATGAAATTATAATTATATAGTATTATAATTATATTTTATTACTTTTCAACAACATGGTTTTCATTTTAATAGGCCTACTAACTTGCTTTCTCTTCAAAATTACCTTCTCAATTCTATAAACTCTGGTTAACAGGTTGAGACGGTTTATACTGACTTTGCTACTGCATTTGATAAGGACATTATAGTACGAGTACTATTGTCTAAATTGCAAGCTGCTGGTATTTAGGAAACATGTTTGACAAGTTACCTCACAAACTGAAGACACATTATTAAAGTTGAAATTTTGAAATCAAAACTTTAGATTATCTGGATTTCCTACAAGGGTTCCATATTGGTCCATCACTTTATCCAATATTCATCAACAACTTTATTCGTATTATCCAATGTTGAATTTTCGCTCGTTGCTGGTGACCTTAAAACTTATTTCAAAGTCACCTCGTCTGATAATTGCAAACTTTTTCAATCACCTTCATCCAATAATCTAAATCTCAACTTTTCTCTATGTTCCATGATTGTAGTCACATATTTAATAATCTTAGTATTGTATAAATTTAAATGTAACATTCTGGCCTGAACAGACTCTGTAAAAATTTGTTGGATTGATTTATAACTCTAAATTAACTTTTAACAGTCATATTGTTGATTTAAAAACCGTAGATTGGATCCATTACAAAAAATTCAGGACTTCAAAGATTATCATTGCTTTTGTTACTAATTACAGTTCTCTCGTTTTTTCCTTGTTTTAGAATATGCCTCATTTTGTTTGAAACCTGCGTTACAATCATTTTCAAAATTTACTCCAATCTATCTATTTCTTATTCCTTAAGAACTTTGCCATCAGTCCAGTCATTCTACAGATTTTTTTCCTTTACTATCCTGCTATCTTTTCGTTTCGGTCCAATTGAACATTCTTTATCTCATTTCCCACAGAACTTATTATATAGTAACTTATATAGTAACTTATATATATAAATTATTGAAAACTTAATTGATTGTTCAGTAATTACATTTCTATATCCCAGCATATATCTGTTGATGCAGTTTTATTAAAGTGTGCCGCAGTTGACAGACTGATAGATTCGATACTAGGAACTAACTTTCTGTTAAGAGGGTTCAACTAGAAACGGAATTGGCCAAGTGACATGTTAGATGAATGTCTAACATGTCACTTGCCACTGCGGTTTGTTTTAATATATATATTTATGTGGTTATATGAATAGCTCACCGAGTGATAATTTATTATGTTTTGAAGAGTGGTTTTTAGTTATTTACTGCATAGAGTGCTTTTAGTTTACTGGAAGTTTATTTTTCTTTTTGTTTATTCTAATTTTGGGAGAAGTCTCGGTTTTTGTTTTTGTACTACACACAATTATTTGTTTAAGTGATGTAGGGTCGTTGAAGCTGGCCTCCGGTGGTCCACCTCGGGCGTATCTCGGAGGCTGGTTTACCTCTATCTTCGGCTAGGGCTCTTGCCCTCGAGATGCGGGCGAAAGAGCTTTCACGCTAAAAAAGCATCAATCTGTTCTGCTATTATTCGTGATATGGCTGAATAAGCTGCGCACACGTCGTAATATCAAAACATAAATGAAACACTGCTGCCTGGTCATAAGCAGGCCACTTCTTATACTGGTGTCATCAAGTGTCGAATATAGAAGTAAGTTATGCCAATTTTTTTTTAGAAGTTTAGCTTGCTGTTCTGGTACACATTTTCATATTATTTAAATAATATACCACAAAGAACTAGAGTTATGCCACAAAGAACAGACAAAAATCTAACTTGTTCTATTCAACATGTAGGTGATTTTATTTATTTTCATGAAATTATTATAAGAAAGTACGAAGTGACAGATGAATTTAGATTAGGAGAGTCTAAATGTTTCCTTTCTGCTTCAGTAAACTGAAAATATCAACATCACTTCATCTTTCTTCTAACATGTACTTAACATTAAGCAACAGTTCGTAATATTTATCAGTGTCAATGTTTTTCTTCTAGTTTTGAGAGATAAATGAAAGCATAATTAATATTTCTTTGTGTACTTGCATTTCAAGTGGAGGGCAGCAAAGAAGGTTATCATTGATTATGGCAGTCCTGACTGACCCTGATATACTTATCGTCGATGAGCCAACAGTGGGCATTGATTCCATTCTCAGAGATAAGTAATTCCAATCATATTTCTATTTTTAATTAATCATTTAATTGCAAAATAATAATCATAATTTAGATTGTCGAGAAATTTATAATCATAAATAATGGATAAGTCTGATGATAATGTAATATATATATATATATAAATGAAAAAATACAACAAATAGAAGAAGCGAGAAAACTTACTGGGTCGATATTTCGAACTGAAGTTCGTCGTCAGGGAGAAGAAGGGAAGAAGAAGGGAAGAGGAAGAGGCACGTGCGTCCACTCGCACCAGCAGAGGGCGACTCACGTGCGAGGTGGACGCACGTGCCTCTTCCTCTTCCCTTCTTCTCCCTGACGACGAACTTCAGTTCGAAATATCGACCCAGTAAGTTTTCTCGCTTCTTCTATTTGTTGTCTTTTTTCATTTATATATCCGTTCTTTTTGGACCGTTTTAATATTTTGATTTATATATATATATATATATATATATATATATATATATATATATATATCATATGAGCCTTAACAAATGTTAATAGTTTAACATAGTAATGTTCAGTTTATTGTCAAAAAGATCTTCTACATTGGAACAAATACTATTAAATTGTTCATAATAAAGTCATCTGCTTGAGCACGGCAAAAATGAATACATTGTTGGAGAATAAAAAAACGAGCTTGGTAATATAACTGCTATATTATAAACTATAATATTATAAACTACTATATAGCTATAACTGCTATATTGTAAAACACAAGTGTGCTGAACAGGTTTTCCACCTCTGAAGTTACTATGCACATGAAGGAATATTTAATGATCAAACCATAATATGAAATGGGAAAACAAGACTAAGATCTATCAACTGTAACAAGCGGTCTTGGTCTTGTTTCCCCATTTCATATTGTGGTTTGATCATTGATTGTTATTTCACGTGTTTGTGTGAAATTTTTTTATCAAAGGTATATTTATATATCTAGAAAGACAGAGAGAGAGTGAGTGAGAGAGAGATTGGTGAAAAAAGAAGGAGACAGGGTGAGAGAGAGAGAGAAAGTGAAAAGAGGAAGATAGATAGGTTCAGAGAGAAAGAGAGAAAACGATTATTTTTCTATAATTGATAGAAAAATTTTTATATAATAAATAGATTTATATAATCTATCAATTTTATATAGATATATAATCTATATATCTATTATATAGTTCTATTTTATATAATCTATTTTAATTGATTATACATAAAGCATCGTTTGCATATTACATAATTTACTTATTATATAATCTATATAAATGTTTAAATTATACATTCTTTTATATATATGATGGTATTACAATATATGTATATAAATATGTTTTAAAAAACCAAAATGGTGATCCGAACGAGATTTGTTTTTGCATTGATTTGTTGAATTAAATACACCTCTATCGTTTAATCTTCCATAATTGTTCTCTTGTTGTCAAACAATTGTTGTCATTTCTGTATTGTAAAGCATCTGCTATAAATTTTAAGTGAACTAGAATTTGTTAAATTTAAGTTAGTTAATAAAAACGAATATAATATACATCAAAGGCTCTGAATTAATATCTTGTTAAACTCACGAAGTTAAAAAGAAGAATTTTTAATGTTTACCGTTGATTAACATGCAAATCTTGAGTTCACCAATGAAATACTGAGCGAACGATTGAAACATTCAGATTTTAAAGTAAAGAAAGTCATTTTAAAACTCCTATCTACTAATACTTGCAACACTGACAGGTATATGTGAAAATATAAAAACGCCATTTTTACAATTGCTTTTTTTGTTCTCCTGCTGACATCACGAAGAAGAATGATTCAAATAAAGTTGTAAAGAATGTAATATGTAACTGACCAAACTTTTCATATTTCCTCTATAGTCATTTATGTTTAAAATGTTATAATCAGAACATTTTATTATCAATAATTTCATAGTTTATAATCTTTACAGCTTTATTAGACTTTGACAGGATTTAAGACAGTAATACTTTTTTTGCATGTTACTGATTTTTACACTTTACACTGTACATTTTTACACTGTAGTTACAATTAATGTAATTTTGTAACTACAGTGGTAGCTTGAGATATGATCCACTTAAGATAACTTAAGTTATTCGGAACTGAGCCCAAATTTAGGCTGAATTTTTTCTTAAAATCCGAGCTAAATTGTTAAACACCAGCTTGACTTGCGCGGCGGTTAGTAGAAAGACGGCAGTTTTTGGTTCATAATTTTCCAGCTAGTTGGCAGTATTCATTATTACGGTATTCATTTTTGAATGTTTAATAATTAATTTCTTTTATTACATATTTTTAGTTATAAGGTGTTTCATATTCAATTATACTGTACCGTGTAGTACATAATGGAAGTTATTATGTTGTGAGTTTGGAGTGTTTTAAAGGGTTGGACCTAGATTAAATCTATTTCCTTTATTTTAAATGGGAAAGAATTATTTGAAATTCAAGTTTTTTGGAATCCTAGCTGGGTTCTTGAATGGATTACACTCGTATCTTAAGGTACCGCTGTACATTAATTACAAAGTGTGATTTTCGTCATTTCGGAAAGCACAAGTATAATAAATAAATGGAACATGCATATCCCATTAGCTGGTAGGCTGATAGAATTACAGCGTAACCTGAGTAACTGTTTTAAATTTGTGTTTTGAAGATTATACTTAAAATTTTATAAATGTCTTCATATATATATTTTAAAAATATGCATATTTTATTAATGTGTAAGGCAGCTTCCTTTACGACCTTTATGCAACAGTGTATCCCAAGGGTAACTTATTTTGAGGACTTTCTCCAGCCCAACGGAAATAATCAGGGTACTTGAACTTACCAGTATAAAGGTTGTGAATGCTGAGGCTGCCGTACACTTTAATAAATTTGCCTAAATGAGAATTTGCTGCCGATTTATTCTAATTATATGACCCTTTTTCTTTAAAAGTGGTGTAACTCCATACTTTTAGTTCTTAAAAAATTAGGTAACAATAAAAATAAATGCAATTTACTATGAACTTTTTATTTATAAACTTATTCCAACAAAATTTTTTAACATTTTCATTGAATTTTAACAGATTCTTTTAATAATCTGCATTCATTTTATAATTGCATTCACTTTATTGTTATCTATTTTTTTTTTCAAAATGGACTTACACAACTTTCAAAGAAAACGGCTCATATAAATCTATATAAGCAATTAAATGAAATGATTTCACGAACTGAATAAACTAAATTCGCCGAAAGAACAAAGTTAAAAGAAATCATCAAACTCACTGCTATAATTCGAGTATCTCGTCATCAGGTAGAAAGATGTGAATCACTCCAAAAATAATTGATGAAACACTGAGTCTCCGAAGACAAGTGAGGACTTAGAGTCTTCGAAGTGATTCATATCTTTCCACCTGATGACGATGCAGTCGAAATGTAGAAGTGAGTTTTTGTAATTTCTTTTACGTGTGTTTTATCAGTGAATTTAACATATGTATATATATATACTCGTATATATATTTATATATATATATATATATATATATATTTACTTGATAAACGGAAAGTCGATCCAAACTGGACACAATAACAGTTCAAAATTGAAGATAGGTAGCACACAAATTAAAGAAATACACTTGCAAACTCAAATTTTCGGGCAATCCGTCTTCAGTAGAAAAGAAAAAGGGAGGCCAAGCACGTTGTAAACGCAACGGCTAGTAACCGTTACTAGCTGTTGCGTCTACAACGTGCTTGGTATCCCTTTTTCTTTTCTCCTCAAGACGGATTACCCGAAAATTTGAGTTTGTAAGTGTATTTCTTTACTTTGTGTGCTACCTATCTTCAATTTTGAACTGTTATATATATATATATATATTGAAAAAGACGAGCCAATCCCTGTTACGTATTACTTTGGGCACTTCTTATTGGTTGTGGGTGTTTTTTCGTTAAACACGTTTCTCCTTAGCACACTCCGTCCGCTCGGCCGCCTCAGCCTTCACTCCAGGAGAGGGCTCGCAGTCCCTACTTAATTTTCCAATAGAGTTGGATGAAAGTCTTGGCGTCCTGGCATGGAAGTGTACCTCGTCGAACTCGGTGTTTACTATGGGCTTAGTGGATTTCATTAGATACTGGTTGTTGGTGTTTTCTGTAGATTCTATTGTTGTGGGTGTCTGTAGAACCTTTCCCCGTCGGTTTCCTAACACGCTTGGCCGCATACGCCGTCCTTCCTGGAGAGGGCTCGCAGTCCCTACTTTAGTTTCACAGAGGGCAGGAATGGCATAGGCGTCCTCACGTAGAAGAATTCCTCGTAAGAACCTGGTCCGGGCTATGGGCATTATGAGTTGAAGTTGAGTGTGTGTGGCGTTTGTCATTAGACCCCTTTACTGCCTGTTTTCTTGAAGAATGCATGGCGCCTTCCTCGTGTCGTTGCGACCGGTTTTCCGACCGTTCCTCGGTCATTCTCAAGCTGGTGGGTGTAGTTCCTGGCTGGATTGGCGTTTTATATATGTTGAATGCCAGATTAGATATTAAAAACGGCCAATTCCAACTATTAAACGGGCACTTCCAGGGGGGCTTAAACCCCCCTTAGAATGCCGTGGCCGGTCAAACCTTCCCCAGAGGAAGGCCGCATCCCTTCTTAAAAAAAAGGGTAAAGGGGTTCATGGAAAAACCCCCAACTCCTTTTACTTCTTAATGGCCCATTAGGGAACCAGGCTTTTCCGGGAACTTTCTTACTGGAGGCGTAATGGCCAATTCCTGGCCCTCTGGGCCTAAAGTAAGGGACGCAACCCTTTTCCAGGAAGGACGGGCGGATGCGGCCAAGCGTGTTAGGCCGAGGGGAAATTTCACGACACCCAAACAATTAGAATTCTACAGAAAACACCAACAAAGTATCTAATTGAAATTCCACTAACCCTAGTAAACACCGAGCGAACGAAGGTCCTTCCATAGGCCCGGCCGACTTTCATCCAACTCTATTGGAAATTAAGAAGGGACTGCGAGCCCTCTCCTGGAGTGGGTGAGGCCGGCCGAGGGCGGAGGTTGCTAAGGAGAAACCGTGTTTAACGGAAAAAACCCCACAAAACCATTAAGGAAGTGCCAAAGGGTAATTTCCGTAACGGGATTGGCTCGTCCAATATTCTAACGGCAATTCAACAATTTAAAGCACAAACCGGCCAGGGAATTTTTCCCCGGGCTGGAGAAAAACCGGAGGAACGGTGGAAAGGTTTGCAACCGACAGGGAAAGGGCCCAGCTTCTTCAAGAAAACCTAATAAAAGGGGCCAATTGACAAAGAAAATTTTTCAATTTCATTAAAACCCATACCCACCATTTTTTAAAAGGAATTCTTTCCGGGCCCTACCTTTCCCCCTTCTGTGAAACCTTAAAATAACCTCAGCCCCTCCCAGGGACGGCGGATGGGCCAACTTTTAGGAAACCCACAAAGGTTCCTACAACAACCCCAAACAAAGAAATCCTCCAGGCCCAACAACCAGTATCTAATGAAATCCACTAAGCCCAAGTCACCGAGTTTCGACGAGGTACACTTCCATGGAGGAGAAGCTTTCTCCCTCATTGGAAAATTAAGGGGTTTCGGGCCCTCCTTAGTGGAAGGGTTGAAGGGGGGCGGACAAGTTGTGGGTAAGGAGAAAACCCCTGGTTTCCAAAAACCCCCACCCCCTTTGGAAGGGCCCAAAGTTACGTTTAACAGGGGAAATTGGCTGGCTTTTCCAAAATATCTAAAACTGGGCTTCCATTATAAACGCAAATTAGGGGCTTTCACCCCACCAGCTTGAAGAATGCCAGGCGGTTCCCGGTCGGCCGACCGGGGGCCGCCTGCATTCTTCAAGCACTGCGGAAAGGGGTTTAATTGGGAAACAAAGAAAAAACCCAACTTCAACTATAAGGGCCCTTAGGGGGGTTTTTACGAAATTCTTCCACCGTTAGGCGCCTATGCCTTTCCGGCCCTCCGGTTAAATTTAAAGAGGGATGGAAAGCCCTCTCCAGGAAGGACGGCGGATCGGCCAAGCGTGTTTGGAAACCGACGGGGAAAGGTTTTCGACCCAAAAATTAGAATCTTGCCCCACCAACAACCAGGGCTAATGAAATCCCCTAAGCCCCAAGTAAACACCGAGTTCACGAGGTAACTTCCATGGCCCCAGGAGAAGAATTTCCTCCAAAACCTTTGGGAAAATTAAGTAGGGACTGCGAACCCTCTCCTGGATTTGAAGGCTGAGGCGGCCGAGCCGGGTTCGGGAAACCGTTTTAACCGAAAAAACACCCACAACCAATAAGAAGTCCCAAAAATTACGTAACAAAATTGGCCGTTTTAATATCTAATCTGGCATTCAACAATATAAACGCACAATCCAGCCAGGAACTACACCCACCAGCTTGAGAATGACCGAGGAACGGTCGAAACCGGTCGCAACGACACGAGGAAGGCCCATGCATTCTTCAAGAAAACACTGCAGTAAAGGGGTCTAATGACAAACGCCACACACACTCAACTTCAACTCATAATGCCCATAGCCCGGACCAGGTTCTTACGAGGAATTCTTCTACGTGAGGACGCCTATGCCATTCCTCCCTCTGTGAAACTAAAGTAGGGACTGCGAGCCCTCTCCAGGAAGGACGGCGGATGCGGCCAAGCGTGTTAGGAAACCGACGGGGAAAGGTTCTACAGACACCCACAACAATAGAATCTACAGAAAACACCAACAACCAGTATCTAATGAAATCCACTAAGCCCATAGTAAACACCGAGTTCGACGAGGTACACTTCCATGCCAGGACGCCAAGACTTTCATCCAACTCTATTGAAAATTAAGTAGGGACTGCGAGCCCTCTCCTGGAGTGAAGCTGAGGCGGCCGAGCGGACGGAGTGTGCTAAGGAGAAACGTGTTTAAACGAAAAAACACCCACAACCAATAAGAAGTGCCCAAAGTAATACGTAACAGGGATTGGCTCGTCTTTTTCAATATCTAATCTGGCATTCAACATATATATATATATATATTAATATATATATATATATATATATATATATATATAACATAGACACAGAGTTATGATACGAACACACTTACAGTCTCTAATATACGGTTGAACAGCCATCAGGAGAGTAGAGCTTAAGTGCGCATGGTGTCCCTATCTCTACTCTTCTGATGACGGTTCATTAGAGACTGTAAGTGTGTTCGTGTCTTTACTCTGTATCTATAGTTTACTGTAAAATGTTTGTTGTCCTTTGTGAATCGTTTTCCTGTTGATTATATATATATATGCGTTTAAAAAATGAATGTCCGATTTCACACTATTTAATTTGTTAGAAAATGTTTCTAATTTTTTAAAAGTCTTTTTTACCTCTGAGTATATATATATAAAAAGATTTCACATAATCGCGTGAAATAACAATCAATGATCAAACCACAATAAGAAATGGGAAAACAAGACTAAGATCTTTCAACCGTAACAAGCGGTCTTCGTCAGAGTCAAAAACCCAACTGAACACTAATCGCAACAACTAAGTGTTTAGTTGGGTTTTTGACTCTGACGAAGACCGCTTGTCACGGTTGAAAGATCTTAGTCTTGTTTTCCCATTTCTTATTGTGGTTTGATCATTGATATATATATATATATTGGTTTATATGAGTTGTCCGGGGAAAGAAATATGATTCGTTGAAATGATGACCAATAGGAGAGTAGAGTGACCAATAGGAGTTCACTGCAAAGTGAGGCTCATGTTTTCTGCCCATAATCTTATTTCACAGAGGGAACTGTGCAGCCTCTATACCGCTAGGCAGCGGGTAACTGGGACCGCACGCATGGACCTACAAATTCTACTCTCCTATTGGTCATCATTTCAATAGGAAGAATTATTTATATATATATATTATATATATATATAAATAATGTTTATAAAACAAAGAACAGATCATAACATATACTATTTTGAAGAACAGGCGGTTTATCAGAAGAGAAGATCAGAAGAAAACAACTAGTAGGTCCTCATCACTGCATCCTCACCACCTATCCTATTTCATCTCTTCTTCTGATCTTCTCCCAGACGACGAACTGCCTATTCAAAATATTAGTCTCAGTAAGGATCAATTGCTTTCTACACCTCAGTTGTCGGTGAATTAATGTCTCCATAATATATGCAGAAGGCAGTTTTAGACTCGTAGAGCGACGGTTGTGGATCATCATCTGAATAAATGTTATAACCTTATCAGATCATAACATCATCAGTCATGCATTTGTGATCATCTATTATAACTTCATCGAATGTTTTTCATTCGAGGAAAAAATAGTGGCATGCTTAATTACAGTGTTTGTGGGCGTGTTGAATATATATATTACTTTATTAGCTGTCATATATCAATCAAATTGATAACTAATACGTTATGTTATAGTTAAGAACACTGTGGTCGTTCATGTTTGTTTTTACATTTACAACGATAACATACTCAAAATTAATCTTAATAAATATTCTTGTGTTTGCTTCAGGATATGGAAGTACTTTTACACGTTGACTAAAGACGGTGGGAAAACAATTGTGATAACCACTCATTACATCGAAGAGGCCAGGAAATCTGATATTGTAATTGCTACATGTTTATTTAACAACCATTAAATACTGCAATAATGTAACATAGTATAAATCCAAGGAAGTTGATGATTTTGAGCAATACCTTTGTTTATCAGTAGGCATTAATTTTTATTCAATAATGATCTTTTTGTAAAATTAATTATACTGTTTTAGCATGAGACCAATCATGTTAACATAATACATAGCAATTACTTGTGGAATCTGCTATAGTGTGGTATGTATTTACTCCTGATGGGGAATTTCTATAATTACGTTTCCACACAAAAGTAACGTTATATCAAAACTAACAAGCGTTTCAAACACTTAGTGTTCTTCTTCAGGTTAACTTCTAAAAAAAGGGTACATATCTATGAGCTTTAAGAACAATGAATTATTAAAAAATTGAATACAATATATGAATGTCTAATAGTACCATTGAAGTTTTTAACAAGGGAAACAGTATATCAGTTAAGTCAAAAAAAGTCAATTTTCAAACTATTTGCCTTGTTAAAAACTTCAATAGTGCTATTAAACATCCATATATTGTATTCAATTTCTAAATAATCCATTGTTCTTAAAGCTCATAGATTTGTATGTTTTTTAGATGTAAACCTAAAAAAGAACACTAAGTGTTCGAAACGCGTTTTGATATACAGCTCTTTTGTGTAGAGACGTAACTTTTGAAATTCCCCATCATAATACTAGTAATTACATTCTATTGTTTTTGAATGAACTGCAAATCATAATATCGCAGTTTTTAAACTTTAGTTAACTGATAGCCTGACATATTATTTTAGATGTCAGTTAAATAAAAGTCGGCTATTTATATTTCTGACGAGAGAATCCGATTTTTTTTTATAAAAGTTGATATTATATTTTTCTATGTGATTCTCTGCTCATCTACTACTATTGATAAATAAATGATATTCACTGGAACAGAAAATTACAATGCCTTCAGAATAATTACAGTTCGAAATTAAACAAACAAAATATTAGTATAATAAATGATATTTACATTTCAGTCCGAATTAATATGAATTCAAGGTTGTTTGTGTAAACTTGTGTTGGTTTCAAAATCATTTCATCTTGACAGATGATGGCAAAAATGTGAACAATGTAAGTTCATTATGTGGGCAGGTGATCTTATCCCAGTAAAATGAACATATGTTATTTTCTTCAGTGGGTTGAGTAATATGTAAGTGTGAAAAAATTGGCTGAGTGTTTGATGTGTCTAAGAGAAGGGGTTACAGAGGCATGCTGAGGACAGAGATCTATATGATTTTCTTAGAAAACACATCCTTCGCAACAACCTCAATATTTGAAGCAAGATAAATCCCTCATATACATATATTGACCAAAGCAAGGGATGGGACTAAGACATTAACCATAACAACTGGTCTTCTTCAGTGCCACACACGAACTGAAACAAGTGAAATAGGGAATCTGGTCTGGTATTGAGAAGGAAGGGAGTCAAAGATGTATTTTAAAGGGCGAAAAATGAGAACAAAATGCTGGTTAAGTTAAGGTAAACAAAAGATTTTAGGAAAAAATAAGGAAAATAAGGAATTACCCTTACTAACTCATCATTTTGTCTCTTTCCGTACCTTTACGCCCTTTAAATATTTCCTTTACCTCACCCCATTCTAATATTATGCCAGGATCATATTTTAATTATTTCGGTTTTAGTGTGGCTCTGATGAAGTTTTCTTTGGTCGATTTTAGTCCCATTTCTGATTTTCATACTGTCTTTTAGACGTTGTTTTCTATTTAACTTGTTTACTATGAAATCGTGCTGTACTTACGTCGATACAATCATATTTTCATATACTTTCGCATCACATCTTATTTAACTTTAGTATTATTATCAACAAAAATTTTATGACTCCTGCAATGAAAATAAAGTCCCTTACCACTTGATTTTATTTTTTGGTGGACCTGAGGGTAACTAGAAAGCTATGTCTCTGATTTTGATTCTTCAAGGAAATATTTAATTTCTTTAACGATCCTGTATCGAGAGCCCTAAATTTTACCTAACTCAAGTGTATTTCGGAGGATCTCGGTTACCAAAATTTACTATCAATTGTACTCGGATTAAGTTTAAGATGTACTTACGCCTTATTTAAAAAAAATTATGTTTTTACTGAATTTATTAAATTTGTCGGAGCACTAATAAATCACAACAATTCTGATCAACAAAGATATGGTGTTGAAACAAAATGGTATCAACCTATCCTGGTGATAAAACACGAATACTACCATTTGTCATATTGATCTATCGGTACATCAAGAAGTAAAACAGAGACATCGGTTATACTAGGAAGTGGTCAAAACCAAATGCCAAGTATTGTGTATATAGTAGCATAGTAGAACGCTAGCTTAGCTTAGGTTACAGTGGCAGTCCCGGGAGAGAGAACACACATAGGTTGGACATCGGTCCTATGTCATATCACATACTGATCATTCTACATTGAGAGTCCTAAAATTTGTCTAACTCAAGAGCATGTAGAGTGGAGTAGGGAGTAGACAGGCTCGGGAGCGGAGGCTTAACGTCCTCTCCGAAGGACGACGTGCTCAGATTTTTTCACCTCCCACTTGAGTGAATTGAGGGCCAGAGTGGGTATTAACGCCCTGATCTACCAGATCAGAGGAGAAGATGTTGCCACTTTTACCACCCTGGACTTTTAGTAGAACGCTAAATGAAAGAGTCGGTAAACTAGTCTGATACATGGGATCCAGGTTAGCTCAGTAGTTAACGTACCCGCTTCTAGGCTGGTAGTCTGGGGTTCGATACCCACCTAAACCTCGATTTACTCATGTGGGAGGTGAATAAATCTGAGTACGTTGTCCCTCGGAAAGGACATCAAGCCGTCGGTCATGAGCCTGTACGATATCAGACACTTGTTAAAGATCCCTACTCGATGGGCACTTGAGTTAGGCAAAATATAGGACTCCCAATGTATAATCTGTAGAATCACCGATCAAACAAAAAGCCGGTAAACTGCTAACGTTATCCCTGTTAGGGGATCGGTTCAAACAATAAAAAAAGAAACAAAAAACCTGATACATCTCATCAAGTTGAACAGAAACATTGGACAGACTGGAAATAACAGACCAGTTGTATCACTACATTTCTTTGGCAACCCTGTCCATTATTCACAATCCATATTGTGAACGAAATATAGATAATTTATGTGAGTATCATCTCAGTGATAATAAATAATACTGGCTATTATTTCAGGAGTGTCATTCATCACCAAAAAAGACTCATTCAGTTATAAACTCACTTATAGTAGGAACTACTAGTGTAAAGAAGAGCTGCGTTCGAAATGACACTCATATTCTATACGACATTTATATACCTAGGTACTTCATATATAAATTCATGAAAACCAAGAATAACATCAAAAAGAATTTATATACCTACTTCATATATAAATTCATTAAAACGAAGAATAACACCAAAAAGAATTTATATGCCTACTTCATATATAAATTCATTAAAACCAAGAATAACATCAAAAAAATTTATGTGCCTACTTCATCTATAAATTCATTAAAACCAAGAATAACATCAAGAAGAATTTTATTGTGATAAATATTCTCTTATCGATTAAAGAGGATAAAAGAATATTTATCAACAAGAGCAAAATCAAGTTTTACTTGTTTACCTTGAATGCAAAAATGGAGTATTTTTTGTTTGATGAGGTTTTGATTTCTTGGAGGGCTTTTCAGTGAAAAAGTTTTTAATATACTTTTTTCATCAAATTAATTTGCATCCAACTCGATGCAGCTTAATGCATTTAAACTACTTTTTTACACAACATTTTATCTTCAAGGCTACTTAAAAAAACTTCACCATTACATTTAACTTTATTTTTATTAAACACAATTGGGGTCATGTTTTCCATTGCAGTACATTAGAAAACTGGCTATATACACTAATGGATATTAACTGAGTTCAGTGTCACGTTTTCATTCAGACTACAGTTGTTGTTAAAATCCACTTACTATTTTTCTTTCTAAAATAATTTGTAATGTAATACTTAGTTTTTCTGTTTCAAAATTTATACTTCTGCCTATGAAAAAGGTTTTAAATAAAGACAGAAACGTTGGCAATGAGAGACTTTACGAGGTATGACGGATTGTATTATTACTAATTCTAATATTACTAACCTCAGTGGAACTAACCCATTAACTATATTTAATGAGAGTTTAGTTTAAACCTGAAGAACTGATTGAGTCCCAATAAACTTTAGTTTTGTATATATATATATATATATATATATATATATATGTGTGTGTGTGTGTGTGTGTGTGTGTGTGTGTGTGTGTGGAGTGTCGCAGTAAACGCACGTAAATATATAATCAATGAATCTCAACTAAATGAAAAAAAACGGATAAAGTTCTTATGGGGTTTCGAGAGTTACTTCGTATTGAAAAGATCAAGGAATGAAAGCTAGTATGGAGTATTCATTATCATTATAAGTGAAAGAATGTACTTAAAAACCATACAGTGCTAAATCAACCCAAAACCTATTGAAAAAAAAAAGTAAGTATAAATTTGTCTCATCTATTTTTAGTATACGAAGGCTGATGTTAATCAAGTGGTCAAAAATTTTTGTTATGAGTCATGGTCAATAGTATTACGTTTATATATATGTATATTACATAAAAAATAAATATATATGTACGAAATCAAAGTTTATCAGGAATCGGTCAGGTTCAAATGAAACTCTCATTGCCTACGTTTCGGTTTTTATTGAAACATTTTTCATACGCTGAAGTATAACATTTTAAAAGAGAAAAACTATTAGATTAGAGATTATTTTACAGAGAAAACAGTTTGTGGATTTCAGAAACAAATGCCTAGTTTGAATGTCTGAAATGTACAAACTGTTTTCTCTGTATAATAATCTCTAATATAATAGTTAGTTTTTCTCTTTGAAAAATTTTATGCTTCTGCCTGTGAAAAAAGTTTTTAATAAAAATCGAAACGTTGGCAATGGGAGTTTAATTTTCGGGTTGGCAATGGAACCCGAAGAACTGACCGAGTCCTGATAAACTTTTATTTTATTTCTACTTCACGGTTGATACTTTTATCAAACATAGTGTCAGTATGAGTTCATTTAAAGTTTGTTGGTAATGGTGACTTCTGAGAGTTAAACAGTAAGTTCAGCAAATTCTTTGCTCGTAAAAAGCAGGAGGAAGGAATAGGGAAGTTATAAATATTGACTTAATTTCTTTTTAAACAGTCATCATTTTTGCAAATTTTATGCTTTTGTGAAATTCTATATTCTTTTACGTTACGTCGACAAGACTGTCAGGGTCCTATGGTTAATTCTGACTGTCTGTTCATTTCCTTCATGAGTCCGTAGGCTTGACAACAACGCCACATAGCGTCCATATGAATAGTCACAGGTCGACATGTCATCTGTTAGTCAACACAGTATTCTGCCTGTTGCTAATCGCACTAGCTTCCATGGTCTCCTCTTTAATGAGAACTTTAAAGTTCGAATTATGGTACTTCTTCTGAGTGATGGTAAACTCACCTCTGTAATACCTTCTAAAGCAGCTCTTACATAGCCTCTAGTTGCACAATCTGCATCTGGGTTTTATTTTTTTTTTTTTATTTGCATCTGTATCACTTTTTTAAATTTCTTCTACATATATTTTTCAATTTCTTTTGAGTTTTATTCACTGATACTTTCTTCCTTTCTTACAGATTCCCTGTGTTTTTAAATAATGTTCTTAAGAAGTGCTTTACTATGTTCTGTATATTTAAGTTTATATATGTCTAAATATAAATCATCAGTTTATTAAACACAGAGTAGTAGATTTTCAGTTTTACTGAAGGTAAAATATGTAGCAAACCTTCCTTTTGTGAATATTGCAATATCACATAGGTCTGCAGCCAGGTTTATTCACCTACAGGTAGCCTTTATGAGAGATGGGAAACTATTAGCGGAAGACGAACCACAAAACGTCATAAATTCATGCCGAGTTCCCAGCTTGGAAGAGGCTTTCTTGGTTCTATCTGAACGTCAAGATACTAAGAAAGCCATAGTAACTGAACAGCCAAAAATTCATCATAAAAAGGTACTAAATAATATTTCTTATCTCCTATTTGAAGTACACAACACTTTCTTTCAAAGCATGTTACGGAAATTTCAATTCGCATTCGATATTTTTACTGTACTATATTAATTCTTTTCAGATTTAGTTTGATTATTTTATTATTATTAAATATTAAGTTTAAAAATAATTTTACATAATTATTATAAAAATAACTCCAAAAATTATAGTTTTCTTACGTATGTGTGAGTCACACATGTCAAAATGATGTATCAATGACACTTTCTATCAAAATACCTCAGCAATTTGATTTACATATTCAAATAATATAATAATAAAATCAGCTTCACCTGAACCGATTCAGAAAAAACTGTAAAAATTAATACAAGTGCAACAATTTGTCTGATTAATAAACTGAAAATGTAACTATGTGTAATACTAATTACTTGATTTACTTATAAATAATTTACATTATAAGAAATAGTATTAAACCCACTATATATTTCTCAAAGTATGTATCCTTCTATCTACGTCCGCAATTTAAAGCAAACTTTTGCTAGAGATATTCGTAAAGGAAAACTGAGGTTTAGAAAAAATTTACCTTTAGACTTTAGAAAATTGATACTTTTCTGCACACACACACTAAAATATAAGATGTGTGTATGTGTAAGTAAGCATATTTAGATAAGATAGGAGATTAATATAGCAAGAAAAAAAGAAATAAAATTTGTAGTACATTTACATTTTAAATACAATGGTACTTCAACAGAATTAGATATATGCTCAATTCTCAATTCATTGGAATGAATGAATTGCAAAATATAATAAATAACATAAAAATAATAATAAACTTCTACTTATATCATATATAAAATATCTTTTTGTGTTTAATAACTTTGACTCTAATAATAATAACTTCAATGGAAATAAAATCAAAGTTAATTGAATAAAATGGAATATTAATTAATAATATAGACACATTTATATTTTTGTTTCTGTTAACGATTTAATAGCAGTTATTTAAATCTTCTGATCCTACAATAGACGAATTGTAAGAGTTCTCTTTTACGTGTAATAAGTTTTCACTGTAGGTAGACTTAAATATATTCCAGAATGTTGTATTTGTTACATAAGATGCCAACACCTGCAAATTGATAAGCAATTTAAAATAGAAAAATAAATAGTTACTACCAACATTATTTTTTAAATGTTTGAAAATAAGACTATATGTGCAATTTTCAAAAACAGCATTCAACCTTTGAAACATACCTCAGATTAGTAATCATGGAAACGAAAACAAGGTATTTACGTATGCTCTTTTACCATGTATATTTGGAACTTAAATTAGTTATTGATAAATCACTATATCAAGTTTGATTCCACATTAGGAAGTTCATTTATTAAAGTAGGTATTTTTAACAAGTAACTCAGACTGACTGATTTACCGACAGCTCTAATTTGTCATCTCCTACATGCAATACCAAAAAGCCTTCATTCATCAGGAGCACCGACTACCACGCGATACGATTAGCCTTATCCTTGCTCAAACTTCCATAGTTCACTTTCATTAAAATTTTTTTTTTCAAAATTATTTTCATATAACCTTTCTAATATCATATTAATATGAAAAAAAGTTTAGCATATTTGTATATTAATTATTTCTTAATGGTGTTTGAAGACGGAAATTCAATACTCAGCTGGGTCTATTGACGACTCTGACCAGGTCAAGTGGCGAAGAATCAAAGCTTTTCTCGTCAAAACATTCTTCTGGGTGAAGGGAAGCAAATGGTAATTCTTTCTTATTTAATGTAAATGAAATATAGTAATCTGATAAAAAAAAGAGTTCAAGACTTTCACAGTAGTAGAATGATAGAGACTATGATAATAGAAGATGAACTTTTCTTTTGTATCACTTATTTCATCAAATTTCATTTATTGTATCCTTAGTTTTATTAATATTTTCACCATTATTTCTCTCTCTCTTAATATTTTAAGTAATCTTATTTCTCCCGCTTCATGATTGTGATATTGGCAGCACTGTGTAGGGAATTTCATATCATAAGTTTTTCGCTCTCTCCTCAATTTTATGATTTTTAAATAACTATTTTTTACTTTACTATAAGTAAAATATAGTGATCGTGAAAAAATTCGATTAGTTGAAATCACTAACATACTTCATCCAACAATAATGCTCATTTTGTAATTAGCAAGTACTTTTCCTGGCCAACACTCGTTTGAAGAATAACCTTATATGGCTGTTGTATTTTTATTTGATAGCAGAGTAGCCAGGAAAGAAGTTCAATTTAGAGATTTTTCAATTTTTTGAGAAGGTTCTCTGAGTCCTCAAGGGAAGATATGGCAAATTCTATTTAATTTTTTTATACTAAAATGGTACTAAACCAAACCCGATTTTCTAAAAGTTAATTAGATAAAATTAAATTTATTAATTAGATAATTAGATAAAAATTAGTTAAAAATAAAAGTTAAAAAGATAAAATTCCAAAAAGTTAAAATAAAGAGAAAAGATTGCTGTAATGCGACAACTATTATGTTCCGTCTTTAATGACTTGTTTGATTCTTCTAGAACAATAATAATATTTTTTTATAACTAGCAATATTGCTATTTACACCAAAACTAGACCAAGAAAAATTGGCCTTTTAATAAAAATGATATGTTTGTGCAAAGAGGCTAACGAACAGACACTTGATTTTATATTAGTAGATGTAAATGGAGAGGCTTTAAGAAACGTCTTAAATATGTTTGAGTATTTACCATCAGTTGACATACTAGTTCAGATTAGGCCGCAACGGCACTTCCACAAGAAAAAACACACATAGGCCGAACATTGGCCCTTTATTATTCCACACTATGAACATTCTACATTGGGAGTCCTAAATTCTGCCTAACTCAAGTCTATTTAGAGTAGGGATCCATAAAGAGTAACTGATAGCATATAGACTCGGGACCGACCATTTAATATCCTCTCCAGAGGGACGATGCGATCAGATTTATTCACTTCCCGCGTGAATAAATGGAGCGCCTGAGTGGGTATTGAACCCCTGCTTTACCAGTCCGGAGACGACACGTTGCCACTGGGCTAACTTGGCCCCTTGTTGCCATACGAACTCCCAAATTAGATCATCTTCTCATTATGCCATTCCTTCGTAAATTTTATTGTTATTTGCTACAATAATCTTTTATTGCTCGCCAATTTACACATAATTTGTGTTTGGTAATTAAACTGAGTAGGCTTTACCTCCATTTCATCTCACAAAATTTACTTCAGTATTTGGAATAGTGATTCATCAAGGAAACGCAAGCATCCTTGAAGCTACGTCATCTACGTAAATACATAAGCACTTAATTAATGCTTACATACCACTTTAACATAAAAACTGTAATTTGCATTAACTCGAATGAAAAAATTTCTGACTAGAGAGATTTAATATTGAACAAATATTATTATATTCATTATTAAATGTTTAATATTATTAAATGAATTACTCAACAATGCTATATTTAATGTTTCCTCCTACTATTTGAGCTAACTATAATTCCAAGTTCTTTTGTATAAATATAATCAAATTTATCCGTCACCTCACAAAACAGTATTAAAAAAAAAACAAATTTATGAATTGCGCAAATGTATTAGTAAATATTAGTTTAATTATTTGAGTATTATTAGTATTTGTATTAATTGCATTGAAGATGTTTTTATTTTAAGAGTAATGTTTTTAACTTTTTAAAAATAAAATAATGAGATGCTGTTATAAATTTCATTCAGTTGTGTAACATACATAAATCAAGTTATTTTTGTTGTAATTTTTGTTTCCAGGGTGGTGTATTCCTTTCAAGTATTACCTGCTTTGGTCCTTTTAGCATTTCTTTTGGCTTTGCAGAAGCCTACTGGTTTAAAAGTGGGATTTCTAAACATGGAAACAGAATGTATAGTGAAGAGCAATGCCTCCTGTCAGACTTCTCTCAGCTGTAGATATTTAAATAATTTACAACAATCATCAATCAGAATGGTATTTTTCATTTTTTTTTTCTATTTGGTATATTAAAATCTTTGTCATTTATCGCTGACTGAAACTAGGTTTATAGTAAACGTTTTGCACAATTACAACATTCAGTTCATTAATAATAATTTATTTTTGACCGTGTCTTTAAAGCACGATACTCATCAATTTACAAAGGATTTGTCGGAACCTTCTTCACCAGAAGACCATAATGACTAGGGGTTATTCATGTAATATATCCTTATTACATGTGGCATATCATCCCCTACATCTTTATGTCGCTTCCTGAACTTTGCAACTGAGGACTCATATCTGTGTAAAGAATTTCATGTTAGCTAAATTAAATTTTAATAAATAAATAAAAACATTTAATTTTATTTATTAGTCCTATTTTATATTTTTAAACTGTAGTTGTTATGCTACGTATATATAAAATTGCTGACACGTATCTATTTCAGGTCGAATACACAGAAGAGGACTCTTTAATTAATGCTGTAAAAAAAAATTATGTCTGGGCAGGCGTAAAAATTAATTCTAATTTTTCTATTATTATCAAAGAAATAATGAACTACTTTACATTTGAAGGCAGCTATGAACTGTTCCACAATCCAACAGTATTTCCTGATGAAGATCCTTTGACTGTGTGGATAGATATGTCAGGTGAATGGATACATGCTTATCAGTTCCTTATGTATTAGATCACTTGTAAATCTTGGGTGCAGGTTGTATCTTGATTTGTTCATAAAATATGGAACTTTCAATATTTAAATAATTAAAAATAGATCCATATATGTACGGCTGAGTTTCTTAAATGAAGTAAATTGAATTGATTGATTTATTAGGCTAGGCTACAGACTGACTTCCAAGCAGAAAAGAAAATAAAAAAAAAGGGGAAAAAAGATATTAAATGAAATTTATTTTTTTCCACAAATTTAATAACAAAAAATAAGTAACAATAAACCCAAAAAAATGTTTCCGTGTCGGGTATTGCCAGGAAATAGGATGTGGTTTTTTAGTGGGTCGGGACCCCCAACCCCACATACCCTAAGCAAGACATTTTGCTAAGGGATCTGATGAACAGATTTTTCCACATCCTACGACGAAAAAAAAAACACAAACAAAATAATTAACGACAGAGGTTCAATCTCAAAGGAGTTGTGGCACCAAGGAGTGTTAGTAGTGTTAAATACATGCCTATTCTTAGTACCACAGAGGTAACAGAGAGTAACCATCATACCATTAAAATCCGTTTCATTTCGACCAGTCAGGTGACAACGATTCAAGAGGTATGACTCATTTTTATAATAAACTGATGATTAGTAGTATTTTCAGGAAAGTCTTTGAGGATTTTGATGCGAAAAAATTGTTAAAACATAGAAAATTAGGACTATAGTATATGAAAATGAGTCGGTAGCTATGTTAGAGTGTGGAAGCTCTATTTGGAGCTATAGATACATATGAATTAGTATAACACGCCACAATGAAACTTGGACAACTGAGTATTTAATTTGAAACAGAAATTCTGACTATTATAAATAACTTATTATTAATAATTAAGATTATCTACTTCTGTTATTGGGATCACATACAACGAAGAACAGAATAAAACACTTAATATTGTCGATATTCCAGGTGACATTTCGTTATCCAGAGAAGATTGGAAGAGAAGAAGTAAGAAATATGTGGTCTGACTAAATTAACGGCTGACTAAACATACTTTTGATCTTCTTATTTCAAACTTCTTCTCTTTTATGAATTTCCTTATGATTTAGAGTCTTTATTTCGACCAACTTAGTTTAGTGTTTCATTCAACTTATTTCTTTAGTCATAAGGATCAAGTACAATATTTCTATGGGAGTTTGGTACACCTAGATTTTCCTTGATAATCTGCATTTCCACTTCCACTTCTTTATATGTTTTGTTTTCTCCAGATGAAGTCTGTCATTTGAAATATAGATCATAGTAATAGTTTTCTTCTGCTCTATGATGTGAGAAATTTAAAAATACAATGCCCGTTTAGATGCTTGTATTTTATATATATTTCATAGTTGTATATATATATATATCAACGATCAAACCACAATAAGAAATTGGAAAAACAAGACTCAATGATCAAACCACAATAGAAATTGGAAAACAAGACTTGTTTTTCAATTTCTTTTTGTGGTTTGTTCATTGAAGTCTTGTTTTCTAATTTCTTATTGTGGTTTAATCATTGATTCTTATTTCACGTGTTTATGTGAAATCTTTATATATATATATGTAACATAAAAAGGATAAATTGGGATGCGGTCAGTTTCTTCCACTTCCAATCAAAATCTCATTGCCGACGTTTCGATTTTATTCAAAATCTTTTTTCACCATCATTTGAGTGTCATTAATATTTTTACTGTTTCTGAATTTCAGATTATATAATTAGTCAAAACATAAGAAGAGATATATATGAAACTTTTTCAAAAATATTACAAGAATGGTACACAGATTGTGGATGGAATGAAAAGTCGATCAAGCCAATAGTAAGGGTTAGTAAAATGTTAATCATTTGGACATGCGAAACAGTTTTACGAAGCATATAGTTTATAAGTTTGAAACCTTGTACACAAAGGTTGTGTACAATATTATATATGTATACATATCTTATTGCAAATACAGTCAAACCGCATGGTGATTTTCTTCGTTGTCAATCAGTTCAGATTATAACTGAGGAGGACCGTTACTTATAATTTATATTTAAAATATAATTTATATATGTTACATTAAAATATTATATAATTATATTATATATAATATCATATTATATTTATTATTATATGTAATTAAATATAATATATGTATAGTTAAAAATTTCACCAAACCTAACTGATAGCTGTTTCTTAACAAGATTCTCAATTTTCTTGAATGATGGTATTTATACGACTATTTTGTTATATCAAGAACCATAAACCAACTAGACGCACTAAAAAATACATTTGTGGTAGAATCAAGTCTGAAGTTCACAACAGAAAAAGCAATATACAAGATCAACATACTTTATGTCAGTATTAATGTGTTACATGACAAAATCCAAACTTCAGTATTGAAGAAAAAAGTGAATATAACTTCCTACATCAGTGTCCGGAGCAAATGCCCTCTACTCCACAGTGATGGATATATTCAGCCTTAATACACAGAACATACATGATCACATCAAATTGGGAAATATTCAACTCAAACAATAGAATAAAAGAAGCGTTTGTTAAGTACGCTTACTCTAATAAAAATTTTGATTGTTTTTTAAAAGAATACCTTCTTGTAAGAAAAGAGAAACAAATTAGTGAACATAAACATACAATAATACATAAAGTTTATTACAAAAATCAGTATTTGGAACAGTACAAGCTTGATCAACGAGTATTAAAAGACATTGTGAGGTGCAAAAACACAAATGAAAAAGTAACAGTCAAGTAAAAAAACTCACCTTTAAAGGAAACATAGGTAAATAATGTACAAGTATAGGTATATTAATGGGGACTGTGAAACCCTCATTGAACATCTTTCGTTATCAGGAAGATATGTTCTTGGTTTGAGAGGCAAATAAAACACAACACAGCTAAGAATTGATGATTTGTTTCAGTTTGAAAAACCCCTTTTCGGTCAAATGGATACTCAGGGACTGTCTTCCTCTCTCATTCCAGGGCTTGTTGCTATGTACGTATCAAATACATATTTCACCCACAACTAGTAAAAATATTAAATTGAAAAATACATAATAATATAAAATAGGGTACAGTTATTTACTTATGCTAAACTTAAATAAGTATTCTAAACTTGTATAAAAATAATAATTTCTTTTCTGAATTTTAGATTGCCCTACACTGTTTCAACGGCTCTAGCAATGGCATTATTATCAACGGAAAGGGATCTAAAAGCGATCAGTAGATGTGGAGCAGTAGGTGAGTCTATAAATATCACCTTAAATGTTGTAAAGAATTTAATGAACTTTTCATATCAAATTTATTGACTTAGTTTGATATTCCAGTGGCGACATACTTAGATTTAAAATTAACAGGTATTATAAAAATTATTTAAATTATTGGGTTTGAATTAAAACTATACAACTTATTGCTTGTCAAAAATAGTTTTTTGTTCTTTGTATATCTTTCATTCATTCCCTTGGCAATTGATACCTTAGTTAGTTATATTAGAATTATTTTGTTTTAAATAAGTATATTTGAAATCGAAGTTTGCCTAATTTTACTGACTTGAACTTCAAGTCCTCTACAATAATTCTCTTCTCGACTTCAACAATGACTCACGATTCCAATAGCTGTCCCACTAATTGAACTACTCCAATTCATCTACTCTGATAAACCGACTCCAGGACTGTCCTAAAGTAAAAACAACAATTCTAACGTAGTGCAATCAGTTAGTATGTGGTATTTACTCATTGTAGGGTAAAAAGCTAATGAAATGGTCTCCACATATAAAAATTTAATGGTATAAACTACGTGTTCGAAATGCGTTGTTTATACCATTCAACTTTACATCTGGAGAGCATTTCATTAGCATTTTACCCTACAATAAATACAACGAGCTCCAAATTATAAATATCCCATATCTAATGCATATTGGTTTCAGGTCTAAACATGTTGGAGCTACTGATTTCCCAATTCATTGTTGTGCTATACCTAATTATTCCCCAATGCATCATTATGATCATAATATACGTTATCTACATAACCGATTTCTATAACAATTTAACTTGGGCTATTTTAACAACTTTATTACAAAGTATAAACGGTGCTTTTATTGGTAAGTACTATTCCTTCTCTTTATTTCATAGCTTAATTAACATAGGGCAAAAATAAATGAAACCACGATCAGTCTTTCAGGTTCAAATCAAACTCTCAAAGAGGACAAAGACAACAAATATAAGCACCGAGAGTTTGGTTTAAATCTGGAAGACTGATAGCACTTTGATTTATTTTAATCCTATTCTGTTAGACGAACGATATTATTAACTATTATCATATTTATAATTTATGTATATAAGTAGATTCACAGACAGGACATACGAGTACATAAGAGCTCACAGAAACTCACAACTATATTTCAATTGCCTTGTCATCAGGAAGATAGATATGAGTCGCTCCACAGATAGGTGATGACTGTCTGTTTATGTATATATATATATATATATATATACTATGCATACTATATATTGGCCACCCATACCAATCTCCATAACCTTCCCTTAAACGATTGCTTCAGGGTTAAAGTATTAAGAAAACTCTCAAATGATGACACCCAGACCACTCTAAGGGCTTCTGAGGAAGCCTTCATTTGGTTATTGGGTGCAAGAAATTCCCCTGGTCTAAATTTAATCAGATGATTTTTTTTCCTCGTTTAATTTTAGTTTTATGTTTTTTTCCTTTCCTTTCTCTTTTTTACTTTTCTTCTCCCTTTTACCTAAATATCACTTTTATAATTTTACTTACAGCCTAAACTGGTCCACGTTGGTAAGGTGGCTGCACTGCGTGTCATTGTATCGCGCCAGTTTACATTGGCCAGTGGACGCATTTACGTCTCCCTTCCTTCATTCTTTCTCCTTTTATTTTCTTTCTTTCTACTATCCTGAAGACGGCAAGACGCCGAAATTATCGAGATTCGTGAGTGTTCGTCCTTTATATTGTGTTCTCTAGCTGTAACTTTAAATATATATATATATATATATATAAACTAGAATTTAAAAAGAACACATAGAAAGGAAACCACTGAACTCATTACTATATTTCGATGTCCTCGTCTTCAGGAAAAGAAGTGAATCGCTCCAAAGGCTGATAACGACTCAGCCTTTATATATATATATATATATATATATATATATATAAGAAATATAAGAAATAATACAATCATTCAAAAATCAAACATACATAAAAGTGCAATTAGTTACAATTAAGAAATTACAATAGACATTTTGACTATAGGATAGTGGGAAAACTTACAGAAGTATATAATATATACATTCAGTATTGTATATATACAATATACAATTCAGTTGGGTTTTTGACTCTGACGAAGACCACTTGTTACGGTTGAAAGATCTTAGTCTTGTTTTTCTTTTTCATATTGTGGTTTGATCATTGATTGTTATTTCACATGTTTATGTGAAATCTTTTTATATATTCATATACAGAACAAAATTTTAAAGCCATTAAATAAAATAAAAATCAACGTCCAAGCCACAGAAATTGACTAAGATATTTCAACTGTTTTAATTGAAATATCTTAATCATATTTCTGAATTTCTTACTGTGTTTTAGATGTTGATATATATATATATATATATATATATATATATATATTAATATTATGTAATTTAAGGATGGTAAAAGCTGATAATATTTCAATAATTTGATTTTGTTTTAGGATTCTTAGTGGCGTTGCTAGTTAAAAGCACTAAAGGAGGATTGTTCTTAGTTGCTGGATACAACACAATGCTGTCCTTTATTGCTGGTAATGTCCTTAAATTATATAATCTTTCATAATTATAACAACGCAGTCATTAAGCAATTTAATATTAATTTCAGTTCATCTAAGTAATGTTTACTTATTTATGGTAAAGTATAATGATAATGAAAAATATGGATTTTAAGACTGACGTTTTTAATAGTCCTTGAGGTCTCTTGGACCCATTTTTAATGATTTATACATATGATTTATCGTACTTGACGTGTGCAGGTAAGTGTTTGAGTGTGCACCCTAAATGTTTTAAGCACCTTCAAGCCACATCAGTTGACGGTTCTAGCATAGTTTATCAGATACACTCGCATAGTCCTGGTGGAAAAATCTGCAGTATTTTTCGTTAATATTTTGGAAAATCAAAACTGTTACTAATTTTTTTCTGGTCATTTAATAGTTTTGTGATTTTGCATTTCTAATGAAGTTAATGTTAGCACTAAAAGATATAATTTTATTACTTATTAATTATTTTAAGAGGCGATTTGATACCAAAAGGTATTTTACCTTAACTGTAGTAAAAAGAAAATCATTTCTTCAAAATTTTAATCTGTTGGGATTCATTTTTTTCAAAAATTAGGTTAGAAATTATTGTAATGTTATAATTTACAATAATCTGAATAATGGAGGAGATTAATTGAATGAGTACATATAGTTGCCTCTTAGGAAATTACTAACTAGCACAACCTAACACAATTGACACTAAGTTAAGAATAAATAAATTACTATGTGTAAAGGTTTGAACTGTCAGCAGGTAGTACATATATAGCTATTTAGTGTTATTGTTAATAATAACATTAACGTAAATTTTAGTACAATTCTTATTCTACACCAGAGCAAAGGTTTAAAAGCTGTGTTTAATTACACCTTTGATACAGAGCTGAGAACGTCAAAGAAAAATGTGGAGAAATTTTAATAGTTGAAGCTAAATAATTGTCATGTGGGTTGATGGGGGGGTGATAGTACCCTTACATTAACTAGTTGTTTATAGAACTTAGTATGTTTCATAGAGACAAAGAAATTTCTATGTAAGGAAAACATTAGAAATTTATAAGACTGTTTGTAAATCAATCTTAAATAGGTAATATTATTTAACATACAAGAGTAAATATGATTTATCTGTTATACTGCTCTGAGCATCAGCACCTCAATGAGAGATTATCGGGACGTCATGAATACTTACAATATTCCCATTCACTTTAAAAGCATTGACGCATGTTTAATGACTAATTCCGACTTTATGTTTTAAAGGGCTGCTTTGGCCGTTCGAAGGGATGCACAGGATAACTCAAGTACTGACATGGGTGCTTCCCACTGCCATCGCCGGCCACAGCATGAGATCCATGGCTAAACAAGGACACTCCATTGACAATCCTTCTGTCTACTTGCCACTCATTCAGTCCCTCATATGGACCATTTTATTAACAATAACAATTTCTGTATACTCTAAACGAAATAAAACGGTTGTTGCAATTTGATATGCTCAATTATTACTGTGAATATTTCGACCAAGAAGAAGAATCAGTAATACTTGAATTATATTCAAAACACTGTAACATTTCTCAGATTGGGGAACAGGAATCTAATAAACTGGATGTTATATCAGCAAGGGAGTACAACGCTTAGAAAATTTACACAATAAAGAAAGAATTAAAGAAATTAATAATAAGGATGTCTTATAAAGTGGTTGTTGATCTTTTCTTAACTCGGATACAATTATAACTCTATTTCTAGCCTCAGATCAATAAAGACATATGCTATCTAGGAATTTTCCACAATGTAATAACTACTATATTTGTGAAGCTAGATAAACAGAAGGTTACATGAAAATGTGTATTTCATTTGCTTATATATTTTTTATATAAAACGTTTATTTTAGCATATGTAGCATATTATTATATTTTATTGATAATATTAATTAATATTATAATTAATATTAATAATAATTAAATGAGAGTCACCTAATTATTTAGACTACTAAAATTATATCGCTATTTAAATTTAAGTATATGAAATTCTATTGCATGTAAATTTATTAAATTATTTCATTAATCAAATTTATACAATAGAAATTATATACTATAACTGTAAGCACTTAACTATATATATTTTTAAAGTATATTAAAGTAATGTGATAATGGTAAATTAATATGATTAATTGTTACAAGAGATAAAATGATTTAAAAGGAGTCAAAGTCAATACTATTTGTAAACATAGATAAGTATAGAGATATTGTGGCTTGATCAAGTGATGCAGTCGTTATAGGGGCCAAGGTTCTGAGTCAAGCAAAACCTGACGAATCAGAGGGACCCTGATCGTGTCTAGATGAGAGCACTCCACTAGGATGCGATGCACTAACTGGTCAGCTCCTGAAGGGAAGGAGCAAAATGGGACCTCGGAGACTTTGAACCTATACAAGTATGCCTTGTATCTGCCATGTCCGCTCAATATCTGGGTCACTTGTGCGTCAATTTGATGTCCTTGAATTTTTGCCGGTAAACCGGAATAACATCTTGTTGGTGGCACCATTCGTAGTTAAAAGCCAACGTTCTATAGAGTTTTCCTTGTTCCTTTTGACACTGGGGAGGTATCATAGCTGGCAGTCAGTTTGTCCTTCTTCGATGCTTCTTTGGCTAGACTAGTTCACTCTCTCATTCCCTAATATAGCACAAGTGATTTAACCCAGCCGAAGTGGATAAACCACTGCTGTTCTAGCTCGTTTAATCGTCTTGTTGCCTGCTCTACAAGAGAGAGATGATTGGAAGGGTTCTTTAGGTAGACTAGGGAAATTTGGTTGTCTGTAAAGACATGACCACTGTTAGCGCCGAAACATTGCTGATACTGTAACTATTACAGAGCCTTGGGGGGCCAGGTTAGCTCAGTCGTTAACGTATTCGCCTCTGAACTGGTAGATCTGGGGTTCTATCCCCTCCTAGCTCTCGATTTATACACGTTGGAGGTGAATAAATTTGAGTACGTCGTCCCTCGGAGAGGACGTTAAACCGTCGGTCCCGAGCCTGTACGATGCCAGGTACTCGTTAAAGACCCTGTATCAACGAGTGTATCTACTCTATATACGCTTGAGTTAGGCAAAATTTAGGACTCCCACTAGTAGAATCAACAGGTAATGTGACTCGCTCATTACTAAAATGGGTGCTAAATAATAAATGAGTCACAATTTCTGCCCCTAAAACAGCCCTTAAAGGTGAAAGCCTTATAAGTGTAGGCGTTGGGAAACAAACAAAATTACACAGCATTGATTAGCACTAGCCAGTTTGTTCACCTGTTGAGCATTTCAGTGTTGTGTTTATCATAGACCACTATTGCTCAACTAATGTTGCCACTTTCCTTTTACCCGTCTGCACATCATTTACGAATTATATGTGTATGTGTTGTACATAGTGTCAATGTGTACTGTTTCTAGTAACTAGGATGAGTGTGACTATTTTCAATCACTTTAATCCAGAAACCCTTCTACTATCCTTTGTTGACATGTTTGCATAATTATACTTTCTTAAAAGACAAGAAAGCTATAGAAATCCCTGTTGTTTATAAATATCTCTTTGTAGTATATTTATTACTTTACTATAAGTAAAGTATAGTGATCGTGAAAAAATTCGATCTCGAGATTTTGACGGAATTACATGTTTTCAGGTCCCAGAAGTCGTTTTATGAGGTTTTTACGATGATGTCTGTGTGTGTGTGTGTGTGTGAGTGGGTCGGTGAGTGTGTTAGCATTGCTTGTTACCACGCTACGGTCCAGAATCTTTGATGGATCAAGTTAATATTTTACACAAAAATGGGCCCCATAAAGACGAAGATCTCTATTGTTTGGGAAGAATTATGCATTATGGAAAAGTCACTTTTTTTGCCAAAAACCGTTTTTTTTAAAACATTTATTTCTCTTAAACTAAGAACCCTAGAGTTTTGAAATTTTGACATTATCTTTGAGGTTACAAATGGAACAAATCAAAATATATTCAGAATTTTAAAACAACAGGAAATATTTTTTTTTCACTAAAATGTAAAAATTTTGACTTTTAATTCAATCTCAAACCTTGTGAGAGCGATACAAGCCATAATGTTTGACGGACAAGAATGAAACTATGCCTATAAATAGAACATTATGTTTAGAATGAATTAAGAAATTTTTTTTTAAAGTTACATTCGCTAAAGGGGCGTTACAGTACGATTTCTGTTTTCAGAAAATGTTTTTTTGACGCGAAACGGCTCATTAAAAAATAATGAAAATTTTACCAAAAATGGAACAAAAAATTAGCAATTCATAAAAAAAAAATCATGGCGTTTCAATTACGGAAAAGAGCAATAACGCTATAAAAACTGTTTGTTTATCCTAGAGTGAGAGATCACCTGCTATACTTGTCGATTTTTACTTTACTATAAGTAAAGTATAGTGATCGTGAAAAAATTCAATCTAGAGATTTTGACGGAATTACATGTTTTGAGGTCCCAGAAGTCGTTTTATGACGTTTTTACGATGATGTCTGTGTGTGGTGTGGGTGGGTGGGTGGGTGGGTGGGTGCGTGGGTGGGTGCGTGGGTGGGTGGGTGCGTGTGTTAGCATTGCTTGTTACCACGCTACGGTCCAGAATTTTTGATAGATCAAGTTGATATTTTACACAAAA
Organism: Hermatobates lingyangjiaoensis; assembly: GCA_026182355.1. Lineage (NCBI taxonomy): Eukaryota > Metazoa > Arthropoda > Insecta > Hemiptera > Hermatobatidae > Hermatobates > Hermatobates lingyangjiaoensis. The sequence continues at coordinate 4,126,742 of JAPFBL010001926.1, forward strand.
ATGGGCCCCATAAAGACGAAGATCCCTATTGTTTGGGAAGAATTATGCATCATGGGAAAGTCACTTTTTTTGTCAAAAACCGTTTTTTAGAAAACATTTATTTCTCCTCAACTGGTAATCCTACAGTTTTGAAATGTTGACATTATTTTGAGGTTACAAATGCAACAAACGAAAATTATATTCAGAATTTTAAAACAACGGGAAATATTTTTTTTTCACTAAAATGTAAAAATTTTGACTTTTAATTCAATCTCAAATCTTGTGAGAGCGATACAAACCATACTGTTAGACGGATCACAATGAAACTATGCCTAAAAATAAAACATTATGTGGAGAATGAGTTGAGATATTTTTTTTCAAAATTACATTCGCTAAAGGGGCGTTACACTACGATTTCTGTTTTCAGAAAATGATTTTTTGACGCGAAACGGCTCATTAAAAAATAATGAAAATTTGACCAAAAATTGAACAAAAAATTAGCAATTCATAAAAAAAAATTCATGAAGTTTCAATTACGGGAAAGAGCAGTAACGATATAAAAACCCTTTGTTTATCCTAGACTAAGAGATCACCTGCTATACTTGTCGAATTTTTTCGACAATGTAACAATTGTTTACATTGACTTAGAAATTTTTTGAGCAAATCCACTGAGATAAAATTGATATTTATAAGGGAATAATTTAAATTGTTTATTGACTTATATGAGATGTAAGAGGAATAATATTGTGCAGGAAAATAATAACACTCACTCAGAAAAAATTCGTATATATGTTATTTGACAAAGGGAAGGAATATGATCTTATTAAATACTAAGAAGCTTATTATTATTATTATTTTAAAGATTAAAATTCTCAGTATAATAATTCTATAAAAGACCAAAAGTGTAAATGATAATTCATAATTGGAATCTTTCGTTTAGAGATTAATAAATGTAATTATCGTACATCTTTAATTAACAAAGCACCTTAAAATAACATTTTCTTCGTTGTTTAAGATGTTTTTCAGAGAAAAAAAGGGTATTTTCCTGTTTCAAATTTTAAAATTTTACTTTACTATTCAATGTAGAAGGATGTCAAGTAAACGATGTAAGAAATCCACTGGCTGTTTGAACGAAAGCCATTCTCTTGTAGGAGAATAAATCGTTTCACGAAATGTTCACTTTGGTTTTTCAAAAATGTTATTACTGCTGTAGTTATACTAATGAAATTATTTACAAATAATAAATTATTTGTGATGTACAAAAATAAGCTTATAAATTGATATGTCCTTCAATCACTATCTGTACTACCTCAGGAATGAAAGGATATAATTATATCCTATTTAGATGTTTACGTTATGCTTAAATGAGACGTTATGTTTTATATACTCAAGAAATTTGACATTAAGTTACTTATAGTAAAGTAGAGTGTAGGCCACTCCAGATTTTTTTATATTTTTTTCATTGTTTACATTGACTTAGAAATTTTTTGAGCGAATCCACTGAGATAAAATTGATTTTATAAAGGAACAGTTTAAATTGTTTATTGACGTATATGAGATGTAAGAGGAATAATATTGTGCAGGAAAATAATAACACTTTCTGTGAAAAAAATCGTATATATGTTATTTGACAAAGGGGAAGGAAAATGATCTTATTAAATACTAAGAAGCCATAAAATTCCCAGTATAATAATTCTGTTAAAAACCAAAAATGTAAAAGATAATTCAAAATTGAAATCTTTTGTTTAGAGATTAATAAATGTAATTATCGTACATCTTTAATTAACAAATCACCTTAAAACAACATTTTCTTCGCTGTTTAGGATGTTTTTCACAGAAAAAAAGAGTATTTTCCTGTTTTAAATTTGGAAATTTTACTTTAATATTCAATGTAGAAGGATGTCAAGTAAACGATGTAAGAAATCTACTAACTATTTGAACAATAGCCATGTTCACTTGTAGGATAATATTTCGTTTCAAGAAATGTTCACTTTGGTTTTTCAAAGATGTTATTACTGCTGTAGTTATACTAATGAAATTAATTGCAAATAATAAATTATTTGTGATGATCAAAAAAAAGCTTATAAATTGATATCCTTCAATCACTATCTGTACTACCTCACGAATGAAATGCTAATAATTATATCCCATTTAGATATTTATGTTATGCTTAAATGAGACGTTATGTTTTATATACTCAAGAAATTTGACATTATGTTACTTATAGTAAAGTAGAGTGTAGGCCACTCCAGATTTTTTTTTGTTAATTCTAGATTGTTTTTTTATCTTACATGTAGTCTCAATTTAACGAAATACTTCATATTGCACATAAAAACAGGGAACATATACAAAGAATGGCCCTATTTTTGATGAAATCTGAACTAAATCCATCAAACAGTGTGGCCTATAGCGTTCCTATAAACTTTGGATACAAAACCAACAACTCGCCACATACATTCAGACATCATCAAAGAAACACCAAGAAGGGACTTTGAGGACCTCAATACATGAAAATCGGTAAAAATTAAAGTTTATCTCAGAATAATAAGTACTTACTATACTTGTGGGATGTGTTTACATTGACTTGAAACATTTTTTATGTGACCTGTGTGAAATAAAATTCTTATTTAGAGGTTCATAAAAAAAATTGAAATGTTTTAATGAGTTAATATAAGAAGAATGAAATTCTTAGATGTAAAAAAAATCAACTCCAACCAAATAAATATTTTATTATGCTTTTCAGTATATGATGGATGGTTGTCTAAAAAAGTGTTGAAGTTGAACTATGCTACACTCTTGAACAAAACTTTTAATCAATGAGTTAAAAATATTAATGAATGTATTAATTGTTGTTGTATTTTATATCATTGGTGTTTTGCTGTCACAAGTTTTCGATACCATTTTGAAACCATTCATAATAGAATGTATTTAAAAAAATGTTGCATACTCCTTTTAGACAATAGCTCTAGCTATGTTGTTGTTTTTATTGTAGAATAACAAAAAATAGTATTTAATATTGATTACGCGAATCTAAGGTTTGATGTGTGATAAGGAACAATTATAGATGACTAATAAGTGGGTGAGATAAGGGAATGATTTAGTGCGGTCACTGATATAAGAGAAGAACATTGATATGAAAAAACCAGAAGAACCGATATCAGTTTGAGGAAAGTAAGGATTTTGAGAAAAAACGTAATCACAGAAAACCAATACGAAATGGTTTTCTGATAAGATGCATTTTTTAATAAACTGCATATGCATTACATTCTTACAAAAGAAAAGCGTTGCACAGTGGAACTCCTAAATACAATTATATAAATTATAAATTTGAATACATAACATTGCTAAGTGAAAAATATTAAAAAAGTGCTGTATTAATATAAATTAATTTTTTCAGGGGTGTTATTTTTTTAAAGTATTTGACTATATAGTAATATCAAATGAGCATTACTAATTATCTACTAATTACTACTAGTTTTGAAGATTTTCAAGGAATTAAATACTTTCTTGCTTTAAATGTGCATAGTCTGCCATTACATCTTTTCTAGCACCTCATCTGCAATTTTGGCGTCTATTACTGAATCAGTACTTACATACGTATAAAACTGTAATCCTTCTAGCAGAATTTTTAATTTAAACAGTTTCATTTTATAATTAATAAGGGGCCTAAACTGTACACATGCGAAAAACAATATTTTTAAAATATTTGTAATAAATTATAACATCTTTTTTGAAGCAGGCGTTCAGTTTAAGGCATGACGATACTCTGATATGCATGGTAAGAGACCAAATCACAAGTATCAGTCCTTAGGGTGTTCCTTGCAAGAATGAGGTATAAATCACTTAAGAGGGTATGCTGCACAATTTTGTAATTCTCTTCAAAGAAAGCGTATTTTGATGTGTCCTACAAATTGATGAAAAATGATATTTAATGTAATTTAATTAAATTAAACCTAATCCCCCACCGTCAAAGGTGTTGTTTGTCTTGGGGTATTACACTATCATCGCTGGTGGTTTGCTCTTTACTTGAGAATGACATACAACTTAAATGAAAGTACCAGTGTGTGAAAGTTGGCCCTGCATGAGGAGGTGACTTCAGAAGCCGCTTATTTAGGTCTGGATGGGGTAAGACTGCAAGTCAGTCTACTATACATAGTCAGTGATTTTGCCAGATCTACGAATAACATTTTACTGGGTCAATCATTTGTTCTCAAAAAAATTAATAATAACAGTTGAATTATCAGTGACCAGATTCAAGAAAAATTACTTTATTATAAAGTAAAAAAAGTTTTTTTTTTTCTATAAAATTTCGAAGTTGAAATTTTGACAAATTTAAATTAATTTGATTCTCACAAAATAATTTTTGTAAAAATAAATTTCGACTAATTTTAAAAATAGGTCTTAAAGTTAATTTGTCTGACTTTGTAATTTATCTTTGTGATTCAATTTTTCTCATATCTGGCAAAATGGATATAAATACATTAATAGAAATGAAGTCATTAAATTATTATCTTTGATTATTACTCCTAGATTGATTACTTATGAGTTTGATAGTACGTCTAGACCAGTGGTTCTCAACGTGGTCCACATGGACCCCCAGGGGTCCACAGAGGATTACTGGGGGTCCATCAGAAAAGTAGTATTCTGAAGGTCCATGACACGTGGTTAGGGCTCTATATTAAGTTTAAATGAATTTATCAGCAAACAAAAAATAAACCAAAGCGTAGTAAGCTTTGGCCGTACAATATTCACACATAATTAAAATATAAGGCCTAATATCCTGGTCAGTTTGTTAAAATGTTCCAATGTTTTAAAATTTTCAATTCACTTCTCTTTATGGTACATTCAAAATTGATTCTGTTACAATTTATTTCAGGGTACTTTATAAAATGTTAATAAAGAAATATTTTGTTATTGTTTTAAAAACATTTTTGTATTTCGGCATGCGTTGTAGATGTAATGAAATTATTTCATAATTAACGATATTCATTTACCTAAAAACAAATATTTATTTATAAATTTGTATAATTATGTTTTTTAAGTATCCGGGGGAGTGGGGGTCCACAAGTAGCTTTTAGAGGGTCCACAAGTAGCTTTTAGGGGTTCCACAAGTAGCTTTTAGGGGGTCCACAAGCAAACAAAGGTTGAGAACCCCTGGTCTAGACGATAGTTGAAATAAATTATTCCAGAATTATATTATTGCAACCCACTTTACACTTTTTTATTCATTTCTTCATTACAGTTTACATGGCTATTTGAGAATGGCACAATTTGAGAGAAGCAAATTACTTGCACGCTTATTAATTTCATTGAGTTTTCCCTGACTTTTCACGGATATTCAGAATTTGTTTCATTGTTACTTTATTTATTAAAAAAAATCAGTGTTTTATTTCTTCGTCGTATGTTCGTGAAGCATGCCTTGAATCGGATTGGTTTCACTTCCTAATTCTTTCTTAAAATTGTGCCATGATTTCATACTTATCTTCTTCGATGTGTCTTAGTTTGTGAGATTGATTTGGTTGCATAGGACCAATATTAAGATAATTTAAATATGACCATTATGGACTGACTAAATTACCGTTTGATGCTTGCGTTTGCTATTGTTGGTGATTGTCAGGTTTCTTGACTCAAAAATTATAAAAATTGGGCGTGTAGAGTACTCTGAAAGATGTTCAGACTTTACAATGGGAAAGCTTGAGTTTGAAGGCAAGCGGGAATGGAAGTGATCGTTCTGATTCGTTCTATTTTTATGAGCATTTCTATTTGTGTCAGGTGCGGCAACTTCCTTTTATTTTTGTTAATTAGTTCTAGAATGAATCGGCGTAATATTTTTGTAAAATGTTCAAAATGTTCTGAATTTTTGTGAATATAAAGTTTGATAATTGGGGTTATATTTCTTGTACAATTAATAAATCATAACTTATCATTTTGGATTCGTACATTTCAGTTATTCACTGTATGGCATAGTGTTACAAATAATATGTTTCTATTGATAGACTCTCTTTACAAATTGTATATATGTTTCTCTTGATTCTCATAAAAAAATTGGAGTGGCCTCTCAACTTTACTAAAAGTAAACTTCTTGCGTATATAATTTATAATGTCCCATTTAAGCATAATATAAATGTCTGAATGGGAGAGGTTTATTAGTCTTTCATTTATTTACATGTAAACAATGTAAATAAATGTAAGCAATACGACAAGTATAGCAAGTGAACATTACTCCAGGATCGATATTCAGTTTTTATAGCTTTTATATTTTTTATTGCTCTTTTTTGTAATTGAAATGTCTTGATTTTTTTAAATTGTTAGTTTTTGTTCAATGTTTTGCAAAATTTAATTGATTATTAATGAACCCTTTTAGCGTCAAAAAAACATTTTATAAAAACAAAAAATATTCTACAACATCCCTTTGGAAAATGTAATTTTTAATAACTTATTTCAACCCATCCTTCACATATCACACAATGTTCTATTTTTAGATATAGTTTAATTTTGATCTGTCAAACGGTATGGTTTTATCTCACAACCTTTGAGATTGAATTATAAGTCAAAATTTTTACATTTTATTGAAAAAAAAAATATTTCCTGTTATTTTTAAAAATCTGAGGATATTTTGTTTATTGCTATTCTAACCTCAAAAAAATTTCAGCACTCTAAAATTAGTAGTTTAAGAGAAAAAAAATGGTCTAAAACAGGTTTTCGATGAAAAAAAAGTCGCTTTTTCATCATGGATAATTGCTCCCAAACTATACAGCAAATCTACACTATGCTATCTATTTTTGTGTAAAATATGAATTGAATCCATCTAAGATTCTGGACCCTAGCGTGACCAAAACCTTTTGATACCCACTCACTCACCCACACACCCACCACACACACATACAGACATCATCGAAATAACTTCATAAAATGACTATTGGGATATCAAAACATATAACTCCGTAAAAATATCAAGATCGAATTTTTTCACGAATACTATACTCTACATATAATAAAGTAAAAATGTCTAAGTTTATGTAAACAAACATAACAGTAAGACAGGTTGAGTTACGAACCTATTGTGAAAATGAAAGAGTGAATCTGAAAAATAAATGTTTATTCCATATATTTCAGATTTCATTATTCTTTTATTATTGGATGCAGGATGAATTTTTCATTTGATTTCAAAAGGATGAATTTCTTTTATAAATTACTAAATTTTTGTTCCATTTTTGGTCAAATTTTATGATTTTTTAATGAGCCATTTAGCGTCAAAAAACATTTTCTGAAAACAGAAATCGTACTATAACGCTCCTCTGGTGAATGTGATTTTGGAAAAAAAATCTCAAATCATCCTCCTCATAATTTTCTATCTTTAGGCATAGTTTCATTTTGATCCGTCAAACGGTATGGATTGTTCACTCTCACAAGATTTGAGATCTTGTCAGAATTTTTACAATTTATTTAAGAAAACATATTTCCCCTTGTTTTAAAATTCTGAATATATTTTTCGTTTATTGCATTTGTAACCTCAAAGACAATGCCAAAATTTTAAAACTCTAATAATAACAGTTTAAGAGAAAAAAATGTTTTCTAAAAACTGGTTTTTGGCAAAAAAAAAGTGACTTTCCCGTCATGCATAATTCTTCCCAAACAATAGGGATCATCTACACTATGGGGTACATTTTTGTGTAAAATATCAACTTGATCCATCAAAGATTCTGGACCGTAGCGTTGTAACAAGCAATGCTAACAGACGCACCCACTCACAGACACAGATATCATCCAAAAAACTTCATTAAACGACTTTTGAGACCTCAAAACATATAATTCCGTCAAAATCTTGAGATTGATTTTTTTCAGGATCACTATACTTCACTTAAAGTAAAGGAAAAACTGTAAATTTATTTATGATTACTTTTCTGCCCGGCTAAGTGGGGGAGTAGTAATTCTAATATCTGTGATGTTATGTACTCATCATTATTATCAGCTAATTGTTAGAAACCAAATGCGATTTCTTTCTTGTGGTTAATAGAACATATGATCACTCCCACTACAGTGACAGTCCTGTGGTTTAGCTTATCTCTCTCTTCAAGGTTATGCAGGCTATATAAGAATAAGTATTTTTAAAAAAAAAGTTAGTCTATTGTTTACAACAGTATCGTTTTCTTTTCTTCAAAAGGTATGCACTTCTCTACTTTATATACGTATTGTGGTATTTCATAATCCAATGGAAACTTTATTTGCAGCTTAAGTCTAAGACTTGACATTAAAGTTTCTGTCTATCTGAATAAATCCATTAGATTTTTCTACTCACAACAGTAACCCTATTATGAAGAAGTTTACTTCTAACCTCATGTATCACACTAGGTATAACGTGCATTCAACTACATGGAATGTAACTAAAATATACGAAGCAAATATTACCTATTTTAGAGTTAAATAGCAAGGACTTAATTTAAAAGACAATAAAATACGCATCTATACCTGAAATATTTACATTCATTACAATATTAAAAATCTAAGAGAGTTTAATTTCACTCAGAACACTTCCAATGGAATATTAGACATGCATTACAATGCATATGAATACATTTGTATGGATATAGAAATAAAATCCGTTGGCCGTCACCACACATTCCAGTAACTTTGATTTTCGATGCCAGTTTCCAAATTTTTTTTTAAAAAAATATAAATACATAAATACATGTTAGTGTTAACAGTAAAGTTTTTTTATCCAACCAGTGTAAAAATTCATTTTCAGATTTTGAAGTCCATTGAATCCAATTTCAATATTTTATGGTGATTTCTGATTTTCTATTGTACATTGTATTTGTATTTGCAGGTCAGTTTTGCTTTTCAAAAGTTTGTAACCTCTCCATAAGTCACATCGTTTGGCGAAACTTTATAAAATTTATCAGGTATATAGTTCTTTGTGTATCAATGTACTAAATTAATTTTTTTGCCAATATTGAATTATTATAAAGTTACTTTATGTTAAAGCAAGCATTAATTTTCCACTACTTTTCTAGTTGGAAAGAAGTCAACCAATTATTATTTCAGAGATTTGAAATTTGTCCCTTATTATAGTCATAAATAAATAGTAGTAAAGTAGTATATGATAAAAACTTTATTAATTTAAAATTAAATAGAATATCATCTAATTATGGAGAAATACATATTTAATACTCTCTGAGTGCATCAAAGTTTGTCAGCGAAATCGTTACAAAAATTATACAACTTACCTCCTAAGTCGTAGTAGAAATGAAAATTGGTAGAATTGAAAGGATTATCTGCAAGGTATGATATTTAATTTTATCATGATTTTGATTTATTTTAAAGGAGTAATATGATATGAAAAAGAGACAACTAAGAAGCCGTATCCACTAATGGTATTTCTTTATCTCATTCTCAAAATTATTTTATAATATATACATGATTTTAAAGTAAGAATTATAAACAATAAACAATTATCATTGAAATAATTTGTATCTTGAATTATTAATAACAAAAATTACTTAACACTCACATAACCACTGGCATTATTTAAAACAAAATTCAATAATTATCTATGGTATTATCTCTAATTTATTATATTTTGGTTATCTCTCTCAAATCATAACTAAAAACAATGGGAAAAACTCTTCTAACCTATTAACTTCTAATTATTAATCTAAAGTCTTCTCTACCTATTAATCTGATGGCATCTCTAATTTACTACATTACATTAAATGATTTCACTGATAATACCTTTTACAAATATGTGTTACAAATTTACTTATTAGTTATGATTTCAACAATTGTAAAATACATAATCATTTTACTAGTCGTAAAATTTAAATGAAAGGTAATATTTCCTGTTCCACTGTCACACAAAAGAAAAATATGTTTTAATGGTTCATAGACTGTTATAAACAAAAATGGTAATTACATTTTCACTACACTTACATAAAATTGTTGATGTAGAGTTTTATCAAACTATTTCATAAGGAAGCAATATTTAAAAAAAATCAGTTATATACATTTATCGTTCATTCTTTCAAATAATTAGTATACTTACCGTTATATAAAGTGTAGACTAGAGTTTTCAAACTTTTTTCGACGCGGAACCCTTTCTGGTTCCAGTAACTTTCCCGGGAACCCCAGATTCTAATGATTTCATACAATCATAATATAAATATTTTCATATGCCTTTTTAAATAGTATGTACGTTTAAAAACAATTAAAAAGTAATATTATTGCAATGTGTCTTTTTTGAATAAAAATTCAAAACTAAAAGATTTTAATTTTCATATTTTTCACAAGTGTATAACACGTAAAACAGAATTACTCGCAATTTTAACACAGAGTTTGTTTAGTAATCATTTTTGGCTTTATAGTTGAGAGTTTGATTCTCAAGTTAGCCCCAGCATTAAGTCTACTTCGGTATTTGGTTTCTATGCCGGTTTAAAGGAAAAATCCAGTTTCACATAAGTAGGTAGTGGGAAATGGAAGCAATGTGTGAAGTGCTACTATTGCAATAGTAGGAAATTCGGGAATCAGATAGTTCCAAAAACTGACTAGTGATTCATCCTAAATATGAATAAAATTTTGACTAATTCTACTTATGGGTATATGTAGACATAAACATTATTCGGTTTCATGATTCACAAGAAATATAGAATAAATCCCTACCCATAAGAAAAAATTTTTAGGAAAATGTTTTTCTAAATGTTTTTCACGGAACCCACTTAGGGAACCTCTGGTGTAGACCATTCGAGATTTTTAATCTAGGAATAGCTGCTAATAATTACAATGACTTAATGTGAATTATCCTGGTGGAATATCAAATAACCTACCCAGGGAGTCAAGGAAGTGACCCAGAGAGGCACATTATTTTGGGGCAGCATTTCTTTTCTCTTTAATTCATAAAAATATACTGATTTAGCATATTTTATTTTAAAATAATTATGTTTTTAAAATAATATAATTACAAAACATGAAATGTTAATTATATTTAACTTCAGTAATATTGTAAAGAACCACCCTTGCCTTTGATTAAATTAAAAATGACTTAATACTGCTAATATTTCTAATTATAACCTAAATTGATTCACTTTATGAATTATAATGATCAATAATTCGCTGAATGAAGAAAATCCCCATAAAGAAGTGTTTGACATAATCTTGTCCTGCTTCAAATCAAAGCGTTTGAACCTGTTGTCAAAGCTTGAAGAAGTGGAAATAGGAATACAGAAAATTGATCTTAGCAGAAGATGATTATTATTTTTAGTATTGGATCATTGATACTTTCGTGAACTATCTTTCACTTGAAGTTAAATTTTATAAACAGTTATATTTATAATTTATAACTTCCTATTACTATAAGATCTCAAATGCATAAGTGGTCAAAAATTAAACAAGTATTAATCATTTCCCTTATAAAGTTTTTATTCCAAATAAATAATGGTATAGTCATAGTAAAGTGATTTTTCATACAGTTGGAGGAAAGAAACATAAATTTTTAGGCAAGAAAAATATTTATGCTTTGTCTAATGGATTTGAAATATGGTATTTATGCTTTAACTTAATGGAAATTTATACCATGATCTTAAATTTTAATAGTTACATATGTTTATAATATTCCAGAGTATTTGAATAAAAGAATAAAATGTCAACTGCAGAAAAGTTATTGAACCTTTTCGATAGGCCAACTGAGCCTGTCTTCATGCCTAAAGGACCCAATGAAGAAGTGTTTGATGTCCCTCCATCCTATCTCGTAAGTCAAATTAAAGCGTTTAAACCTCTTAACCAAAACTTGCCAACAGACCCAATAAAGAAGTGCATGACTACTTCCTAATTCATGAGTCGAATCAAAGATTGTGAGTCTGTTAGGTAAAGCTTGCCTAAAAACCCTATGAAGGAGTGTTTGACATCACCCAGTCCTAAAAAAAAATTCAAATTAAATTCATTGAACATATTAGGTACAAATAGGTCCTCCATTATGTTTAGAGACCCAAAGAAAAAGAATTTAATATCATTCCATATTATCTCATATCTATAATCAAAATTTCTATATCTTTTCCATAAGCTGACTGAGTAAGCATTCAGTGCTAAAGACCCTATGAAGAAGTGTTTGAATCATGGTGAGTTTAATCAAAGTCTTTGTGCCTTTAAGCCCTCTTAGAAAGCCTTCAGCCACAAAGACGAAATGAAGAATGTGACATACATAGGCCAAACATGTAAATTAAATTAAGCCTTTGAACCTTGTAGATACTAATAAAACCTAATTCTATGCTCAAAGCTTAATGACTCTTCTTTCCCCTTTAGTAAAATGATTGCCTTCTTTAGATTAATTATCTCTCTTTATGACCAAAGACCCATTAAAGAAGTGTCTGGCTTCCTACCATTCTACATTGCAAGTCAAATGAAAACCTTAATTGAAAATTCAAAACTTCATTTTAAAATTGTTATGACACTGGGTAATATTTTTTTGACATCTCTAGATATTGATGTTTCAAAATCTAGCTTACACAACTGTAATTGAAACCAACAAAATTCTGTTTATTTTCCAGCCTGACAGATACAAGGATGTAGAACCATCAACTCTTAATAGATTTGGAGAAACGAAAAGAAAAATTCCCGTAAAACCAATTACTCTACCAGACATTAGTGTTCCTCTGAAACTGGGAAGAAGAGACAACTTCACACCGTTTATTCCAGTGCACAGGAAGATGGCTGGTCGTTTGATCGACGTTTTGATGGGTACTCTACTGATTTATTTAATAATTTAAAGTTGAATAACTAAAAAATCTGGAGTAGCCTGATCTTTACTATAAGTAAACATAATACACTTCTTGGGTATACAATAAATTATGTTCCATTTAGGTATAATATAAATGCCTAAATGGGAGATGTTTATTAGTCTTTCATTCCTGGAGTAGTACAGATACAGATTGATTCACTTATCAATATATGTGCTTATTTTTGTATATCACACCACTGATGCATATAATATCATTAGGATAATCAAACTTCTTTCTACATTGAATATTTAAGACAAATTTTGCCATTTACTTTTTCAAAATATTCCTATTTTCTCTGACAAATGTCAGAAACTTCTAATAAAAAATGTCGTTTTAAGATAATTCATAATTTAAGATGTCCGATAATTTCATTTATTTTTCTTCAAAGATGTCTTCAATTTTGAATTGAAGATCTTTTATATTTTTGGTCTTTTATAGAATTACTTTACTGAGAGTTTCATGAGTTCATAGTATTTAATAAAAACCACTTTTCTTTCCGTTTGTCAAAAATCATATATACCAATTCACTCTGAGTGAGTGGAATTTTTTTTTCTGCTAATTGTACTCTGTTATATGGTTTCTGTGAATGTATATTGAGAAAAAAACACTATTTTTATTATTAATTAGAGCTATTCAGTATAATTTGAAGCTTATATATCTGGAAGCTTAAAATTTTTAAAAATGATAGACATGAACTCTAGTAGACTAGAATAGTGAAAATTCCGAATACTAGTCAACAAACATAAATCCTTTTTCTTTAGGAAAGAGACCATTCGTCACACTTCAATTTTACTCAATGATACTATAACTCAGAAACCAAAATAATTTACAACTGATATTAAGCTTTGTTCAAGAGTACAATGTGTAGATTGATTATAGCATTTTGTGATCCATCCATCGTACCAACGAAAGCAACAAACATTTATGTTTATTGGGAGTGAATTTTTACATTTGAAAATATTATTCTTCTTACATATCATATAAGTCAATGTGTTATTTAAATTTTTCCATTATAAAGATCAATTTATTTCAGTGGATTCACTCAAAAAATATCTAAGTCAATGTAAAAAATATAAAAAAAATGACAAGTATAGCAGGTGATCTCTTAGTCTAGGATAAACAAACAGGTTTTATCGCTTTATTGCTCTTTGCCGTGATTGAAATTTCATGAGTTTTTTTTTAAAACTGATAATTTTTTGTTCCATTTTTTGTCAAATTATCATGATTTTCTAATTAGCCGTTTGGCGTCAAAAAACATTTTCAGAAAACAGAAATCGTACTGTAACGCCCCTTCGGTGAATGTAATTTTGAAAAAAAATATCTCAACTCATCCTCCACATAATGTTCTATCTTTAGGCATAGTTTCATTTTCATCCGTCAAACGGTATGGCTTGTATCGCTCTCAGAAGTTTTGAGATTGAACTAAAAGTCAAAATTTTTACAGTTTATAGAAAAAAAATAGTTCCTGTTGTTTTAAAATTCTTAATATATTTTTACTTTACTATAAGTAAAGTATAGTGATCGTGAAAAAATTCGATCTCGAGATTTTGACGGAATTACATGTTTTGAGGTCCCAGAAGTCGTTTTATGAGGTTTTTACGATGATGTCTGTGTGTGTATGTGTGTGGGTGGGTGGGTGGGTAGGTGGGTGGGTGCGAGCGTGGGTAGGTGCGTGGGTGGGTGCGTGTGTTAGCATTGCTTGTTACCACGCTACGGTCCAGAATCTTTGATGGATCAAGTTGATATTTTACACAAAAAGGGGCCTCATAGGGAAGAAGATCCCTATTGTTTGGGAAGAATTATGCATGATGGAAAAATCACTTTTTTTGCCAAAAACCGTTTTTTTTAAAACATTTATTTCTCTTAAACTGATAACCCTAGAGTTTTGAAATTTTGACATTATCATTGAGGTTACAAATGGAACAAATGAAAAATATATTTAGAATTTTAAAACAACGGGAAATATTTTTTTTCACTAAAATGTAATAATTTTGACTTTTAATTCAATCTCAAACCTTGTGAGAGCAATACAAGCCATACTGTTTGACGGATAAAAATGAAACTATGCCTAAAAATAGAACATTATGTGGAGAATGAGTTGAAATATTTTTTTTCAAAATTACATTCGCTAAAGGGGCGTTACAGTACGATTTCTGTTTTCAGAAAATGTTTTTTTGACGCGAAACGGCTCATTTAAAAATAAAGAAAATTTGACCAAAAATGGAACAAAAAATTAGCAATTCATAAAAAAAAATCATGAAGTTTCAATTACGGGAAAGAGCAATAACGATATAAAAACCCTTTGTTTATCCTAGACTAAGAGATCACCTGCTATACTTGTCGAATTTTTTATATTTTTTTACTTTGTTTACATTGACTTCCACTAAAACGCAATTCCACTACCCAATTCCACTAAAATAAAATTGATATTTATAAAGGAACAGTTTAAAACGTTTATTGACTTATATGAGATGTAAGAGTAATAATATGTGCAGGAAAATTATAACACTCACTCAGAAAAAAATCGTATATATGTTATTTGACAAAGGGGAAGGAAAATGATCTTGTTAAATACTAAGAAGCCATAAAATTCCCATTATAATAATTCTGTAAAAAACCAAAAATGTAAAAGATAATTCAAAATATAAATCTTTCGTTTAGAGATTAATAAATGAATTATCGTACATCATTAATTATAAATCACCTTAAAACAACATTTTCTTCGCTGTTTTTCAGAGAAAAAAAGGCTAATTTCCTGTTTTAAATTTGAAAATTTTACTATAATAATCAATGTGGAACGATGTCAAGTAAACGATGTAAAAATCCACTGGCTTTTTGAACAAAAGCCATGTTCTCTTGTAGGAGAATATTTCGTTTCAAGAAATGTTCACTTTGGTTTTTCAAAAATGTTATTACTGCTGTAGTTATACTAATGAAATTATTTGCAAATAATAAATTATTTGTGATGTACAAAAAAAGCTTATAAATTGATATGTCCTTCAATCACTATCTGTACTACCTCAGGAATGAAAGGCTAATAATTATATCCCATTTAGATGTTTACGTTATGCTTAAATGAGACGTTTTGTTTTATATACTCAAGAAATTTGACATTATGTTACTTATAGTAAAGTAGAGTGTAGGCCACTCCAGATTTTTGTTTATGCATTTGTAACCCTAAAGATAATGCAAAAAATTTAAAACTCTAGAATTAGCAGTTTAAGAGAAAAAAATGTTTTCTAAAAACTGGTTTTTGGCAAAAAAGTGACTTTTCCATCATGCATAATTCTCACCCAAACAATAGCGATCATCTGCACTATAGAGCCCATTTTTGTGTAAAATATCTACTTGACCCATCAAAGATTCTGGACCGTAGCGTGGTAACAAGCAATGCTAACATACTCACCCACCCACCCACATACACAGACATCATCAAAAAAACTTCATAAAACGACTTTAGGGGCCTCAAAAAATATAATTCCGTCAAAATCTCGAGATCGAATTTTTTCACAATCACTATACTTTACTTATAGTAAAGTAAAAAATAGCAATGTCTAGCTACTACTAAGAGATGTCGTACAGACTTTCTCCTTGAGTAGAGTCCTATCAATACCCTTATCATAATAAACCTGATAACGTATAATGTGGGTCTGAGCATTCATTTCAATTAATTATGTCTTTCGTAGTGGTAGATCCAATAATTTTAAATATATTTCTTTATGATTGTATAGTAAATCCATTTAAATACAATTGTTGATATTAATTTCTCCTCATTATAACTGAATTCTATAACTAAAATTTATTAATTCAAGAGGAATTTAAAAAGAAGTTGGACAGATGTTTTGATGAAGTTTTGATTTTGATGATTTATAACGAATCATCATGAAATTGGCACAAAAACAGTGCATTACTGGAAAATAAGCTGTGTAGTTTTTTGGCGAATATTTGATCTGCTATTATTTTTTCGTCGTAAAACTACTGACTAAAGAGTACTAAAAATGCTTTTTTAATCATCCATTTGAAATTGTTACGTTATGTTAAGAATTTAAAGAATTTTTAAAAAATAACAATTTGATTCTAAAAAGGCAAAACCCGAATTACATTTGTTTATACTAACTTAGACAATAATTAGCTTATTATCCTAATAGAAGCAAAAGTATTTTAAACTATACTTTTTTACTAATATCTCAAAATATTTTCAATTATTTCATTTGATATCAAAAAAGTATACATTTATAAAACTATCTATGGGGAAGTATTAAATTTCAGCTTAATACCAATTGAGTTTCTAGAATGAGTGTAAATATACATGATATATACAGTTATAAGTTTTTATGTAGGCAAGTGAACAAACAGAGAAACTGTCCATTTAAGGTAGAATCGCATATATAATATGTGTAAGCTTAAGTTATATTTACATTAATTAAGAACAGATATAAGTAAACATAACTAACAATTTTATTATCATTGTAATATCTGGAATTTTTATGTATATTAAGTCTTTAATCTAAAATCAAGCATGGCCTATTTAAATTGAAATTGATTCAATATATTTTTTTAAGACATTTAACTCAACCTTTTTCACATGTGGACCCCCTGAGAGATACTTTATCATCTCAGAGATAAAGTAACCCCTGAGATGATAAAGACTCCCCCTTATGACTTAAAAAAAATTATGCACGTATGAATTTTCAGAAAAATAAATTGTTCTTAAGTAAATATAAAATGTAACAAAGAAATAATTCCATTACAATTACAACACTGAAGTCAGAACACAAAAAAACTTGTTAAAACACTAACCACATTTTTGTTAATTAATTTTTTACAAATTCTAGATAAATAAATTCTAAGAAAAGTAAATCTGAAATATATCATAAGAAAAACATAATATAGCATTATAAAATATAAGAACATTATAACTGACGAGGATATTAGGGCTTATGTTTTAATTATGTTTGAATATTCTAACAATTAACTGGTTACATTTTGATATATTTTTGGTTTATAAAGATACACACACATATATAATATATATATATATATATATAGTTCAATATAAACAAAGAAACATAGAGAAATCAAAAGAACACACTTACAGTCTCTAATTTTCGGTTTGAACCGTCTTCAGGAGAGATAAGAGAGGGAAACCAAGCACACTGGATCAGAGACTGTTGGTCTCCATCCAGTGTGCTTGGTTTCCCTCTCTTATCTCTCCTGAAGACGGTTCAAACCAAAACTTAGAAACTGTAAGTATGTTCTTTTGATTTCTCTATGTTTCTTTGTTTATATTGAACTATATTTGTCCGTTTTGGATCGTATTTCCAACGGAAAAAAGTTATATATATATATATATATATATATATATATATATATATAGATAAAAGTATCCACGTGAAGTAGAAACAAAATAAAAGTTTATCAGGAATCGGTCAGTTCTTCAGGTTTGTACATACACTTTGATATTATTTGAATTAAAAAGTACTTTAAATGTAACGAAAAATGAAAAAAATATTTTTAATATCTAAATTTAATGTATTATGAACCTTTTAAATTTTTTTTTTATATTAATTATTATTTTGCCTGGTATATTAAAAGTAAACTATAAATTTCAACATTTCCTTAATTTCCAGTATTTATTGTTTTATTATTTCTTTATTATGATTTTTAAACTTTCTCAAATGATGCCTATTTGGTACCAGAATAACCTAGGAATATAATAACGTAATGAGTTAATTAAATTTATTATTATTTGTAATATTGGCATTCTTACAGTAAAGTTCAGTTCAGAATACTCCATTTCTTTTTTTAAAAAAGTTGAAACAACTTTGAGCAGTTCTTGCATTCTACACTCTAATTTACTTGAGTAAGGTAAAATGTAGGACTCGTATAATTTGCCAATATTGGTCACCAATGAGTCTATTCAGACCTTATAGTAAAAGAGATATCGTTTCTGAACCCCGAAAACATCAGAATTGTGAAAAAATGTTTTTATTAAAATAAAATAAAATCTTCATTTAATTAATGGAATAATGGTTTTTTTTTTTGAGGTATGAGGAACATCGATGATTTTCTCTCAGCCTGCGTGTACTGCAGGGACAGGGTGAATCCCTACATGTTTGTGTACGCTCTATCTATAGCTATGCTACATAGACCAGACACCAAAAATCTTCCTATTCCACCTTTGTGCGAGATTTTTCCAGAGAAGTATGTTGATGGAGATGTCTTTGCACGGGCTAGAGAAGAAACGAATGTTATTGACGACAGTTCAATAAGGGTAAGAATTTCTTATTTCTTTATCAATGTATTACTTATTTATTACTTCAAATAAATAATAATTATTATAAATAATCATTAAAACTTACATTCTTTTATTAAATATATAATTATTATTATTATTATTATAAGTTACAATTTATTTTATTTTATTTACTTTTGACATATTTAAATTACGATTTTATCTATTTTCAAATTAGGTATTACTATAAGTAAAGAATATTAATAATTGTCGAATGATTTTCATTATTATATATGTTTTATCCCTGGAAGACTGCACACCTATTTGAGAATTTTTTGGAAATCTCAGGATTAAAAATATTTAATTTATTAGATAAATTACGATTTTTATCTATTTTCAAATTAGGTATTACTATATTAAAGAATAATAATAATTGTCGAATGATTTTCATTATTATATATATTTTATCCCTGGAAGACTGCAGACCTATTTGAGAATTTTTTGAAAATTTCAGAATTAAAAATATTTAATTTTTAAAATATTTAAAAGTATTTTTTTTTAAATTTAAAAAATAATCATTATTAATTATCAGTTGGTAAACTCGTATTTGAGTATAATTAATTCAGAACCACCCATAACATTTAAAATACAATTACTAAAAAAAAAAAATAAAACGAAATGCATTAGTTATTTGATTAATTGCATAATTTATTATTAATAGAATATATAATATGATATTTCTTATGCTACTTTTAACTCTTATAATCACAACGAATTAGCAATATAATTATCCATATAAACTTTGCTGTGCCTAACTGTATACACTATTGTGAATCTCAGAAGCTCGTTTATCACTTGTATTTAATTTAATTATTTCATTAAATTATATTAATTTATTTTATTAAATATATTTTAATGTATGTCACCACAAATTGTCTAGTTTTACTTACTAATTTAATTTTATTTTCTTGAATCATGATATTTTAATTAACTGTAGTATTACTTGTTTCTTTTATTTAATCAGTTATACAAAAGAAAAAAATAGTTTTTAAGAGTTCAAAAATTTTTCTATAAAAACATCCTAATAGGCAAAATTATAGGAGTCACATTAAATTAATCAATTGATTTAATTGACCGTTGATTACCTCTCTCAAGGATTTCCTTACAAAAAATCTGACAATATAACTACTGAGGATACTTTCCACAATCTAGAGTAAATGCATCATATAAAACAATACAAGGGAAATGAAAGAATTTTAAAGAACTTCATAAAAAGCAATTTAAAATTTGAGTGCGTGTGTGTATGTATGTTTGTACCAACTTAAAAAACAATTTAAAATTGGTCTTGTTCTAAACTTTTAGTGTTTTTTGTAAATAGCATTTCTCTTCAAACTAATATCGTTATATGATTTTTTCAAATATTAATTTACCTTTGAATATAACCATTTAATAATGCAAAAAATGTATTAAAAAATTAATTAATCTAGAGCATGTTTTATAGTTGCATTGAAAATAAACAATATTTCTTCTAGATACCGTTAACCATCCCCAAGGATTATACCGCTTCAGACATGGACATAGAACACAGGATCGCCTACTTCCGAGAGGATTTAGGGATTAACATTCATCACTGGCATTGGCATCTGGTCTATCCCTTCTCAGGGAGAATTGAAATCGTTAATAAAGATCGCCGAGGGGAGCTGTTCTACTATATGCATCAACAAATCAATGCAAGGTTTGTTCACATTTGAGTCCAACTTAAAAAAAAAAAGGTGTTCGTTTTCACTTAATAATAAGTAAATATATTAAACAATCATTAATAATATATTTCAGTAATAGGAAGTAATAATGTTTCTGCAATCAAGGTTGTATAAATCTTGATGAAAATTCATAGAATAATTGTTTACATTCTTCAAAAAAAACTTAACTGAAATAGAAACAACAATTAATACAAACACCATGATTTGATTCACACTTTTTAGCAAAAATATTCCCATAAATTATAATTTTTTCCTAGAGTATGAGAATTTAAGAAGAAATTTTCTTTCTCAATTTAAAATTTCTGTGATCTATAATCTACTATAGTTTAAACTAGCTGTTGATGGAGAAAAATTGTAAAATAAAATTTTTAAAAATTAAGTTAAATTTTAAAATAACTATTTCAATTTTCTGTAATACTTAAAGTTGATAAAAAATAATAAAAAACGACAGATATGTACTAAAATTCACCAAAAATGAAAATAGTTGATAAAAACAAATAGTTTAGTTTTTGAAAGAAGAGTGACGGCTAAAAGCCTCCTCGACATTTTAAAGGTTACCCATTGGTTTTATCTAATCAAAAGTATATTTTTTTGTCTTTAAAACACGAACAAGATAGGCGTTAGGATATTTGGCAATTTGAATATATGGTAAACAGGCTACAAAATACATGCTTGTTGAATTTTTCTCCCATTATGTCTGAACTTCTAATGAAGTAGTACATGTTGTTGAAAATATGTTATGTATATATATATTAAGTTAAAAATATCAAAAGAGATGTGGGCAAAGAATTATATAACACCCCCTTTAAACAGCTTATAAACAATACAGTGTGAACCACTAGAGATTGTATTTTCATTTCAAATCTAGTACAGCATTTTAGGGGGAAGAGGATGGGGAATAGATAACAAAAATTCAAATTTCTTTATCAATATATAATTTAAGTGAAACCTATTGAGCGTTCATCTGTGTATATTAAGATGCAATGATATTTGTTTATGGGCCACAAGAGGTCGTTCTATGGACTTATTATATTTATTTGGTACATACATTGGCGCGTATCTGCATTCAGTTATTTAATACATCAACATTCCAACCAAAACTTCGGTAAAGTAGTTGAAAACTTGAATTTCTCACATTTTATATTGAAAATTATGTTATAATGACATCGAAATCTAAATGGTTTAAGGAGCATATTTGCATATTTGAAAGTTTACTTTCAATTGTGGATGGTTTCACTAACTCATATCACGCATACCATATATGAAAAACAAAATAGATAAAGCTTTACTGATGACCGGAATAAAAGGAATGTCAATATCCCTGAGCTTGGGACCTACTTCCCAATACCGAAAAATAAATCTGGTTTTGATAAGTCCTTTCACATCAATTAGAAATCGAAGAAGCTGTTCGCAACACTGGTCCGACTGTGTGTATCAATCACGAGGGGTTTTATATTCATGAAAAGTTCTACAGAGAAGGGATTCAAATTGCCAAATATTTTAACGCCTATCTTGTTCGTGTTTTAAAGACAAAAAATATATTTTTGATTAGAAAAAACCAATGGGTAAAAACAATGATTTATTTTGATAAAATATTCCAATTATGTTGGTTGTTGTTCTTTCCCTGTTATGTTCTCCTCTTTATGCATACTTGTAACTTCTCTGTCAGAAACTAAGAAACAAATTTTATGAAATAGGATGATTTATAAGGAGTAAAAATATAAATGTTGATGTATCTTGTAATCAAGAATCTTTGGTGCAACTATTTCCTTTTGTAAATATTCTGTCCCATTGATTCAATTACTATTCTTTTTTTTTTTTAAATTTGACCACTTATAAGTTGTTTTTTTTTTGGAGGGTCCGAAATAGAATTTTTCAGTGGGGGATGGTGAAAATTTGTTTTACCTTCATTCCGACTATCTGGCCAAACACAAGTTAATATTAACACTACTACTCAGCTGTTGTGCTGTTGACCAGTGACTTGCGGTGAGGTTGGGGTTGGGGAGGACTGACTCACAAATCAGATTTACAAACATAGGTACGATGCCAATAGAATAGGATGAGAGAATATGAGCAAATAAGATTCCTTGAGCCAGAGGTACTACCTGCTTCAAGCCAAGCATTTTCCCTGAGGATTTATGTCATATCAATAAGATGTGAATATTACACTTATGCATTACCAAAAATCATTGAAAAGAAGACGTATACTTTTATTACAGTGTCCTCAACCATCATATTGGAAACATACACAGAAATGAGAACAACCACTCGACATTTGCAGGCTCAATCCAGTTTGTGAGTTATTGCGCAATCTGGAGGAAGGCTCCATACCTCACCTCTCGCCTCCGAAGGGGACTCCGTTTATATAAGCAGGAATACAGAATTTCCTGCGATTTTTAATATAAAATTTGTCAAAATACATTATTTCACCAAAATCATAGTCCAGAGGACAGCTATTAATACTTGTGTTATTTTATTATTTCGTTTCTTTTTCCTCTCATGATGACAGGAGAGGCGTGCCTCCCCTGACTGCACATCACTACTGTTGACATATCTGTACTTGCAGGTACAACTTCGAAAGGTTCTCCAATCAGTTGAGTCGAGTGAAGAGATTGAGCAACTTTCGAGAACCCATTGTGGAGGCCTATTTTTCAAAGATGGACAGTCTGGTATCTAGCCGCACCTGGCCTGCTCGAGAGGCTAACAGCTCCTTGAAAGTTTGTTTTACTTTAATACAAATACTGTTTCTCACTGCGTATCTTGGCAAAAAAGACAAATTTATAATAAAAAGTAATAAAAACAATAATGATAATAATAATAAATAATAATTAATAAAAAAATAAAGTTGGGACAATCAAAACAGGAAGAGGGATACTTCAAGGGTAACAAAAATATAAAGTGTATTTTTTTAAAAAACAAACTTTTTAAAAATATTTTTGATCTTTAAAAAAATTAAATTTATAATTTTCAAAAGTTATTTAATTATTAGATAATAATTTTTTGACAAACATTTTCAGAGTTTTAAGCAATTTGAATTTTTTCAAAATAATTTAAAATTACCTGCAAAATACTTTTGGTTCATGAAAGGTGATGATTTTCGAAATTTGAACCGATTGAAATTTGTATTTTTAGTATATTTACACATTTTTACGCTTCTTTAATAGAAATTTGAAATCCATGTGTTGCTGAAAGGTAGAGGAAGGGATCTGGTTTACACATGCCAATGCCAAAGTGCAGATTTTAAGGGGGGGGGGGGGGAGTTAAAATTGAGGAAATAGTTATACAAAAAATTTATTAAAAAAATATTGTATAAAAAAAACAAAAATCCAAAATTTTTTTATCAAAATATAATTTTAGTTAAATCTTCAATATATACACACTACTTCGGTGTGTATATATTAAGATGCAATAATATTTGTTTATTGGCTACAACAGGTCGCTATATGGACCTATCATATTTATTTGGTGCAAGTATTGGTACGTATCTGCATTTAGTACATCAACATTCCAACCAAAATTTCGGTAAAGTATTTGAAAGCTTTAATTTTATATTGATAATTATGCTAAAACATTTGCCTAATATGTACCATTTTTACGTTTATTTCAATAGCTGGCTACAATGGAATATCAAAATTTGGAAAAGCCAATCTTTTTTACTTGTTTGCACCGCAAAAACCAGTCATTGCTACCAGTAAGGACCAGAACCAAACTAGTTTGTTCTAGTTACTGAAGAGATATTTTGGGAAAGCTGTAAATTTAACAAACAGTGAATGGGTGGAGGAGATGGAAGGCAAATCTGGGGCATATCTGGTTACATTCAGAATCTGTCAACTGTATCCTAATAAATGTAGAACCCCATAAACCTTTACTACCTATGTCTTGAGCTTTACGAAGGAAACCAATATGACTTTTAAGACATTATTACTCATTTTGTTTAGATACTGTTCTTTAGCCAAGTTAAGATAAAAACCAATGTCGATTTTTTACAGGATATTGATAGATCAGTTGATGAATTAAAATTTGATATCTCTGATCTAGAGAGGTGGAGATCCAGGATATATGAAGCTATTCATACTGGAACTATCGTTGATGTAAGAATAATTGTATATTTATTTAATGTTAAAATAAGCATTTTTGTTTTATAAATTTTCTAATTACCTTGCATTTATTAATCGCAATACATGATTTGTGTCATTTAAAATTTCTTTCTTTCAGACGGATGGAAGAAAGATTCCTTTGGATGAGAATCGTGGTATTGATCTGTTGGGTAACATCGTTGAAGCAAGTACTCTTTCCATTAATCCAGATCTGTATGGGGATCTTCACAATCTTGGCCATATTGCCATTTCTCTCGTTCACGACCCAGACCACAGGCATCTTGTGAGTAACGCATAGAATCATTCATTCAAGACATCGAAATGTGTTCGAATCTGTGAAATCAATAGATTAATCTGAGAGGTACAACCTCTGGTTAGTAACTTGTCGTTGCGTTTGTAGTTACTAAATCGGGCAGAAAGTTCAGTGTAAGCGAAATGCTCATTGATGGGTGCCAAGCTTTGCCTGGTGATAACAACTAACAGTTATATATATATATAAAATGACAAAATTACTTTGCATCGATCGGTGGAACTATTCAAGTCTCCGCTCCTGTGTACCTTTTCCTTTTTCCCTTAGCATCTCCTGAAAACAACAAGACAGCCGAAATTATCGAGGATTGTGAGTGTTAGTTTTTTTCTTTTTTGTTCTCGTTTTATTGCTTTAATTATATATATAATTATTGTATTTGTTGTAAAAAATATTACAAAGACATGACTGAAAGATCTAGGACAGGGGTGCTCAGTGCTTTGATAACTAAGGTATTATTGGTACATCGTATGGCATTAAAAGAATTAACATCAGTCTATAATTGATCTCGTCAGTGACTGGTATGCAAGATGGCCAGTCGAACGATTTTAATTTTTTTTTATACTTAGGTCACTGCATAAAAGCAAAATTGGTTCTCAGTCATTGTGACTTGTTCATAAGTAACTCTTATGTAGAAAATATATGAGCACTCCTGGTCTAGAACAAAAAGGTAAGCTGGACATGCCAACCTTACAGCTTTAGATTTTCACGTTATCGTTTTTACCTAGATATGTTTATATGCTCATCGCTCATTTATCACTACAAAATGAATAAAATTATTTAGGTTATTGTTTCATATAGAAAAATGTGTCTGCCAACAGGAAACGTTTGGCATTATGGGTGATCCAGCCACAGATATGAGAGACCCGCTGTTTTATCGATGGCACGGTTTCGTCGATGACATTTTTCAAGAACATAAGAATTTATTACCAAGATACACCGAACAGAAGGTAAGCATTTATCAACAACAACAAAAAAAGTAGTATTTACTAATGCTGGGAAAGTATGCTAATCTCATTTTCTATCAACCAACATGAACAGGAATTAGTTTCGATTGTCATTTATCTATAACAATAACTATAAAAATGGTGCATTTTTTAAATATATATTTATTGTTCTAATATACTAATAATATTTAATGTTCTTCTTCATCAGAGGAGGATAGCATGGTATATTGATTAGCATGGTCTTAACTGGAAAATTGAAAATTATCATTTATGTTATTTGCGACAAGGAAAGATTCTTGTGTACGTCATTCCATTGAGATGACAAAGGTCGAAAATGGTATTTTCGATACATATAAGGAATTTTAATAAGCGTTGACCAGATGTAAATAAATTTAATATAATGATTAAGAGATAATATGCTTACTTTGTAGACATGGATCTACAAATACTTAAAAGTGCGCTCCACCTTAGAACTCTGAAGTTGCTACTTTCCAGGTACATAAGAGGCCAGGGTCCTGCAAAGAGATCTCGATGCAGATCTCCTTACCGTAGTACACGCAATTATACAATTATAAGATCTAAAGTCCTGTGAAATGTTATGAGAAAAACAAATATTTGTTATTAATGAAGATATTATTCGATATTAATATAAAATCAATAAAATGCTTAAATTGTTTAACTCTAGTGACTCTACCTGTCATAATATTTATAAGAGTGTATATAAGCTATTTAAATGAAGAAACATAAATAACCACATTCAATAGATAAACATGCATGCAATAGCTACTTTTGGTCGAATCATTAGTTTTAGTATTTTTATAACAAATAACTAACAGTCGTCTCTTAGTGCGTGCGATTGCTCTCAATGAACTTGGTTCACTAGTACTAAACTTTTTCAATTGTCATATTTCCTTTTATTTGGATGCCCTCATCCTATAATTACTCAAATATTCATTAGGCCACTCCTCTCACACAAGTCTGTAGGTCACTGTATCCTCTAAGGGACACGATGTTCTATCTCGCACAAAAATACTTGTTTATCTCGATACATTCCAATTCTAGCGGGAAATACAATAAAAAATGGACTACTTAGGATCTTCTGTATTAATTCTAAATGGATACCATGTGTGAACTGCAATATTCATATACTTGGAATGATTGTTATTTTATAGTTTTAGTTGTTCATTAAATGCCGTAAAATAAAAAAAATTAAATTAGAATTTCTAATTTCTTTTTCCAGCTAACCTTTCCTGGAGTCCGTATAAGAAACGCTGAAATAATTACCAAAGATGAAACAAACAAAATGCAAGCAAAGAATCAACTGTTCACTTTTTGGCAGCAGAGTGATGTGGACTTTTCCAGGGGCTTTGACTTTTCCCCGAGAGGAGCAATCTTTGCCCGATTCACCCATCTTCAGCACTCTCCATTCTCATATAAAATTGAGGTATTGATGAAAATAATTGCTTTTTGATAGATACGTTGAGTAGATTATAATAGATGCAATTCTATTTGACACTAGAATATTTTTAAATGATTTCCGAGATAGATCTTTCACCTATACAAGTCTCATACCAATACCAGCATACGCTAGGTTGAGTCGGCTTAGGGATAGTCTCCCTTTAACAAGGTCCTGCTCCTAGTTTAGCCGGAGTCAAGGCATGTCTTATACGCCAATACCAGCATACGCTAGGTTGAGTCGGCTTAGGGATAGTCTCCCTTTAACAAGGTCCTGCTCCTA
Organism: Hermatobates lingyangjiaoensis; assembly: GCA_026182355.1. Lineage (NCBI taxonomy): Eukaryota > Metazoa > Arthropoda > Insecta > Hemiptera > Hermatobatidae > Hermatobates > Hermatobates lingyangjiaoensis. The sequence continues at coordinate 4,154,572 of JAPFBL010001926.1, forward strand.
GTTTAGCCGGAGTCAAGGCATGTATTATACGCCAATACCAGCATACGCTAGGTTGAGTCGGCTTAGGGATATTCTCCCTTTAACAAGGTCCTGTTCCTAGTTTAGCCGGAGTCAAGGCATGTCTTATACGCCAATACCAGCATACGCTAGGTTGAGTCGGCTTAGGGATATTCTCCCTTTAACAAGGTCCTGCTCCTAGTTTAGCCGGAGTCAAGGCATGTCTTATACGCCAATAGGGGCCACAGAAAGTTGTAACATTCCTTGGATAATGTTCTCAGACCAATCTATTTTTTAGGTCGCATTTGACCTGTTAATTTTATTTATCCGATCATTTTGTGTTTGTAAATAGGAGCTCATTTTACAGATACTACGATTTACTATTATTGAGTTCTTTTTTTTTCTTATGTTGTCAGGTTGATGGACCTACTAACAGTTTTGGTACTGTACGAATATTTCTGGCTCCCAAGTTTGACGAGAGGGGCACTGAAATGCTTTTCAGGGATCAGAAACACTTGTTCATTGAAATGGATAAGTTTGTAGCAAAAAGTACGTTATATTTATGTAGTTATTAATTGGTATATTTATTATTAGCTATCTCATTATAGTACGCACAATCCAATTAGAATCAAGTTAGATTTATTTTAGTTTTGTTAACATCCACAAGTAATTTATTTATATAGCCTCACACTTGCCCTATGTGTAATATGTGTAAACTTGATACTTTCGTCACGAGGGCAATAGCCTCTTCAAAGAGGGTTGACAGCTAGCGGATAGTTTTTTACTTTTTCTTACTGTACTCCTTTGTTTCCCCAAACATCCCTTTCTGGACATTAGTCCTTTCCTGTGCTTTCACCCTTTTAAAATACCACTCTTCTCAACTCCTCACCAGATGTTTTCTGCATCTAGTGTTCAGTTGGGTTTTTGACTCTGACGAAGACCGCTTGTTACGGTTGAAAGATCTTAGTCTTGTTTTCCCATTTCTTATTGTGGTTTGATCATATATATATTAGTGTATATTGGCAGCAGATTTTCTTGTAAACATATTTTATTAAAGTAGACGGCAGCTTCCGCTATACTATATCCGCTACTATAGAGCATACATGCACAGTTTCTACAAACAAGATGAACGTGCACTAAGAAAAATCATTCGCACTAATGTTTTCCCGACAAATGAAGCTGATAAACTCCGACTTAGGATTTACTACCAAAGCAGAAAGACTCAAAACCTTCTCCTTAAAAACCGCCCCCAAAGAGATGTCTCAGTGCTGCAAAAAAGTCACTTGGTGTACCAATATACATGTAATACCGGGAACTGTGAAGCCTGTCCTACAAAGTACATCGGGATGACCACAACCAGACTATCAAGACGTCTTACCTTCCACCTTACAGCAGGTACTCCGAAAAACCATACGAGACAAGCACATAACACAACATTAACGAGGGAAATGTTAGAAAAAGGAACAACAAGCTTAAGAATAGAAAATAATACCAGCCGCCTTCATATCCTCGAGGCCTTATACATCAAGGACGTCCAACCTTGTATGAACATTCAGGCCAATTGTATAGGCATAATACCAAGTTGTAAGAACTTCGATAGTTCTTATAAACTTGATAAGCCTACATTGACAGGACCCCCAGGCAATGTGAATGACAAGTTGTAACCTTACACTTGTCACAGTGGACTTGTTTTGTTTTTTCACAAAGTTCATCTAGTTCTATTAACGTCTAAATTTTTATTCCTTTTAATGTCTGTTTAACATTTGGAAAATTTTATTGTGTGAATTTAATCTGTTTAATAATGATATATACCTGAAGATGATTTCTGAGAAAATCGAAAGCTTGTAAGTGTAAAAATATAATATTATTGATTAAGCTAAAAGATTATTTCTTTGATGTCTCTGGGACAACTCCTCCATGAAATCACTCCCTACCAGAAAAAACTAGTAAGAAAACTAGAGAAAACGAGCAAAAAAGTCGTAAATGCGGAAGCTGCCGTCTACTTTAATAATATATATATATATATATATATATATATATATATATAGTTTACACCACATTGAAAAAAGGAAAACAGTAGAAATAAATGCTCTAAGGTCTTTCAATGTATATCATCAGAGAGGAAACAAAGTGAAAACTGAGAAGGTAACATAAAAGTAATGATCATTAATAATGATAATAAAATAATGATCATTACTTTTATGTTACCTTCTCAGATTTTACTTTGTTTGCACTCTGATGATATACATTGAAAGACCTTAGAGCATTTATTTCTACTGTTTTCCTTTTTTCAATGTGGTTTAAACTTCATTGATTGCATCACATGTTTATTTATGTGATTTTTCTGCATATATATATATATATATATATATATATATATATATATTTGAAATGTTGAAACATTTTATAATGCTGTAAAATGTTTTTTCCTTTAATCAGAGTTCTTTCTCAAATAGCTTCATCTGACTAATAGTCAAGTAATTGATCTATAAGTCGTTTTCTTTTAAAATAGAACAATTATTGAATCTCTCTTCTATCGTAGTTGACTTGTATTTATTTTTGGTAAATAATGGTTAAGAAAAAAAAAACACTTTCTTGGAACTTTACCTAAAATAGTGAGGCACTTACCTAAGTTTAAAGAAATACAAAGGATATAAATTATTTACGTACTGTTTTCTTATAACATAGTACTTTTCAAATTTATCTGTACAGGAGGAATCTGGTGTGGAATTAACAATTCCTGAATCATTAACAGAAATATTTATTGAACTTGTTTTCTCACTAGTTTAATTCTACCGATGAATAGCCTTGAACATTACTTTACTGCATATATACATGCATTATTCTATATGCCGCACTAAAAAGGCATCAATTTGGCATTAAATTCAATCAAGCCCAAACGATTTCTATAATGAAGAGATTCGTAAACGTGGTTCTGAGTGGCAGGCTTCTTTCAGATAGGAATTGATTTACAGAAAATAATACTTAACGCCTAAGAATATATTCTGCATCGCCCTTTGGTGTTATTTACTCTCTATATGAGATATAGTAAGACATAATAGTTTTCGGGTCAAAAATTTCATTTGCGAGTTTTCAATAGGAATACACTTTTTCTGGTCTTCGGAGCATAATAAAATAAATTGAACGAACATGATTTTGTATCTGAGTATGCATGTGAGTGTGTAAGTATATATAGGTGTCTATGGTGAGTAGGATACCAAAAAACAAAACAATTAAAATCACCAAAAATCATCTTTCAGTTTGTGTAAGTTCTGAGGTGCAATTTAGCCATTATGCAATTTACTTTCTAAAAATAAAAACTTAATTATATAATGACTGGGTATGTATAATAAGTATTCAGTAATTGTGACAATCCTTTCATTGCTGACCTGATACTGCATTTTAAATTTAAAATTAAACACTAAAATACAAATCAGTTTAGAATCAAACTGATAGACTACAATGAAACAAGAATCTTGAGAATTTTTTCTCCACTAATTAAACAAATAAAGTTGCTTTGAAATATTGGCAGTGTTATTTTAAGTTGTATTGTTTTTTTTATTTCAGTTAACGGAAGGACAACAATTAATAGGCGATCTCGGGATTCATCTGTGACTGTTCCCTTTGAAAGAACGTTTAGGAATTTGGATGAGAATAGGCCCACAGGCGGGCCGGAGTTGGAACGGTTTAACTTCTGCGGGTGCGGCTGGCCTCAACATATGCTGGTGCCAAAAGGAAACGCCGCTGGGCTTCCGTGTCAGCTATTCGTAATGATCTCGGACTATAGAAAAGACATGGTAACACTTGAAATAGCTTCATTGTATTATATCAGAGGTGCATATACTTACTGTAGTATATAGGTTGTACTGTACAGGAACAAAATTATATGGTCAATGTGTATTTCCATCTTGGTTCACGCATTTCAGTGTTGAAGTGAAATGAGGATTGTGCCTCTGTAGCATGCGAGGCACACTATATCAACAACCATTATAAACACATGTAAAGTGCATTCTTACCGAAGGAATAATGAAAATTGATCATATTTCTAATTAAAAATCATTTAGTTTGATCTTTCTGAATTAAATCGTTTTAATGAGAATGTTTGAGATTTGACTTTCTCGAGTTTTCTAATAATTTTCATTATTAAAAATATTAAGCCATAAAATTGGGTCAACCTTTTTGAGTTACCCTGTAATTTCGGCTGTTATCATGGAACTACTTATTCATTTTGCAGGGCTGTAAAATATTTCTATCATTGACTGTTTAATTAGAGTAGGGAAGGGAAATCAAGCCACAAAAAGATAAAGTTTTATAACCACCTTTGTCTTATCCATCGCTCATACTTCTAGGCTTTAAATCTTAAGTGCGGCTCAAAGGGGTGAGTCATTCTACTAGAGGCTCCGACGGCACTTGGAGTAACCCATCCAAGCACTCAGCACACCCAATGTTGCTTAACTCCGCTGATCCAATGGGAACTGGTTCTACATGACTATGCCCTCTGGCAGTTTTCCTTTGTAATCAGTTTAGAAAAAAACAGTTACCATACAACATGAAATAGTAATGTACTTCACTTTGAGGAACTGATAGGTTTGAAGTATGCACACAGATTTTTGTTCTTTACAGGTCTTCAATTAATATTAACTACACTATTTTAACTGCAGTCCTTCAACTTAGATTCATGTCCATACAGGCTTAAATTATATTGCAGTGCAAAATTATGTGTTTCTTTTTAGATTGACTAACATTACAATAGTACTGCATTTTTTCATACGTGATGAACTTAACCAAATGACCTCTATAATTAAAGAACTAAATTTCTTATCATCATTTCTTCGTAACTTTCAATGATAAACATAATAATAACAATGAGAAATAACATAATAATGATAGAATTACCATTAATATTAATCATGAGCTGTGATTTTCATGACAATAACTAAGGTAAGCGTGAACCGTACAACTCTCTGTAAGCATGCTGATAGTATGACATGAAACTTATCCATGGGATGTCCCACTTAAGGAAAACGAAATGTTGCATGCCAAACTTCTTTTTAAAAACCTGCACTTACGTGTAATTTCATTAGCTTGAAATTACTAATTAATTGAAATTTATTTGAAATTTATTCTCAATAGCTTGAGAAAACAGTCAAGTATAATGAATAAATAAGAAAGTTTCTTTCCAGAGCGTTTAGCTCTTGAGCTTTTTTTTTTCTTTCATTAATTTAAATTCACACAAACTGTAGTTATTCATCATATATCTTAGCGACACATCAATAACAGATTCACAATCCACCGGTGTTTCGGGAGCTAGATGAGAGGGGATCTATGTTGAATTAAACAAAAAATACTTTAATTTATATGATTTGAATATACCAAATGAAAAAGTCAGTTTGAATATACTTGTTAACACTAGTTTACAATAAATTTAGGAAAGTTGGATGAGGTTACTACTTTGATATTTAGCACCATGTGCCGTTGGGGTCCGCAGAACTGTGGCTCACCTAGGCTTAAGAAGCGCCAAAATTAAGATTGTTAACCTAGAAAATTGTTTTTAATTTTGTCTACTTTATTCAATTGTTTAACTTTGCTATAGAGTAAATGGGTGTGTCTTGGTTGTGCTCGAAGAGTTACCTCAGCATGGTTATAAAGCTTTTGAGGTTGTGTGTTGAGGTCCAGTCAAGGAAATTTATATTTTTGAGGTCAAGTTCTTTCCTTGGATGCAATGTTCAACTCTCAACTATCTCAATTTTTTAGTTACTCCTTTTTAATATTTATATCAATATCTGGAGTTATAACACAATTTCAAGTCAGTCAATCAAAATCTGAGCAAAACCAAGAGCTAAAGACTAAGGCACTGATGTGCTCCTTTTGATTGTTATTCATGAATGCCATTTGTTACGCTTCCCTAACAGTTGATTTTGTGTTGCTTTCGTGTGCAGGTGTCAGGGTCAGACGCTGAAGGTAAGCCCTGCTCAGATGCAGCCACCTTTTGTGGAGTGCGTGACAGTAAATACCCCGACAGTCAGGCCATGGGCTACCCCTTCGACCGCCTTCCTCGCGACGGAGCCGACAGCCTCGACCAGTTCTTGACACCCAACATGTTTGTTAGAGATGTTACCATCAAGTTTACAGACAGGACGGTGGTGCCTAGCAAGCCTGGTTCAAATGTGGCTCCTCAGTGAAATTATATTCAAGCTTTGTGCCGATAAAAATAAACTTAAATTAAAACCAAATCCAGTACTTCTCACTTTAACTTAAAACTACTTTTCTCTAGACACTCTTCATCATGGTCCTGAATATGAAATCAGAATTAAAAACTAAAAAAAATGTACATACCATATGGCAAGTCAGTGTTGAAAATACGTTTGCATCATTCAGTAGCCACAAAATAATAGAAACATTATTTTTGCTTGACTATGAATACAGTATAGCGAACATGAAAAAAGTCAATCTAGAGATTTTATAGAATTTACATGTTTTGAAATCCCCAAATTCCGTTTGTATGGGTGGGTCTCTCTATATTCAACAGTTGTGAGCACTCTGTAAGCCGCATCATCTGACAGTTCACATGAATATTTTACAGAAAATTAAGTTCTATAGTGTATACATGCCCAATTGGTTTTGTGCAGTTACCTTTTCGGCTAAAATGTTATTTTAGATAACACTTTTTTACTCCTCAGCTACTAACTCTAGAGTAAAATCATATAATCCTTGATATGTTTATGAAACTAATAGAAGCAACTATTGAAAAAACCTCAGTGCCTTGTACTAGGCATTGTGTAACTAAGAATATTTCTTGAGTGTAAATATTAGAAGTGTAATGTTACTAATTACTAAGAGTAGTAAAAATTACAACTACTACGTTCTAATTAAACCTGTTAGTGAGGTGAGATTTTGGTAAACAATAATTTTCATAAGTAAGAACATACATATCAGAAAGGTAAATCAAGAGAGCCAATTGAAGAAACTTTAAAAAATAACATTTCCGAAGTTTTAAAGGAACACTCTGGGCTGCTTCTTGGATATTGAAGGAGCTTTTGGTAACATGTCTTCCATTGAATCAGTACTAATATATTGATATATCAGTCTTATTCAGAGGCACTCATCCTTAGTTAATGCCTGAGGAAGAACACTACGTGTTCGAAACGCGTTGTTTATATCATTAAAATTTGTATATGTGGAGACCATTTCATTAGATTTTTACCCTACAATGAGTAAATACCACATAATAACTGATATCACTACATTGATATATTAATTCTCTAACCATACAATGGACTAAAGTTCTAAAGCAAGTTTATAATTAGTGTAAATATAGGATCTACCACAACTGAAACTGTGACCACTATAGGTGATCAGTTGTAGAAAACCTAATAGAGGGTCGAAATAATCAACTATTCGATAAGCAGGTATATGCAGGTGTCCTTGTTATTATATGAAAAAGAATTACTTTATAGTACTGACTTTGACATTAAGTGGCATACTCTTTAGTTAGGTAAACGATGGGTATGGAGAAAGGGCTGGATTTAAATCCTTTCTACCTCTTCAAGAATAGAGAAAGTATTTCTTAATGGCCACTTCATTAAAAATACTGAAGTAAAATCCTCAGAGGTATTCACAAACGTTGGAGTCTATTTATTTATAATACTAGATTGGATAGGCCATGTAACAGACACATTGACTAAGTTATTTGTAAGTGACATTATAAGATATCACTTATAATTTAAAGTAATGTATGAGATTCTTTGGTAGAGCATAGGATGAACCCAAATCTTAAAATATAATATTTATATTGTTTTGTATCTAACAAGTTACTATTACTTCTATGATAAAACCAATGGTATCATATATGACAAACAAAGACAAACATGCGTCTTTGATAACAGGGAAAACAGGAGCAATGACCACCACAGAAAAAATATTATACGTCCCCCCCCCCCCCTCCTCTAAATATGTTTATCGAGAAAGAAGTAATTTGTAGTCTATTGAAGCTTTTAAAAAATGGAATATTTCAATGGAAGATAAAGTCTTAAAAATTTAACAAAACGAAATTTTATCTTTTTGCCTGCATAGACCATGCAATGACCTTAATAGAATTTTTACAGGAAGCAAAGGCAACAGTATTGTTTGGTATACTGATGGGCCAAAAATACATAATAAAAAGACAGGATTGTTTGGTATACTAATGGTCCAAAAATACATAATATATCCCAACGTTCTCAAATATGCAGTATGATTAAATGTACCATATTACTTATGATGAATAGATGAAAGAGGAAACAGATAAAATGTCTCTACAAAGCTTATTGGAATTGAACTTGAATTAGTCAACAGAATAATAAGTATTCAAAGGAAGGATTTAAATTATACGAGGAATATCTAATTGGACATTGTCTTCTTAACTAACATTCATGCAAACAGCAATTAACATCATACCAACAATGAAACACTTTCTGGATGAATCGGAAATCTAATAGCACATTCTAAGTGAATGCTATGCAACTGCCTTTACGAGGTTAAACATTTTTGACAAATCATCAAGAGAAGTGAGAAATACTTCTCTGAAAACAATTATAAAGTTTATTATAAAATGAAGATCTCAACTTGAATTAGCAAGGACAAAGACATGCATAATATGGCAGATATTATCGCATGACTATGTTAAGACTCAGTCCCTCAGTTTAATAGTATTAATATCGGTCAGATTTTTCTATATCAATGATTTCTAGTTCGTTATATCTGATTAAATAGAAATAACGACATTAAAACAGAAAAAAAAATTGAATTGATTACCTATAATTTTGTTAATACTTCGTCAGGAGGTCGATATTATTTCTTCATAACAGCCACATTCAAACGAAACGAAATCTCAAATGATTGTCAATCAGTTTGATATTTTGTTTACATAAAGTAAAGTTGAATATAGTACGCTCCAGATTTGTTCAGTACATTATACAGATCTTATATTATAATATGGAAGTATATATTATATGCATTTATATATAAATCTTGAAAGAAAACTAAATCTTAAACAGAAGCCAGAGTGAGAAAATTATGTATTATTTTTTACTGTCATTTACCGACTATATGAAATATAGAGTAATAAAATTATTGCACTCGGGTCAAATTTCGACATAGAGTTTTATATATATACTAAATATAATAAACGGTCCACAAGGACTATAAATCTTTAAATTATACAAAGCACGAAACAGAAAAAGGAATAAAGAGCTGCGCTTTCATGAATCGCGCTCCGTCCTTCGACGTGGGGAGATCTCTCTCACTTCGTCCTCTCTTGTAGTCTACTCCTGATGACGAACAACAGAAATATTGAGAAAATATTGAGAATTCTGTGAGTGTGCTTTTTATTCCTTTTTCTGTGTCGTGCTTTGTGTAGTTTAAAGGTTTATATATATATATATATATATATATAAAGATTTCACATAAACACGTGAAACAACAATCAATGATCAAACCACAATAAGAAATGGGAAAACAAGACTAAGATCTTTCAACCGTAACAAGCGGTCTTCGTCAGAGTCAAAAACCCAACTGAAAACCCAGTTGGGTTTTTGACTCTGACGAAGACCGCTTGTTACGGTTGAAAGATCTTAGTCTTGTTTTCCCATTTCTTATTGTGGTTTGATCATTGATATATATATATATAAAGATTTCACATAAACACGTGAAATAACAATGAATGATCAAACCAAAAAAGAAATACGGTTGAAAGATCTTAGTCTTGTTTTCCCATTTCATATTGCAGTTTGATCATTGATATATATATATATATCAATGATCAAACCACAATAAGAAAATGGGAAAACAAGACTAAGATCTTTCAACCGTAACAAACGGTCTTCGTCAAAGTCAAAAACTCAACGCTTGTGACGAAGACCGCTTGTTACGGTTGAAAGATCTTAGTTTTGTTTCCCATTTCTTATTGTGGTTTGATCATTGATTGTTGTTTCACGTGTTTATGTAAAATCTTTATATATATATATATATATATCTGTGTATTTCGGGAGCAGACCTTCATTCAAATATGTTTTGTTAAAAATTATGCCAATTTTTATCTTGTCCTTTTGCGAGTGAATTTTTCTAACTTTCTGAATATATATATATATATATATATATATATATATATATATATATATATATATGTCTGTGTGTGTGTGTGGTTGGTACAAAACATTGTGAACACGTTGATATATTTTAATTTAATTGCACATGTATATTTAATTATTAATTATCTATTAAAATCTTAAGATCAATCGTCTGATTAAAAAAGAAACATGTTAAATAATTCTTGCCACCGTATAAGGAAAACATAAAACCAAAACAAAAATACACATCCAAGGTTCCAACAAAACAATTTCTTTTTAAGTTCTGGGTAGCTAATTCATGAAAACGTGATAACTATCAGGGTTTTATCGCTCTATTGACATATCTTCGCGTTATTTATAATAACGTAAGGACAGTTGTTCAAGTTTATAGCAAAATGAAAATTAAATTTTAGCCTTGATGAAAACTAATAACAAATGAGTTATTAAATTACCTAAAAAAATATTTCTTGATCTTGTGAACAATGTGTTATGATTTTGAATATAAAAGAAAACATCGGTTTCCTTCACCGTTAGGTTCTTTTGATGTATACATATCTTCCAGTGCGCTTGCAATGGGACAAACATTTTGAGAAATGACAAGATTTCTTTTTTATTTCAAGCAAACTTTATATAGTTATTAATATCTTGACGGTTTATTTTTACCATTTCTTGAAAATAATTATTCGGATTATTATGTAGGCGCAAACAATTATTTAGTAAGTAATTTATTTCTTATTCATACTTTTCGTAAAACATGTATTTTTAAATAATATTTGAAGTATAATTAAGTTACTTACTAATAAAATGTTGAATTATTTTATTTCTTACTAATATTTAAATTAATGTAATTTATTTTCATATAAATTACTTCTTCGTTTATAATTAAAATAAATTCTAAACTAGTTAGTTTTTCTCCAACAATTCAACTGGAAAATTTTTGTTGGTAGGCAACCTAACTGATAAGGTTCTGTTCTACACTGTCACTTCGTGGTTTACTTGTCTTGTTTCCCTAGAATTAAAGATTTTATTAAATACTTATTTTATATTTATTTTTGTTATGTATTAAACTTAAAATCATGGTCCAGTGCCAATTATGGATGGGTGGTGTAAGTGGAATTATATGAATTATTCATATTTTATTTGTGCAGAGGAAATTATATCTTCTTTAACTATTGACTTGGACATATATGTGTTGGAATATTTTTCGATGAATACGATTTTAGCAGTCTTAATCTTTGTAATAAAGATAGCTTTGGGTTTATGTAAAAAAGAACTCATTGAAATAATGTCAACCACCTGGTAACACCCATTAATGCAACATTTAATTCTTGAAATTCGTTTTAAATACTCTGTTAACATTGACTCAGTTGTATTAATGGTCGTATTTATGTTGCCAAACTTCCGAATTTCGGAAAATAAATCCGTGGCCATATTCCTTATTACCTTTTTACGCTATTTAAATAACGTTGATTTTATTGTTAAATTAACGGTAATACTGTAAGAATATATTTGATGTTAAAGTCCACTGATACTTACCTGCTCAACTCCAGAGCAGGTGGTTTTTGGAATTTTCATGTATTATGGATTAATCTAATGGAGAAGTTCATTCGGCAAACTAAGAAGTTCACTTGTAATTTTCGAAATGGCACTTTTTTATAATTTATAAAATCAATTACGTTTAATCTTTTAGCTGAAACCGAAATTTTAATGGTAGTATATGACAACTGTCAATAGGCTCCTCCATTTTCGAAATGCATAAATATATATTTTGTAATTTTAAAATAGAAATTCCTCATATCGATGTGGAAAGAGTAACAAGTAAACATCATGAAGTTCATATATAGGTTTAAAATCGCTGTGACTTTTAAAATGTAAAATACGATCTCTGATTCAGTATTAGTAAATCTTAGTTTTATTGTATTTTAATAGCCATAATTAGGTTTGTGTAACTCTTAAAGTGATCTTGTTTCATAAAAATCTTTCCAAATATTCATTGATTGGGAAAATGAATTTTTATGTGTTAACAAGGTTAATTGTATAAGAAAATATACTGCTTTCATGTAACTATTTAAAATAAAACTGTATGATAGTAATGAATGAATAAGTATTTTCAATTCAATTATTTTGAAATATTAGTAAGGTTAGTGATTTTTTTAGTTGGAGCCCTATATGAATGAAGCTTTTATATTAGCATCTTTTAAAAAAAAGGGTGAAAACCCTATAACAGTGAAGGTTATGAAGAACAAGCAGACGGGTGAGCCTGCCGGTTATTGTTTTATACAATTCGAAAACGACGATGAAGCGGTAGATGCAATGCACAAATTGAATGGCAAGATTATACCAGAGACAGATCCGGTGAGTGAAATAAAACAGATTTCTTCTTTAAATGTTCTTGGTTGTAATATGTTACATATATATTGGAATAAAAAGATTTCACATAAACACGTGAAACAACAATCAATGATTAAACCACAATAAGAATGGGAAAACAAGACTAAGATCTTTCAACCGTAACAAGCGGTCTTCGTCAGAGTCAAAAACCCAACAGTTGGGTTTTTGACTCTGACGAAGACCGCTTGTTACGGTTGAAAGATCTTAGTCTTGTTTTCCCATTCTTATTGTGGTTTAATCATATATTGGAATGTTTAATAGGTATCCTTGTAGCATGTCATAATTTTATCTATATTATGACATATGCCATTTTTAAGTTGTATCATATAAGGATCACATTTATATATACATATATCTGTATTTATGAATTTTTACCAGCTATTGAAAGATATGATTATCATAAACATATCGATGGTATGGTTATCATAAACATTTTGATTAGGTATCCTTATAGAAGCTTACGTCTGTGTAGATAGCATTTTCTTTAGGTATCCTTGTAGGAGATTAAGGTTACAGTCATGGTGATTTTTTTTTTATCCTCCGGGAGATTAAGCCCCAACAATCAAAGTCACAAAATTATGTATGATATATAGAAAAAAAAAAATTGAAGACTTTGTAGATATCTAGTTGTCAATGAACTAACAAAAGAGGAAAAGAAGAAATGAAATAAATGTGAGAAGGAGGATCATTTGAAGTTGATATAAATTTCTTAAAGTAAAACGGTTAGTTAGGTCAAAATTTGGCTTTTAAAAACAAATCTGTTGGTCAACTCTGCCAACTTTTCAATTATGTAGAAGCTAAATTTACTGCAAAGATTCTTTTATTGTGTTCTAAAAGTTCATAGTCAAATTTGAGCCAAGTAACGTTACTACTTTGTATTACCCTCAACAACAACAAACTAAACTTAATCTTTATTTATGCTCTAATATAGAAAGTGACTTCTTATCTGAATATGAAATCAGTTTCTCAAGAAAATATTTGTTATCAGAAGAAGTTTGTCTGACAAAGTTGACTGTATTTGATCAGGTACAATAGCAACCGTTTTTTTTGTTGTGCAGGAGTTGAGGAGTTTTGAGTATCTGTTATGTGATTTAGACGTCACATGTGTACTTCTTATTTTCCATCGACTAGGAAATGTTAGTGTCCCTGCCATATTTCTTTGAAGGGAAGGTTGTCATCCTGGTTAATGTACTCTTCATTGCTATAGTACTCTGTTAATTGAGAAAGCAATATGAAAAGTGCATCCAATAAGTCCTTTCATTGGAGGTTGGAATCAAGTATAATGCACTATTTATTAATATATTATCCAGTATATTGAAACCTTTTTCATGATTTGAATAATGCTAAAGTCCCGACCATAATTCAAGTATTACAGAGAGTCCATATTGAAGATAGCATCCAGGTACTGTTCCCTTTATGTGATATATCATCCCGATTATTTAATTCCTTTTCTACAATCTGACCTATTCCCATACCTACAATCGAAAGTGCCCATCATAATTTACTTCAAATTCAAATGGTACCAACTCTATGATAATAATTTTATTTAAAAACTGAATTACTTTTACTGAAGTTGATTAAATGAGACTAATTTCAGCCAGTGAGATTTAAATTGAACTCTGCCATGAATCAAGACAAAGTACTCCTACAAGATAAAGACCTCTCTTTATGGGTGGGTGATTTATCATCTGAAATAGATGACTACATACTCTTCAAAACGTTTTCCAACTACTATCAATCGTTAAAAACTGCCAAAGGTAAGACAGCAATGCTTATCTCTCTTTATTTCTGTGTCTCAATAATAACATGAGACTTTTGCAACATTAAATGAGTACATATAGGTCATTATTCTTTTGAAACAGTTTCGGAAACTATACCAATAACCATCTGGTTCGCTTAATTATAGTAATTTATTATCTAAGCAATCTGACTATTGATGAGTATGTGCTAATGTCTTCTGTTTTAATATTATGTCGAAGATTATCAGACCATTCAATATGGTCTACACAATGAAACTGACTTATTCTAATTTATTTATTTATTTTTATTTGTTCAGTGATAATTCATAATAGTGATGTAAAATCTAAATTGTAGGTAATTTTCTTTACAGATAATTTGAATTTAAAAAGTTATTTGACAAAACGCAGATTTTTTTTGTTTAATTTCAATGAGATCTTTTATATGTTTAAAGTTATCACATTTATATTAGTAAAAACATATATAATAATTGAATGAGGGTTTCTGTGTTGTATTTGTTTTATGTTTTTTTCTATTTCATGCTTCTACTTCCTGCTTTCTTTATTAGCCCTATGCTTTTTCTTCGACTTTGTTTTTTTACTCCTAATCTCTTTTGGTTTGGTTAAGTGTTTAGTTAACTCAGAAGTAGTTTGTCTTAGCTTTGTGTGCTAAGCAGATTCGAAAGTTTTACCTGGTGATTAGATTTTAGGCAGTGAACCTCTTGGATGAGTTCGGGGTGTTCTGCTGTATCACTCATCCCTCAGGCCCAGGTCATTCTCGTCAAAACATTCTGCCTGGACACAGGTACACTCCCTGTCTTTACATCCCCTCTCTTTTTCTTTACCCTTTCCTTTTTAAACTTCGTACTTCGTATTTTTAGTATTTCGTACTTTTCAGTTTGTATATATTCCGCTCTTTCAGTGTATTTTTTTTTTAATTGTTTTTCCCTTTGTTTCATCCTAATCTGGTGTTCTTGATGTTTAACTAACGAATCTACTTCAAATTTTTTTAAAAGCCGATTGATAACAAATGCATTTGTTTCAATAACAATTATTTAAAGTTTGACATTACTTATTATTGTAGATAAGGTAATAAAATTCTCGTTCGATTAAGCAAGAAATTAAATTGTTTCTGAGTAAATAAAATGATAAGTTTTTAGGTACATCTAAATGATCACTCTTAGGATAAACAGAACAAAATACCTGTTTAATTGGATTGATAGGACATAGCCTTAGCTCGAAAAGCTACCGGGATGTAGTATATCCTACAATTCACTCGTTTACTTCAAAAAAGTTTGAAACCTTTACGTACGCCTGTTAGATTTAAAATTTCTATACTTTACTTCCAGTTAATACTTCCTAGCTATAACGTGTATATAAAACAAAAAAGGCTTACTGCCATTGTTATTACAACCACAAAGTAGATAAATTTATATAGTAATTATTATGACAAATAGTGATATCGGGATTTTGTTTAAATTATTGTTTTCTAAATATTATTTATTTTTTTTAATGATATGTTTGTTAGCTGTTTTATTTGGTAAATGTTCAATCTGGATCGATTACTTGAAAGCTTTTAGTCTAACTTTGCATTTTTTTTTAACACTATTAATTCTGTCAAAGTTTTTTTTATCATAATCTTCATCATTCATCTTTATTTTGTGTTTCCAGTAATTTCTTTTTGTTTAATCACTTTTGGGTATTTCTTAAATTAACTCAGAGGTGTCAAACCCAATAGGTGCAATGGGTCTGTCTTAAGCGTGCGTATCTTGTCGTACTAACTTTATTGTTTATTGAACATTAAGATGTAATGTTTTATTTACTTGCAATATTTTATATTTGTAACAAGCCCAAATGATTAAGAAGAATAAGTACTCTTTTAATATACGATTGTTTAAAAAATTACCATAAAGGTTTTTATTCTACTTTATTTAAAGTTTACTTTAAGTAACTTCAGTTACTTTATTAACTGAAACTTACCATGAACTATTTGAAATATTCCCCTTTTAATTATAACCACAGACCTCTGTTTGACACCCCTTTTTAATTTGTTCTAACCTTACCTTTTTTCCGAAGTATTTCACTAAAAATTCTTGTATTTTCTCTGGTTTGCTTTTGTGTTTCGCTCGATCCAACGACGTAGTTTTGTTATTTCTTTGAAAAATTAAATTTCCTTGATTGTTGTGTTGTGTTTGTCCTTGTAATAAATGTAATGGTTGTTTTTCAATTGTTGTTAATTATCACAATTGGAATGTTAATTAATTTCCAGTTTTTTTTTCATATAAAATGTTTGCTTTACAATACAATAACCTTGGGCTGCCTAATCGCTGCCTGATCTAAAAGTTAAATGTTAAGTTAAACTACCTATTCTTAAAATGTGCCTATTATGATATACTATCATTAAGTAAAAATTTGGTTAATTTGACGTGAGTTTTTAAAGATATTTTAGCTGATCTTTCGGTTAGATTTGACTGAAGAGTATTAGTCAAAAGAGTATTAGTACCTAACAGGTGGCCCAACCCGCCCCAGCTTCGCCCGGGTTAAAATTGCAGTAATAATTAAATTGACACCTTTTTTTTTGCGAAAAAAAATATTAGTTTAAAATTTGTCATAAGTGGGTGATGGACAAGATTACTATTTATTTACCTATATTTAATAATTGAACCATTGTAATAAAGTGAAAGTAATTGAGACGTTATCAGATCTTGAACAAAAGAAAATATGAATATAAAACTTGCTCTGTAAGAACACCTGCATCACTGATAGGTCAGTGTGACAATGTTTTTGGCTTGTTTTTGTTTTCCAATGCTCACACTAATAGGCTTTCACCTTTTCATACTGTTCTAGGGGTGGATTGTGTGGATCATTTATTATTTGGCACCAATTTTATTAATAGGTGACTCACCTATATTGTGATCCGTTTCATTCTATATTGTGATTCCTAAAATTTTGTTTAACTCAAGTGTATTTAGCGTAACGATTACCTGACCTCGTATACGTTTCCCTGGGTGCACGCGGTTATTATTGAATAGTAAACATGTTGTTTTATGTGGTGGAGTTATCAGATTATGTTACGTTTCAAATCTGTAAAAGTTATAAGCTATAGGTGATCTAAAAGATTGGTAAAATATTTTCATTTTATAAGCATATGACTTCAGAAAAAAAATACACAGTCGATTTGAAGTGTGATTGACTACAACTGTTATTCGAAATATTTTTCTTTGCGACCTCATCTAATCCTTGGAAATTTTGAAAAAAGTAAAATGTTTTTTTATCCTCTATTTAAACGTATCCTTAAAGGATTGACGATGGTAGTGGTTCCCAAAAAAAAAAGTGCAGGAGTTCCGCAACATATTAAAGTTATCGCAATGTGGTCAAGTATATATGTATGGACAGATAGAATAATCATGATTTGGCAGATTGTATTTAACATAAATACCTATTAGATCAGTTTTTATATATCACCGAGGCCAATAAGCGCATTAGAATATAAATTTTCGGTTTTACTCGACCGATTTGAGAACGTGTTCCTTATTAAGAACATAATGTAATGTATTATCGGTCCAGCAGGGCAGGAATGATGAGTTGTATTGTAATTTTAATCTTATTTAAAGCCTCTGTGTATACACAGTCATATCTGCTTATGTTACTATGAAATTATAATATAACATGAATTTATTATGCAATTTTATTCAAGTTGTTCGCATTTGTCCACTTTGGATTTTTGATATTTTCTCAATTTGATCTTACCTTTTAACAAATTAATTGCTAATAAAGGGTTATCTCTTAACAAAGAAAATATAATTTGCACTTGTCATGTAGTAAACCCCTTACTTTTTAAGTTTTTTATTGCACAGCAGTTGCAGGTCCTCTGATATTCGCCACATATTCGTTATATATAAATCCTCTTTGACATTGTGGGCATTTATGTGATACGTTATTACTCATTTCAGTGGTAACATTGTAATGCATTTTAGAATCAAATATGACAAAAGCTTTTTATCATAATGTTGATACTGTTATCCCATATTGTAATATCCCTTCACCTGAATTATTCCTGAATCATTCTTTTTTTGGTAGTCACCCCAAGAAATTAAGATAGCTTAACACACTTGTTATTCACTTTATCACGGTGTTGAGGTTATACTGATAAGAATGTTAATGCTGAATAAATAGTCTAAAAGACTAATTACCGGTAACTGATAGTGACATAGGTCACTATCTATATAGATTAAACTGTATAGGATTTGTACACCAGCCATTCATACAGCTATAAAACACATACAATCTAATTAGATTATTCAACTTTAGCTTTAATTTCTGTATATATCAGTAAAGAAATAGTTACACGAAAACTAATCATGGGATTTTTTTCCAGTTGTAAGTGGCATGACATATGATTAAAAAATCTGGAGTGGCCTATACTCAACTTTACTATAACTAAACATAATATACTTCATGGGTATATGATACATAATACCCATTATGTTCCATTTAGGTTCAATATAAATGTCTAATTGGGGGATGTTTATTAGTCTTTCCATGGATGTAGTACAGATAGCCATTGATCCACATATCTATGTGTATGATACACTACATAATTGTAGCTCATTTATTGTATGATAGATATACTACAGCAGTAATACCAGTTTTGAAAAGCGAAAGTGTAGATTTCGTAGTACGAAATAATCTCTTACCAGAGAACATGCCTTTGTTCCAACAGCCTATGGATCACTTACATAGTTTATCTAACCTCCTTCTACATTAAATATTGAAGACAGATTTTCCCATTTAAAACTTGAAATTATTTCTGTTTAGTCTGAAAAATGTCAGAAACATCTAAGAAAAAAATTTTGTTTTTAGATAACTTTTAATATAAGATGTAGGATAATTACATTTATTATTCTTCAATGAATGTGATGATTTATGTTTTACATGTTTGGTCTTTTATAAATTATTATACTGGGAATTTTATGATTTTTAGTATTTAATAAAAATCACTTTTTTTTCCATTTGTCAAAAAGCATATGTACCAATTCACTCTGAGCAAATGTTATCTTTTTCCTGTGTGCTGTACTCTGTTCTAAGGTTGCTGTGAATGAATATCGAGAAAAAATATATTAGCAATAGCTAGTTTTACTTTAATTTGTATATATGAAACTACCTAATTACTAATATATTTTTCCTCAATAACTATTCACAGCAACCGCATAACAGAGTACAGCATGCAGGAAAAAGATAAAATTCGTTCGGAGTGAATTGGTATATATAAAGGAAAGATTGGTCAGTTTTATTAAATACTAGGAAACCATAAAATTCCCAGTATAATAATTCTATAAAAAAACCAAACATGTAAAACATAATTCAAAATTGAGACATTCATTGAAGAATAATAAATGTATTTATCCTACATCTTAAATTAAAAGTTATCTTAAACTGGAATTTTTCTTAAATGGTTCTGTCATTTTTTAGACAAAATAGGAAAATGGGAAAATGTGTCTTAAATATTCAATGTTGAAGGAGGTCAGGTAAACTATGTAAGAGGTCCATTGGATATTGGAACAAAAGCAATATCCAATATCCAGAAATCTTTCGCTTTAGTCGTTCAAAATTAGTGACTCGTGAATTACTATGTGGTATTTACTCATTCTGAGGTGAAATGGATAAACAAACAAAAGTCTCCACACAAATGAAGTTTTATTCAACAATAACAACGCGTTTCGAACACTTTGTGTTCATCATCAGGAAAACACCGAAGGATGTGGTGATGAAGGGTTGGTCCAGTGAAAATAACTAACAACAAAATTGGGTTGCTTAGTTTGAAGAAAGAATGCACATAGCTAAGCAACGTCTAGGTAGTGAGAATTCAAAACGTCGAGTAGGTCTGTCTCCGAAACTGGTAGATATAATTGGCCAGGACAGCTTTCATGTAGAGGTACAAATTTACTTTTAGGTGTATACCATGACAAAAAGCTTACTTATAAAATTTGCAATGATTATTTTAAAAATTCTAAAGTATGTTTAGGTTAGGTTACAGTGGCCGTCCCGAGAGAGAACACACATAGGCCAGGCCGCAAACCGGCCCGTTGTGATACCACAAAGAAGAATTTGGGGCTATTCTCCCCCGACCCTGGTCTACTCAAACCATCTCGAGAGAACAATAAATCTAGACAGATCCCCGATATCAGTGGATGCTAAGCTCTCAAGATTGTCAAAGAAATATTCTTCTAATGCTTCTTTTCTTCTTTGAGCTAAACTAGGGCATTGACTGAGAAAGTGAGGAATTGTCTCTTCCTCTTCCTCGTTCTGGCATGCCCTGCAAAAATCCCTCGCCTCCAATCCTAATCTGGTGGCGTGTTTACCTACGAGTCAATGCCCTATGGAAACAGCGATCACATTGGCTACAACTCGTCTGTTCCTGGAGAGAAGATCCTTAGTTCTTCTAGAGTTACAGGAAGGCCACAACTGCTTTGAAATAAGACACGTGTCCTCCTCGGACCATCTTTGTTTGACACGTTCATCAATTCTTCGTCTAATCCAAAGCTTACATGTAGAAATTGTGGTCCCTAAATTATATAAGATATCCTGCATCGAGAGAGTAGTGCCAAAGCGGGCGAGCTCATCGGCCTTACAGTTGCCTTCAATGTTCCAGTGGCCTGGTACCCATATAAGGTCAACCTTAGCCTAAAGTATGTTTAATACACAATTTAAATGATAACACCTAAATGACTTCTGGACTCCTCTACTCTTTTTGCTGTTAGTTTTTTTTTTTTTTTTGAGGGGGATTGAGAGTCTGATAGAAAGCTACACCTCTGATGCTAATTCCTCTTAAATAGTTCCTCTTGTAGGGAATATAGTTCTCCCTAGTGATTTAGCGATTCTGTTCTGGGAATCATACATTTTGCCAAAGTTCAGTGTATTTAAAGTAGGGATCTTTAACGAGTACCTGATATCGTGCAAGCTCCGATAGCTTAACTTCCTCTTCAAGTTTTTATAACCTCCTGGGTGAAAAACTCGAGGGCTAGAATGGTGAGGGCTAGAACCGGACCCGGTTCTACCAGTCCAATGGCGAGTGCGCAAGCTACTGGACGACCTTAGTTCCATGTTTGTACTTACACTGATTTGATTTGTTTTCATTTAACAGTAATGTATAAATGCTCCATTATTGTCATTCAGATTGTTCATTGATGCATAGTAGCTACTTTGTATTGTAAAGAAAATTGTATGTTTCACAGCCTTTTTCTGTTATCCTTGACTGCCATTTAGTGCATACAGTAATTTCTTGTTCTTCTACTTCTAGTTCTTCATCAAATCCATCTAAGTTTTCTTTATACTTATCATGATTTGTTTAGCTTTTGTAAAATTGAATATAATTTGATATATTATTTGTATCTTCTTTTTATTTCTGAAGTTTCAAGATTTTTATGGAATAAAACATCCAAAAAGAACACCTAAAGAGTATGATTCATCCAGAACTTTCCTGACGATGGATTATAAATGTCATTGTTATACTCAACATCACTTCTGCTTTATATTTATATATTTATTTAAAGTGATAATAAATGGTTTTGTTTTAGTAATCTTGGATACGTCAGGGGTTAGTAAAGGTTTTGGATTCCTAAGGTTTGGTTCTGAAGAAGAACAAAAGCATTGCCTTGAAAATATGAACGGCTTTTTAGGACTTGGTTCTAAACCTATTAAAATCAGTAATGCAGTCCCAAAGTACCAAAAAATGACTCAGTCAAATATAAACATGTAAGCTATTTTTTTTTAATTAATTTTATTACATTTAATTTATGTAAATCTGTTTTGAAGATATTTATTTTAAGTGACTTGCTGGAGGGATGTTGAGGGGAAAGTCACCAATATATTAGGATTATTAGCTTTTTAATATTTAAGAAATTATTGTTCTAATATTTCTGTACTAATAATGTGACTTATATGTTGTTTTTATTAAATAATACATAGTGATCAAAAAGTCATGCCTTATTTTAAACTTAAAATATTGTAAACATTAAAAGTTTTAAAATCTTCCAATTCTTACCATAGAAGGATATCTTCACCGATGCCTGGTCACTGGATTACGGTAACTTAGTATACTTGAAACTAACAGAAATATTTTAATTAAAATTATTTTATTTTAGAATGTTTATCATTCTAGAGATGTACTGGTAGATGGATTAATCGGTGTGGAATGGGTAGAATAGTGCATCGACCGACTTTTACAATCTGCAGTTTAAAGACTAGCCTATAAGCATCGTCCTTGTTCGTTTTGTAAAATCCGTTACCTGAATAAGTCACTAATCCAACCCGAGAGTAGTGTTCACAACATATCCCCACAGAAAAATCGTTACCTGATAGCAGAAATAGTGTTACTGTAGCTACCTCATATAACTCCTTTAATAACCTTCTGAAAGATATAACTGTTTCTCACATAGCAAATGTCAGCCCACGGCTACCATAAGAAATCACAGTTACCACGAGACTAACACCAAATGACGAGAAATAAGCCAATATGTGGGTGTCAATCATATACATATATAACGTGCATTCCAGGGATATGTTTGATTGTGAAGATAGAATCTATTTGTAGAGTTAATGGCTCAAGTGGTCGTTAGCACAACCCTATGAGTTAGCCGGATCCGTTTTCCAGCAATACGGCAAGGACGATGCTGGCAGTAAGATATGCCACTGATATCGTACCCCCCGTGGACGTACAGAATTCCTAGCACGTTCTTCCAGTTTAACCTTGATATATTTCTTCTTGTGGACTGTATTTAAAACTTTTCTTTTTTTTATTTTTAATATTTATCATTTTTATGTTCGTCTAGTTACTGATAAAAAGTGTAGTGGAAATACGTCTGGGAGCTTCCTAACATATACGCCACCTACAGAATAGAAAGACCAGTTTAAACCATTTCGTTCGTAGTTATCATTGTTTCATTTGTTGCAACATTATACAATAGTTGAAATGTGAGATATTTCGTCGTCTTTTCTTACCATGTATGGGTGGACAGTGGTTTAATAATAGTGGATATTCTTGTAGGGGGATTTATTTTTTGTGTAAGTCCGGAGTTTTATGAGATAAGATCCAAACTTGATAAGATTCTAAAAAAAAAAAAACTGTTTTCAGTGAATATTCATTCTTCTCTATAGTCAAGTGTGTATAGTGGTTAGCATGTTTTCTGTTAAAAATGTCAGGGTTTCTTTTTTCAGTTTTTGTCACACATAGACAAATATCCTAATTCGGCGGCATTCATCTCATTTCAAGAATATGTCATTAAATATTAAACCATATTTTGAAAAAGTTTTTAAGCCTTGAACATTTTCAAAAAAAGCCAGTATAAGCAAAATTAGGGTCATATATTTAATTATATATAGGTATTTAAAAAAAGAAAAAGCCTTTAAAACATTTTTAATTGAAACTAATGATAGAAAATAGAGTCTAAACCGCAGTATGGAATTAAGAAATAGAAACAAGATTTTTCGATCAAGTAACGGTCCTCGTCTGAGGCACAGAATGAATTTAAGAATGACTTTATATCATTCTGACGAAAGCTACAGAAAGTAGTCCCATTTTTTAATTTCTTACTACTATTTAGAATGTTTTCATCGCACTTGTTTCTTATGAAATCCAGCTATACTCTATTATATATTGAGTATAAGAAGTGAATACCTTTTACTTCTTAACTGATTTTATTCGAGAGTTTTCATGAATAACTAGCGGTTTTTTTCTTTTTAGCTTTTTGTCAAGAATAACTTACTTTTTTAACAAAAGTAATTTTTTTTTAAAAATATTCTAAGAATATTGGTTAATTAGTATAAATACCTACAATTTGATTGCATAATAGGAGTATGTACGTTTATGAAAACTTTTTTTTTTAGATGCGGCAGGCTCGACGGCTTACAGATGCAACAAGAATACTGCCAGCTTTATAACGGGGGGGCCGGTTGGTGGTGTTGGCCAGGCTATTCGAATGCAGGCTGGTCGGGATACTACGGAGGCGGCGGGGGTGGCATGACGGTGGGGGCTGCGCCTAACTATGCAAGCATGTATGGGTGCTACGTGGTGCCGCCTTCTGCTCCTCGGCATCACAGCCCTCCGGTGGACCACTTCCAGCCCGCCAGCGCTGCCACTCCCTCCTTTCATCTACTACCGCATTATCCTCATACTAACTCGCCTCATCCTGACCACGTCGATATCATAGGTAACTAACAGATCGTAATATTACCTACAACTGTCTAACCCTTCCATATTCAATTGTACTTCGGTTAAGAAATGTTAAGTTTCTTGGACTTAAGATGTCTTTGGATTGTTTCCTGGACGAAAATACATGTGAATCGTTAAACCTTTTGTGTTTCTACAATCCGGTTTGATTCCATTTGATTCTCAATTTTAGCTGACTCATAAGATCAATTTCCCGTATCGACGTGGAAAACTTTAAAAACTACCTCATATTGTTCATACCAGTCCAGTTTCTACTTCATAAAGAACACCGCCTAGAGGTAAATTTTTAACACAAACAAATTTGATATAATTTTTTCGTTTGATAATGATACAGCGACTGCATCATTCTAACACCAAAATAATGATAAAACGTCCGTAACACTCTACCTGAGACTTTACTTTTGACTGGCCTGTAAGTTCATTTTCTTAATTTTGTTATGTAAGGACATCATCGTCTGCGATGATGTTAGGCTGGGGAGAATAAAGTAGGCAGTGACGATAAAGCAGAGGATGATCAACCAGCCATGTAAATTCCAGCAAATAAGGAAATGTAGGAAGCTCTTCACGTGTTACAGCTTGGAATGCAAAATAGATCTTCTGAATTTGAACTTCATTATGAGTACGAGTCCTTTATAAATGATTTGCTGCGAAAAGACTGAATGAGCCACTGCATCTGTCCTTTTCTCTTCCTTCTAATGACGATTAATCAGAAAATTTGTGACTCTAATTGTTCAATACTATTATGTGTTGTTTAGTTTCATTTTCAGAACTTTTGTTGTCCATTTTGGATCAATTTCTCTATTATTTCATTTATATATACGGAAATAAACACTAGAAACACGAAGTACTGTCATAAGTTATAAAAAAATACAGGTGAATTCTAAAATTAGATGCATCTTGTATGTAAAAATTGTTTTTATTACAATGATGCCATTGAGTTTACCTTAATGATGTGTTTTAGTATTTTCAACAAAGTAATAGTTTTTTTTTTATGTAAATGTTTTGTGAAGAGTTTGCTTAATACATCATGGTACCATTGGATGCGAGTTAGCAGTTAGCATGGATCGAGTTTTCCGAGATAAAACTGTTGATTCTGTTATCAGATTAAAAGGATGGCATTGTCTTTGGTCACAGCCTGATCCCTGTTTCTCCTAGCTTTGACTTGCTCGCATCTGATTGCAGGAAGGACCCTCAGCCTGGACTACTCGATCCCTTGGTCTCTACCGCACTAGCAAAAACAAACACATAATCATTTTTTATTTAAGTTTTTAAAAAAACTAATTCAGTTATTCATTTTTTTTAAAAAAAATCTGTAATTTACTGATATGTAAAGTTTTCATTTATTCAATACAACATTGTACATACATATATAAGAAGACTGTTTTATAAACTTTAAAAATACTTTTGTAAAACATACGAAATTAATAATTTATTTTATTTATTAGTGATGAAGTTTATAATTACCGGCTGGCTGTTATCTGTAAAGAATTGCCCTCAATATGTTTGTACTTACTTTTACTTTCCTGGTATTTGGTTACGTTGAATTGTTATATACATGTCTGTGATTATATTAGATATAAATTGTGATTGTTTTAATTTTATGTGCCAAGAAAAATGTTGAATATTACATGATGTTGACGATTATATTCAATTTCGTTTTAATGTTATTTAATAAAATTGGTTTGTTTGTTTTTTTATATAGAAGAAGGGATTGTATGTTTCTTGTTAATTATTAAAAAAAAATAGTAGGGCTATTTTTTCAAAATGTAAAAGTCAACAGAAAACGAATCCAGCAATCTCGACCGATGTCATCTGTTGAAGTTGAATATTTGAAACATACCCTCTTTGGGAAACAAGTTAGTTTTCTGAAGAAAGCCTCAGTGATAATGGAGCCTTCAGTTTTTGACCTGACATTAACGGCACAGACATTATATCATTTTTTGGTCAAAACCAAGGCTCTCTTGTAAACCGTGAAACTCATTTTCTTTGTTGTTGTTGATCTAAGGAAGGGAGGGGGGGGGGCACAAATTAGCCTAATTCGAAATACATTAAAATTTTTAATCGGTAATATATTTATATTCAAATTTCTTTTTAAATATTTTAAATTTTATAAATGCTCATATTATAAATTGGTTCCTAACAGTTTAAAAATAAAAAGGTTGTAATTTTCGAAAATTGTGACTCGGGCTGTTATTTTTTCGGACATTTATTCTTAGGTAAATTTAATAAAATTCTTAGTTTTTAATGGGTTTATTTAAGTATTTATAAAAAATTAAATGTATAATTAAACTGAAAGTTTTGACAATTTCAGTGGGTTGTTTCATTAGTATAAAATATTTTCATTTTTTTTTAATTTTTAGTTAATTTGTTATTGTTTTGTGGTTTTAAAATGTAAATGCGCCAGGAAGTTTACTAAATTTTATAAGCAGAAATTATACAAATATAGTTCTAAATATCATATGCTGTGTGTGTTTATTATCTTCTGTGAAGTTCCCCCTCTTCATGAATGATTGTTATTACATTAACATATTTGTCTATGTGATATTTCAGTATTGTTATCCTTCACGAATAAATAATTAATTGCAATAAATGTAATTATTTGTGTTTAAGAAAAGGTCTTTTATAAAAGATGCTTTAAATAATTTGACTATTGATACAGTCTTAACATTGTGATCTTTAATGGTTGTATTTCATATTATTTAAGTAATGTTTATTAATTGGTAATATTATATAAAAATATTTACCTTTTTCATTTCTTAGTTCAGATTAATGGCCCTTGAAATTGAAAATAGTTGCGACTGCTGATGTAGACAATTATTTTCCCAAATGTATGTACTCTTCTCAATCAATTAAACTTTCTCTTACATTCGGTTCACCATTACCAATATCTTCTTGCTTTAATTTATCTACAGTCGTCCCTATTAAAAATATTTTATAATTGTGGATTTGTAAGTTAAGAAGTATATATTCTTCGTCCAATCTCATCATTTAGCACTGTGTTACTGAAAGTATGGGGCATGAATCAATTGTATGTCGCAGGGGGATCGTATATATATATATATTCTATATAAAATCGGAAAGACGATTCAAACTGTACATATACAAGCTCAAAATCGAAGAAGAGTAACGCATAGAGTAAAGAAACACATGCTAACTCAAATTTTCGGGTAACCAACCCGGTAGTCCGTTGCGTTTCCAGCGAGCTTTGTCTCCCTCTGTCTTTTCTTCTGAAGACAGATTTTTTTTAAAAATTGAGTTAGTAGGTGCATTTCTTTACTCTGTGTGTTACTCTTCGATTTTGAGCTTTTGTTTATAGAAATAAAACAAGTTAACTGTTTTTCAATATTTTGACCCCGTTAATATTCGTCATTTGAGAGGAAGTGGTGCTGAGAGAAAATAACAATCAGCTGAACAGATTTTTTTCCATTCGTGTTTCTTTCTGTTTTTAACTTATATATATAATTTATATTTGAACTATAATACACCGTCTTACCTCCTATACTGTTGCTGTAGCTTTCTGGCCGGTTTTGGTTGTCACTTATCTTCAAAAAGAACTGTTATAAGGAGTCCTATTTCCTCTTATATAACCTACCTAATTTCCACTGCTGCTAGGAAATAGGAAACTTCATATCAATTCTTTTTTGAAGATGGGCGACGCCAGAGAGCTACAGCAGCAGTATACGACGTAAGACGGTTCATTATAGTTCTAATATTATTAGTATAACCTCAGGGAAATAATAGGATGCATGAATTTATATAAATGTAAAAATAATGAAGAAAAGTAAGACGCAAAGTAAAGAAATACACTTACTAACTCAATTTTCGGAAAATCCATCTTCAGAAGAAATGAGAGAGAGAGAGAGAGAGCACACACACCGGTGGTGAACTGAAGGTTACCTGGGTTGTGAACAAAAAACGTGACTTTTCTGTCTGTCTGTTTTCTCTCTTCAGGGAAAACCTTTTATAAGAACTTTCGCTTGTCACGCTTGTACTTTATATTGTTGTCATGAAGAAGTCGATATGCATAAATTATAGAGAAAGATAAGTGTGTTCTTTTTTCTGCTTTCGTAAGCTATAAATTCTTCGTCAAATCTTATCATTGGACATAGAATTGTGATATGATTACTGATGTGATTACTTTGAATCGTGTCAGTGCTTCTCATTAGTTCTGACATGATTAAAGTTTAATTTATTTGTACCTTGGGTCGTTTTTTACTCTTTAAAGAAGAATATATAATATTTTATAGTACCATAATGAAATGGTATTGTAGTAGCATAGTAATGGTACTATTTTATAGTACCAAGATGAAAACGAGTACAACACGTTAAATTACAGTAGATGTACTATATATACAATCTGTTAAAAAATCTCTGGTAAAGCGTTCTGAGGGTTTGGTAAAGTTATCTCAAAACATTTAGAATAATTGTATTGCAAATACAACCTTTTACAATAAACATGTATAACAGAAATCAATGTATAAGCACAGTATGAAATTCAAAGACAAAACATGATTTATATGTACTGATAAAAACTAGACCAAAGCTTGATTGATCAGACATGAGGGATCAATATTGTATCTTTATTAAGAAGTTTAATTATTGGTAGAGATTTGTTCAAGTTAAATTCGATTATCACATGAGCAATAACCTTGTTTATAAGGGGTTTACATTCTTCAGAGGAGAATGTTTTATTAGTTCTGATATCCTTTACAATCCTAGTAACATGTGCTGTATGGTTTTTTCCTGCCTTTACTCATTTTAAAATAGCCTTTTTACCTAACTTTCATACTATAAACACATGCTTGTTTTCACCTACATCATTCTCTTATTAACTCTCACGAGAAGTGTTGAGATTTTAGTCGTCTTACAGATCTCATACTGTGGTTGATACGTTGATGTACAATGCATAGTATTATTGGGTAATTAACTACTACTTCTTAAATAATGTCAACATTACAATGATTGATTATCACAGAAAGTTATACCATTCAGAAACATGAAGTGACCAAAATGATGTATTATTCTTTTTGTTTTTTTTTTAGTTTTGAAGACTCATCCATTAAAGCATAATGACGTCAACAAAAAATTTGACAACGAACACTGATGTTACAAGTGTGAGAGTTAACAGGGACATTGATCGGAAGGAAAATAAGTTGTAGGGCACCTGATGTGAGACTGCTGAAGAGCTTTCCTGCTTAGTCTCCCCATTTAGCACTACATTAAACTTACGTGCTTCCGTTATTTCCACATCACCTAACCACAAATCAGAAACTTTCATATTACCTTCAAGATCTTCGATGAAAAACACTTTAAATCTCGGTCTTTTGAGTGGGCTCGATTCTAGTTGTGAATTTCTCAATCTAATTTCAATGTTGACGCCATCGCAAGGGAGAAGAGTGCCCAATTTTGGCCTTACTGAGAAGGCAGATGGATCCGTGGTCATAACTTTGAAATGGACTTTATTTACACCAGGGTTGCGCAGCTTGATCTTACTTGTCGAACCTTTTCCTATGGGCGGGTCAAACTTTATGTCCTCCCCAGATTCCACCAGCACCAGTCCCTTTTTCTCACCCATTCTCCAAATCTGTGCCCTGGATTTTTTGTCATTAATTCTTCTTCTTGAAATATTTACTGACAGGTACCATACTTGTTACTGTGTTTAACTTTTAACTGAAAGTTCCTGTTGCGCATGTGATGAAAAAAAATACTAACTAAAATTAATCCAGAATCTGTTGTTTTTCAGTTTCGTAGTTTACATTTCGCTTTCCTCCAAAGTTTCTTTATAGGCAGAAGTAAGAAATGCTAATTATTCCAATTTTTTTGTATATTTTCATATATTTGTTTTCGAAAGATGTTCTAAACAAAAAACCAAAATAACTAGTTGAATTTTATTTTAAATCTGTAAACCTAATCAATTCCTGAAGTTCTAAAATGATGTAGTTAGTAAATTGAACAATTTACTAAAACAATG